>CM076614.1:11261141-11613174 GCA_038502775.1 Hippodamia convergens | reverse complement strand
ATGATTGACTGACATAGGAATGAAACATAAAATGAATGTGGCATTCGAAGATATATCCCAAAAAGTCATAATATACTGGGTGTCTCATTAGGAATAAGAAAGTTGATACAATTTCCGGTGAGAGCCGAAACCAGTGATATTTAAAAACATATCATAAATGACGGTCTGCTTGGCTTATTAATATATTGACACAAATTTTTGAGAGATCGAAACAATTCTTTTTTTCAATTCTGATTCTGATTACACCGTAACTTATATTCCTATTTAAATAAAAATATAGTAAATATGGTGAGAAACCTATGAATACATTCAGAAAATGAAAGACGTGCAGGGTGTGAATAAAAATTGAAAATGGAATTAAAATGTGTCCTCCCTATAACCAAATTTCCTCAGCACACCCCTTCTTGAGATAAAAATTGAATTTTCATTTCTTTCTAAAAATTCGATGAAGCTACAAAGTTGAAATTTTGTAATTTTCATGTATTCGCTAGACTTCACATGGGCATTTTTTCAAAATACTCCTTTTACATTACAGAGAGGTGAAATTAGTAATGTCTACCTCATTTTGTATCAAAACATTCTTTCGAGTTGAAGTCTCATGAAATAAAATTTTCTACCCTTGTTTGACCCAGAGTTTGCACTTTGCGACTACATGAAAATTGCAGTTCAAGTTCCTAACTACACTAAGATTTTAGAAAAAAAATATGAACTCAACTTTGGTCATCCCTTTTTAAGGGTGTATTCTCAGAAAAGGGTGATTTGAGTCAATTTTGTTGGGGAAGAGATTCATCGTAATTTCACCTCCTGAATTTTGACATATGAATTTTGGAACACCCTGCATGTGTTGAACAAAACCTAAAAGAGTAGGTTTAAATTTTTTTTTTTTATTTAAAGACTATATTAAGTTAATTAAATATATGTTGGAATTAAAGAAAGCAAATAGTTATATGAAAAAACGAGTCCTTGATGGAATATACGAATTTCATCGAAAAAAAATCATTAATGGGGCTTTTTCCCGAGTCAAGAAATTCAGAAATTCTCATAATAAAAATACAATTGAGTACCATTCTTATTTCAAGGGGAAAAATGAAATTCTTGGTTATTCTCCGTTTGTAAATAAACGGGATAAATTCATTATTCATGCATCCAAATTGGATTGATTAAATACGGCACTCACCCTCAAGTAATCTGATGAAGCCAACAAGGTTTCTGATCAAAATATCATTTTCCATATGGACGATTTCACTGAATATCTGAAATGGAAATTTTCATGAAACCAATATCGTTTATTGAGGCAGGAATATCAATGTAATTACACTCATGAAAATTAGTTTAGTCACCTTTTTATCACAACCGAGTGTTAAGGGAAAATCAATAAATGTATTATAGGTCGGTTTTGCAACAATGGGTATGTTTCAATTCGATACATTTTTTCTTAAACCAGATTCATGCAGCGGATCAGCTATAGAAGGAAAAATTACTTTTCATCATGATTTTCAAATGTCAAAAGAAATAATGATGTTTGAAACGAAATAAGTCATCAAAAAAATGACGAAAATATACAGTGCATCCCAAATTTTCTGAGAACAAACACTCTGTATAGTTTAAGTTTTAAAGGAAAATTTATTATCTACTTTTTCATGATAAATTTCAAGATGCAAACTGTCCTTTTTGATATTCTTACGAAGATTTCATTGGTTCATACCAAAAATTTTCCCAGGTTATCGTTCTCGAATTATAACTTGAGCTTATATTTTTTTTAAGGAACGCTTTATATTTTATTTCACCAATCGAATTGAAATTATGAGTGTTATTGCTAGATGCCTATGAATAATTTCAATCAGAAAAATATATTTCCCATTGAAAAAACTGTAAGTTTGCGTTAATACTCAAAAACAAAAACCCCCGAAAAATTTTTAGTGTACGCCAGTGAATTCTAAGTAAAAATATCTATCAAAGACAGTTTTGTCTTGAAAATATAATAAGAGGTTATCGGGATATAGAGTATACCCGAAAATGCAATAATTTGAAAATCACACTGTAACTTGGGAAGATTGACGAAAAACTGAAAGCACCTTTGTGTAGTTTGAGTTTTAGAGGAAAATTCACTAGCTACTTTTTCATGACGAGTTCAAAGGTGCTTCTAGTTTTTTGAAATATGCCAAACTGAAAAATACCTACAGGGTGACCTTACGTTTTCGGGAACACTATGTATTTCGATAACCTCTCCTAGAATTTTCATGATGAAAACTGTCTTTGATAGATATTTTTACGAATAATTCATTGGTATAACACCAAAAATTTTCACAGGTTATCGTTTTCGATTTATAACACGAATTTATATTTCATTTCATCACTAGAATTAAAATTATGCGAGTTATTGATAGATGCCTATGAATAATTTCAATCAGGAAAATATAATCAATTGAATGTTGAAATGAAATAAAGGATGTTCTATTGAAAAAACTGTGAGTTTGAGTTAATACTGAAAAACAAAAACGCAGAAAAATTTCAGTGTACTCCAGTGAATTCTAAGTGAAAATATCTATTTAAAACAGTTTTCATCTTGAAAACATCATGAGAGGTTATCGGGATATACAGTATACCCGAAAACGAAATAATTTGAAAATCACCCTGTAACTTCCAAAGTTTACAATATATCAAATAACTGGAAGCACTTTTTCTGACTCAAAATTTATTAAATGATTCGAAAAATTTCCATATGGAAAGCGAATTTGAAATGCACTGTATATTGTTATTTTCAATTCGCCTCAAACTTAAGAAGGAGTATAATATGTATTAAGAAATATTCTCACCTGAACTGAAACACTTCTATGATTTCTTCATAGGCCAACATTGTTTATTCTGAAAAAAAAGACGAAAATCAGTTTCGTATTGAATTAACATTTACAATTTATTTCACTTCACACTGAATGGAATTTCAGAAATAACCGTAAAAACCATCAATTACCAAGAAGTTGTTCTTCTGAAGGACTTCAATGTCATTTTCAAAAATCCGTATTGCCCATTCGATAGTCCGAAATTTTTCCGATCGAATTAATTCGAATTTCATCGTTCAACAACCACCAACATTCCTACGCGAAGTCACACATGCGAATGATTCGCTATCTCGCTTTGGAATACGAAAACAGCTTATAAAATAACTTGTTGTTCTCGACCTAATGAATCATTCGAAACATAACAAAAGAACAGTGACGTATTTTCGATTTTTCCAGTTTCATGACGAAACGAAATTCACCATCGAAATATGATATACCGAGCGATCGAATGATCGCAGAACGTCCCAACTACGACTACTTTTGATTTTTTACCCGAAGAAAAAGGAGGTGTTTTTTATGTTTGTCACCTCAGAACTTTCGACTGAGTGATCCAATTTTGTTGATTCTTTTTTTTTGTTCGAAAGCTGGGTGCTAGCAGTTTGGCCCCATTTCAATTTGGCTCAGTTCTGAAAATGGCATACATGCGGAAACCAGATAAGCCTTAAAATTGCTTCAAGTATGTTCGCTTTAATGAACGAATAACTCAATATCACAGCAACCGATTTCGATTATTCTTTTTTTATGAATTATGCTATTATATGTACAACTTTGCTTACACCGTTTTCTCCCGAAATTCGAACCTTTATTGTGAAAAACTGGTTATTCATTTATGACTCAAAGTATTGTTCATCGTTATATTGACTCAAATTGCAAAAAACTATGGTTTAAATGAGATTTTGTGATGAAAATTCATATTAATATCGTAGCAAATTGCAGGAAATAAAATTAATTATAGCCTGTAGGTCTGCAGCGTATACAGGGTGGTTATGAAAAATCGGGTAAAATATCGAAATTCTATTCCAGAAAATTCGAGCATTTTTAGACCATCAATACAATGTATGACCTCCACGGGCATCAATAACAGCTTGACATCGTCTTTGCATATTACACAAGAGGTTGTTGAACATTTCTTGAGGAATTTGGTTCCATAAATGGGGCAGAAGCTCCCTCAAATCATTTAAGGATTCTGGGGTAGATTGATGATTATCTAATCTTCCCTGCATATCCCCTGCATGTTCTATGCAATTCAAATCTGGTGAGTGCGAGCATCCTAAACTATGGCTGCACGGTGCGGTCTAGCGTTATCGTCTAGAAATTGAAAATTTTCACCAATAGCAGCGTGAAAATTTGGCAAAACATTGTCAATGACATGCTCCCTATAGTGTAAGGCGGTCATATATCCCAGGACTAATGTGTAGATCTGTGCGCCCGTTGAAACATATCCCGGCCCATACCATAACACTATCCCCTCGGAATGGATGGACTTCTTGGACATAGCGACGATTACGGGGTATGCGTGGGATTGTTCATACCCTTATTCTTCGAGAATCTGAAAATCGTCCATATCTGGATTCATCAGTGAAAAGGACACTACGCCATTGATCGTTCCAATTGATATGCTGCCTTGCCCATTCCAGTCTTTGACGCTTATGATCACGTGTTAATGAAACTCCTTTTAATGGACGTCTAGAACCTAGATTAACCTCTTTCAAACGTCGTCTGATGGTTTCGATGGAAACTTGGACCTCATCATTCTACTCGTAGATGAAGGTTTTCTTCTCGCCGAAACGGTGATGAAACGATCCTTAGCAGGTGCTGTTTTTCGTCGCCCCCCAAGCCTTGGTCCTTCCAACACATCTGTCTCCCTGAACCTAAGTCGAGATATCACACTTTGGCTGACTTGGAGCCTTTTCGCTACAATAAACTGAGTTAGGCCACCTGTAGCATTCCGATAGCCCTATTAGCTTCAGCGTTTGTTAATTTACGTCTTGGCATTTTCAGAAAACTCGTTTCAAATCGAAGCCAATGATGAACTGACTCCATTTCAAAATAAGAACATTCATGAAGCATATGCAAAGAACCAAAGTTCAGAAAAAAGGCGACCAGATTGACGAAATATCTCATACTGATTTTTATTGGATCGATTCAAGTTGTTATTGAGTTTTAAATGATTTAACACGATTTTCTCGAAGATTACATACTTAGAAAAACGATATTCCTCACTCTTTTGGAGCAGTATATATTTCCAACTTGTACAGAACTGGAGGCACCTCAGCATTAATAGAGACACACTGTACATTTCCAGCCTGAAGTTAATCAAACGAGACCTCCGAGCCGCACCTATAATTCTGTCTGACAGTTTCAAACCACAGAACCGCGCAGCGTGATGGCCAACTACGATGGTTATATATTCTCGTGCTTGCTCCTGCAATTTGATGAATATTCATTCCAACTGAAGAATACAATGTTACGCTGATGAATTAATCAGCAGTCTTGGATAATCTTGAACTTGCCTGCGTTCCGCTGAAGACTTTTAGCATCGTCAATGAACCGAAGAGATGGGAAGAGTTTATAGCGAGTTTAACACTTGTTACGACATGGCGCTATTTCTTCGATCTAAGAGACAAGACGTCTAGTCAATCTTTTGACTAGATTCTCATTGCAGATTTCGACACTCTTGTAGTCGAGTTAGACGAATTCCGTTTTCAAGGTCACCTTCAAGGGCATATCAAGGTCAAATTCCTTATTCAAATCAGACAACACCCTTGTTCTGCTTCATATTATCATACAGGGTTGGGATAAAGTATAGAACTAAGTAAATATCTTTTGAAATTTTGCTGGTAAGAGCTTAGGCGCAAAATGCATCTAATGTACAGGGTGGGCAAAATTGGTGATACCTGAACTACAACTTTTTAACCGTGAGAGATAGAACAAAATGAATGACAACGTTACGGTGGTCTTTTTTAGAGAAACTGATGATCCCATCAACTGCATTCCTCTATCTTTTTTCTTCTCTCCTTTTGTTTTCGAGTTAAAGGCAAAAATTAAAATTTGGACGATTTCAACTTTGGCCATTATCTCCGTTTTTGTTAATGCTAGGACGTTGAAATGAAAACATTATAGAGATACTTTTTTCATAGCAATCAAATAGCGTACCTACTTTGTTTTTTCCCAAGAGGTTTTCTTGCTGAGCTATAACATAAAGTTGTATTTTTTCTTATGGAAACAATAGTTTGAAATTGCTTAAATAGAATCGCCATTTTTTCCCGTTTCAGAAATATATCATACATCATACATCGCCCTCAGATTCACTCAGATATCATGAAAAATATAGTTTGTGATTGGAATTTGAATTATTGAGTATTAAGTAGACATTATTATTATTATTATTATTGTCATTATTATTTTGCCATTGAATACTTGATTCAATTCTCCATGGTTTGATCTCTGTTCAGAACAACTGTCAATTATTTGAATTTGAAGTTATTATTGCCGGCAATACGAGAAAATATGTAAGAATGTTTTATTTTAGCTGCAATAATGACTTCGAATTGACAGTTGTCAAACAACGGAGAGTTTATTTATTTATTTAGAAATAACACAAACATTCTCTAAGCCAGAAAACAGCGTTCACAATATAAACATGAATATACTGTACCTACATAACCAATGAACAAGGTGCAATTTAGGTATGAGTGTAAAACTAAATACAAAAAATACAATGACCAAGAAGATATCACAGATCAAGAGGCAATCATATGAGGGTGAATAAATAATAAAAAAGAATCAGATCAGAATAAAACCGAGCAAATACAATACAAGGCCATAAATAAATTAAAATAAATTTGCAGAGAATTGGACAAACGAAACTCGAATTAATCCATTTGCAAGAAATTCTCCTTGAATTGACTGTGTGATGCAGTAAAAAGATCAATATTGTACTAGCGACAAACCGCATTTTCGGTGGTTAGCATTCTAGTAATTGGAGAATTTTTAGAAAAATTTATTCTCTTTAGAGGAACATAGGCTTATAATGTTAAACCTCTTACGAGCTTCAGAACAGTCGTGATTTTTGATTCTCACTTTGTTTTTAAATGCGATAAACCTCCAAAAATTTATTTTGCACACTTTCAAGTCTTTTTATGTAATATATTGAGGATTTCATACTCCTACGCAAAATTTGTCCTGCTGAAAATATAAGAGTAATTGAATCAATTATTCAATCGCAAAATAATAATGACACACCTACGTAGAGAGACATATTATTCTGTGATCCTGCCTACTTAATACTCGATAATTCAAATTTCACATACAAACTTGATTTTTCATGATATCTGAATGAATCTGAGGGCGATGTATGATACATTTCTGAAACGGGAAATAAATGGCGATTCTTTCTAAGACATTTGTTTCCATAAGAAAAAACACAACTTCAGGTTATAGCTATGCAAGGAGAACTCTTGAGAAAAACCAAAGTGCGCTACTGGATTGCTATGAAAAAAAAGCCTGTAAATGTTTTCATTTCACATCCTAGCACAAACAGAAACGGTGATAATGGCCAAAGTTGAAATTGCCGAAATTTCAATTGGGCCTATAACTCAAAAACAAAAGAAGATAGAGGAATGCAGTTGATGGCTTATCAGTTCCTCTAAAAAAGACCACCGTAACGTATCATTCATTTTCCTTTATCTCTCACGGTTAAAAAGTTGTAGTTCAAGTATCACCAATTTTACCCACCTGTACAGGGTGATTAATTTATCTTGGCAACCCAATTTTCTCGAAAACGTCCGAATATTTTTTGATTCTGTGAATGGCGTTTTGAACAAGTCAATGTCAACCTGAGATGCGCATAAAAATCTGAGGAATAAATAAAGACGCCAGGCGTCGCGGCGCTATCAAAAATTTTTTCTCCAGCGACATACATACCATTTTATCATGTCATTCGAAAGATAATTTCATTCTGAACTTTTTTCTCGAATACAATTTTTGTCCATTTCTAACCGTCAGCGATCTGCAGCGTATTTTATGTTGATTCTATTCCATTTGTTTCTTTCTGTATTGTGGTAGTATGCCTTGATTTCGAGACATAGATATGATTTTGTGCCTTGAATTCAAGAAGGCTAGTTTTCTAAACAATCTGCTATTTGAATTAGATTAAATATGTGGATACAGCAAGATGGGGCTCCATGTCACAACGCTGCCATTGTGAGATATTGAGATTAAGAATTCGAAAATGAATGGACCCTTATATTTTGACCGAAGTGACTTATAATGAAATAGGAAGATGATATAACTTGTGTATGGATCATAATGGCTAGATGACCGAGATTTGATTTTGTTTCGTAAAATGACGGAGGCTCTGTAACAAACTATTTTTCTATTATTTTATTCATTAAATATTATATCTTATATCAATAAACATTTTATTTAATAACAAACGAAACATTTCGAATCATATATTCTTTATACGGCCATTATGATCCATACACATAAGTTATATCATTCCCCTATTTCATTATAAGTTACTTTGGTCAAAATATAAGTGTCTACTTCGACACATGAGTTTCTTATCTTCATTTTCACATAGTCCAAGTTATTAGAATCAGTTTTGGTATACCATATTCTTGATTTGAATATCTCTTGACAATGGCAGCGTTGTGGTATGAAGTCCCATCTTGCTGTAGCCACATATTTCATCTAATTTGAAGGGGCACATTGACTAGAAAACAAGCCTTCTTGAATTCAAATCACAAAATCACATCTATGTTTCCAAGTAAAGGCATACTACCACAATACAGAAAAAAATAAATGGAATAGAATCAACATATAAACACGCTGCAGATCGCTAACGGTTAGAAATGGATACAAATTGTATTCGAAAAAAAAATTCATAATGAAATTATCTTTCGAATGACATGATAAAAAAGGTATGTCCCTGGAGAAAATATTTTTGATAGCGCCGCGACGCCTGGCGTCTTTATTTATTCCGCAGATTTTCATGCGTATCTCAAGTCGACATTGACTTGTTCAAAACGCCATTCACAGAATGAAAAAATATTCAGGCGTTTTCGAGAAAATTGGGGTTACCAAGATAAATGAATCACCCTGTACAACCAAAAGGTTAATTTTTGGCGGATTTCCCAGGAGCAAATCAGTTGAAAATATTGTCAACTTGAACAATTAACGGTTCAACAGTTAAAGTCCATCCTCGTTATACACGAATCAATGCTTTAAACTTCTAATATTCACAATAAAACGAGAACATCAAAAGACCATAACTTTCAAAACGACAAACTGAACGCAAGCAACAAGAACATATTTTCGCGGTGCTCAGGGAAATGGGGGGTTGAAATTAATCGTTCCCGATAGTAACATACCGAAACGGTTTTGGAGTAAGCCATCAGAAGATACGGGCAAAATTTATAACAAGACGCTTTCTTCTGTTGAGCCTCGAACTTATCAGATAATTGACTCACTCTCCCGAGCTTCGAAATATGAAAAAATATCACTTTTTGTTTTCGGATAGAATCCGATAGGATTTATACGGAGGAGATACTTTTGTCGGTTATCGGATCGTTCGCGTGAGGTGAATTTCGAATACCGTATGTTGGATTTTGATACTAGCTCGAGAAATATTGGGGGGCTAATAATTTTTGGTAGGGAAGTCGTACTGCTCCATAAGAGTTAAGTATATCGTATTTAATCGTGTGATATCTCGACTTTGGAATAGGTTCAGGGAGGCAGGTTCCGTGTTGGAACGACCGAGGCTTGGTGGGCGACGAGAAACAACACAACATATCAATTGGAACTATCAATGGCGTAGAGTCCTCTTCACTGATGAATCCAGATATCGACGATTTTCAGATTCTCGAAGAATAAGGGTATGGACAATCCCACGCATACCCCGTAATCGTCGCTTTGTCCAAGAAGTCCATCCATTCCGATGGGGTAGGGTTATGGTATGGGTCGGGATATGTTTCAACGGCCGCACAGATCTACACATTTGCCAAATTTTCACGCTGCTATTGGTGAAACTTTTCAATTTCTTGACGATAACGCTAGACCGCACCGTGCAGCCATAGTTGAAAATACGCGAGAAGCTTGGTGTTCCACATCTACCAATACCTCCGCACTCACCAGATTTGAATTGCATAGAACACGCATGGGATATGCTCCAAAGAAGATTAGATAATCATCAACCTATCCCAGAATCTTTAAATGGTCTGAAAAGGGTTCTGCCCCGTTTATGGAACCAAATTCCTCAAGAAATGTTCAACAACCTCGTGTGTTGTATGCAAAGAAGATGTCCAGTTGTTATTGATGCCTGTGGAGGCCATACATTGTATTGATAGTCTTGAAATGCTTGAATTCTCTGGGAATAAAATTTCGTTATTTTACTCGATTTTTCTTATGCGCTGCAGACCCACAGGGTAAAATTAATTTTCTTTCCTGCAACTTGAAATTATATTAATATGAATTTTTATTATAAAATCTCATTCAAACTATATTTTTTTGCAATTCAAGTCAATATCCTAACTCATGTAGAGCACGTTATTTAAAGTTCATATTTCGACCAACTTCAACTGATTTCAATGGACAAAAATTGTACTACATCAGTTTGGCAAGTTGCTTCGAAAGTTATTACTTTCGATTAGGCTTAAAGAATGCTATATAACATATAACACTACATTATTCCAATTTTTTCTGAGTGATCTAAGGAATAATGTAGTAAGTGTAATAGCATTTCAAACTCCTTATTGAATGTGCTAACTTTTGAAGCATTACCAAACTGATCAATTTGTTTCAGTACAATCAGTTGAAGTTGGTCAAAATATTAATTTGGAATATTTGAATCGGCAAAAAGTGACAATTCTTCAAGCTAGAACTATTGGCTGTAATTCAAGATTACAGATTGCAGAAGCACTGGGGATAACATATGAAAAATAAAACTTGAAAAAAGTATAAAATTGTAGAAACAGGAGATTGAGAAGCGTCACATTTTATGTATTCTCTCGAATAATCCAAATGCAATAAATTTTAAAAAATACACGACGTAGATTTTTTAACTATTTTCCCGATGGCCATTATGACTCAGCCTGTACCTGGTTCCGGCTAACGTCGATTTCTGGGACACCCTGTATGAACAAGGGTTAATAATTGTGTTTTCTGATGAAAATGCGATTTTGAGTGATTATTTCACTCGCAATAAATTGCTGAAAAATTATTGTTATTGAATTCCTACATAAATGCAAAAAAACCGGAAGAGTTAATAAAAATACTTTCACAAAAGATGAAATAAGCGGATTTATTCGAAATCGAATAACTTCATGACAAGAAAGATAAGACAAATGCAGATGAAGGAGAACTACAAAATGAGCAGATACAAAATAGGTTATTAGTTAAAAATTTATTTTTGTACAACTGCAATTAAAAGTGACACTTTCAATGACAGCTAACAATGTTAAAATTGATTGTTTACGAGGAAACGTAATAAAAATATTTTTAACATTAGCGTTTAGAATATTTTTAGCACTCCATTTTCTTATGATGCAATCAGATGAGAAGAATTCAGCAATTGCAAATTTTTATTATCAATATTTGACAATCATTACTTATGAACATTAATATTAATCGTAAAACTAGAACAATTACTAACATTAATGCCCTGTGACGTTAGGGAGCTTCGCAACACATTATTAGAATCCTCAGCACCATCAGTATTTGTAGAAACCGAAAGTACAATATTGTATGATGATACAAAATCTGTTGAGGCTGGGAGATTTTTTTCAGCAATGACATTTCTGTATGCAATGGAATGATCAACATAGCCCTCGGCTACCGTCGCAGACTTCCATCCACCTTGTTTTTTTATATCTGTAATATTTGCTCCTGATTCTGCTAGCAATGAGGCGGAGGATCTTCGAAAATAGTGTCCTGTATATTGCTTTGGTTCTGGCACAGTGAGAGTTCGGCAACAATAGATGAAATTTTCCCAAATGCATTAATACCAACTGGATTGGCAGTGCATTTATTATTCATTCGTGAAATTATTCAATTCACTCCGATCATCTCACAAACTTTTTCACTCAGAAAATAAAACGTCACTTTTAACACTCATATCATAAGTAACTATTTTAGAGCACACGAGAACTATCTGCTTGAAAATTTGTTTTCTTATATTTTTTCTCAGCGCTTCTAAAACTAATAATTTTTCCACCACGTATATTCCGAAAGTTCGAGAATCAAACAAATGTATCGAAAGAAAATATCGGATGGCATTCTGCGTCATTTTCCAGGGGTCCCAAACAAATAGAAAATGAGCAATGCGCTCAACCTCGAAATTGAATGTGCGACGAGCAGAATCCATTTTATTTGTGTAAATACGGCCTTATCTAGAAACATCAGATGTTCTCCGGTTCTTCGCGAGTTTTCCTACGTTTTTCCACCAGGAAAAATGCGCTAGAAGCAGATGTGGCAGCTGAAAACTCGAAATGTCAAGTCATTTCTTGTTTTACAGTTATTGTTGGTTGTTTACAGTTTTTACTTGCAGATTCATGCGATCGTATTTCAGATTAATATTTTAATTACTCTTTCTATCGCAAAATAGTAAGTTAATCGAAAATAAATTAACATATATCGGGTGTCTCATGGGGAATTTCACATATACTCCCAGTCAATAAATTCCGGTCAGGAAAATTTTTGTCGAATTCAACACCCTGTATTTTTTTTCGCGGTTCTCTGATTTTGTTGAAATTTTCACGAGGTAAAGTATTGGGTCTTGTTATATTAACCTGAAATTTACTTCGCGAAAATACCTGTAGTTCATCCGTTTTACAGGGTGAAACAAAACCTTGTTTTATACCCTTCATTTCTAAACACCCTGTGGTGAATTTGAGGCGGAAAATTTGATATCATTCAGTTTCAATTTGAAGTGTGACCCTTTCTTAACATTTTTTTTTTTTTTGATTTACGTCAGTATCTGCTTAAAGAAAAAAGATACACATTTTCAAAGAAAGTGTTGCATTTTTCCAATTTTCGTAACAATTTAAAACATCACAATACCTTATCGATTAGTGAACATAAACAAACATCTGAAAATTAATAGCGTGTATTTTCACCTTACTTTTTCATCACTTTTACCATACGGTGTGGCATACTTTAAATGCATTTACGAATTGATTCAACAATTTCTGTTAATGCAGAACAATGCTAGGCCTCACGTTACACGGGTTGTAACAGAATCCTTTGAAGAGGCGACTATTCAACGATTCGTGTGGCCAGCCAGAGGGCCGGATTTAAATCCATTTGAACATGTATGGGATATGCTAGATAGACATGTTCGAAATGGGCAGCCCAACACCTTGCCCGATTTATTAACAGCCCTTCTTGAAGAACGGGAAAATATTCCCCCAGAAGCAATTTGGAAATGAATTGAGAGTATGTCACCTCGTATGGTAGAAGTGATGAGAAAGCAAGGTGGAAATATACGCTATTAATTTTCAGATGTTTGTTTATGTTTACTAGTCGATAAGGTATTGTGATGTTTTAAATTGTTAAAAAAATTGAAAAAATGCAACACTTTCTTTTAAAATGTGTATCTTTTTTTTTAAAGCAGATACTGACATAAATCAAAAAAACATTTTGTTAAGAAAAGGTCACACTTTAAATTAAAACTGAATGATATCAAATTTTGAGCCTCAAATTCACCACAGGGTGTTTAGAAATGAAGGGTATAAAACAAGGTTTTGTTTCACCCTGTATAACGGATGAACTACAGGTATTTTCGCAAAGTTAATTTCAGGTTGATATAACAAAACCCAACACTATACCTGGTGAAAATTTCAACAAAATCGGAAAACCACGAAAAAAGATACAGGGTGTTGAATTCGACAAAAATTTCGCCTGTCCGGAATTTATTGACGGGGGTGTATTTTAATTACTCTTTATGTCGCAAGAGAGTCCGTTGATCGAAAATAAATTAACATATACCTGGTGTCTCATGAGGAATTTTGCATATCAAATTCCTTCGATAATTCATCGAATTATTGACGAAATAAGACCTTATAAGGCTAAATACTGTCATAGTTGAACAAGCAATTTCAAATCTCGAAAAATCGATTCAATATATCACCCTCCTCATTTCTGTGACTGATATCGAAATTCTTACATTGATCATTATTAAGGACGATTCATCAAAGCGGAATTAAACTTGGGTAGATTGAGTATCGGCACAGCCTGTACCTCGGAATGGATTTTCCCCGCTAATAACTCGACTACCGCAACTTCGACGATGTTAACTATTTGAGATATTTCTCTTTTATGGCCTTCCCTCCTCGAATACCGGCCAAATTGGATCAGGAGGACGTCTCCAATATACCGGGACTTTCGCAATAATCGATCTCTTTAAGCTGCCCCCCCCAAAAAAGTTTCAATTTCGCCAGTAACGTGAGCTCACGAGCTGGGATTTCTCCGAAGGGTAGTACTTTGTTTGCTGATCTCTTTTGAAAGGGGAATGTGCTCATATTATGCCAGACATTATTACTCGTTATGCGAGGATTGAATACTCGTCTATTCATATCGAAAGGATAACAGCATTTAAGGATTTCATTTGTAATTGGTTGATGTTGGCAGAAGTTACGACGACCAGAGTCCTTTTGGATGTGAGAGAAGAACATCGTCCATTGGTTTTCTATGAGGACATCTCAATTAATGCGTTTGAGGCAAGCAATTCAATAAGAGACATGATAAAGTGATTTTTTGTACACCTGCCATTAAAAGTGACACTTTTAATGACAGCAAACAATGTTAAAATTGATTGTTCACGTGAAAGCGTATCAAAATATTTTTCTCTATTCCAGTATCGTAATGAGTTCATTACAGTACTAAAAGTAGTGCTGTAATGAAACTCATTACAGCATTGTTTTCAGTTATATTTTCGTTTTATGATTGTCAGTACTGACCTCCAATCGAATCAAGTTTCGAATCAAATCAATTCAAATTCCGTGATCTGTCAAATTTCGTATGTCACACACCAACTGCCAAGATACAAAACAAAAGTCACTAATCTGAACTTCGCATTCGTTTTGGAGTAGGAGCTCATTCTGCAACTTGTTTTAGAATATACTACTAGCACTCCATTTTCTTATGATGAAATCAGATGAGAAAAATTCAGCAAATTTTTACTATCAATATTTAACAATCATAACTTATGAACATTAATATTAATCGTAAAAGTAGAACATTTACTAACATTAATGCCCTGTGACGTTAGGGAGCTCCGCAACATATTATTTGAATCCTCAGCACCATCAGTACTTGTAGAAACGGGAAGTACAATATTGAATGATGATGATCCAAAATCTGATGAGGTTGGGGAGCAAATCTCGAGATGTGCATGACATCTATATGCATGAATGATGATAAACATAGCCCTCGGCTACCGTCGTAGACTTCCATCCACCATGTTTTTTTATATCCGTAATATTTGCTCCTGATTCTGCTAGCAATGAAGCGGAGGATCTTCGAAAACAGTGTCCTGTATATTGCTTTGGTTCTGGCAGTTTGAGGAATTCAGCAACAATAGATGGAATTTTTTTAAATGTATTAATATCAACTGGATTGGCAGTGCATTTATTATTCATGTATTTCAGGAAAAAAGACGATGATTGACGACAGAAGGGCGCAGTGCAAAGTATTTATGAAAATAGTATACATACTTTTCAATAATACTGAAAGAACGACTAACTTCCGTTTTTGTATTTGGAAGTTGTATGTCCAATGATTTATTTGTTATTTCGATGTCTTCCACTGATAAATTACCCAATTCATCACGCCGACAGGCTCCAAATAATCCGAAAATAGTCGCAACCTTAACCATCAAGTATTTCTCATCTGGTGCCTCCTTTATAAACTTTTCAACTTTTTCACTAGTGAGAATTTCCGATTTTCTGGTACGATTTCCTTCACTTTTCCGTTTTAAATATGCTATTACTTTAAAATATTCACTAACATCCACAACATTTTCAACAAGGGCACTTGACTTTATCTTTGAAAATTTGCTCCACAGAGTTTTTTTATTTTTCTTCTAGATATGCCAGCAAAACAGTTTCACTGAAGTTTCCTTCCACATTTTTCAATTTACACCAGGCCAGGAAATTATTATATGCAATATCGTACTGCTGAACAGATTGTCTCTATCTTCAATGGTAGCTGAGATACAGTGCAGTCTCACCCAATTTGGGAAACAGTGTACAGGGTATACCAAATTATTGCTTTAGGTACTTCTGGACTAAATAGGTAAAAACTTCGAAAGGTGTCCTGGGGCTCGATTTTCTTGAAAACACCATAAGCGAAAACCGTTTCACGATATCTTAATTTTTTCTTCATTTTGATATATTATCGATTTCGAAAATGTGTCATAACTTTTTCATTTTCGAAAATATCTTAAAACGATCGAAACTTTCTGGAAGCACTTTTTAACCGGAAATTAGAAAATATATTAAATTTTTTTCTCGTGGGGAAAAAAACCATTTTTTTATTTGAAATACGAACGCATTTTTTTCTCATCATGTTTCGAAAGGAATTCAAGAATAAAAAAAATTGAAATAATGTCTTATTGCCAGTGAAAAAGTGCTCGTTGCAAGTTTTTATCTTTTTCAGTTATTCCCGAAAATGAAAAAGTTATGGCACATCTTCCGAATCGAAAAAATTCCAAAATTTTGTTATATCTTCAAAACAAATGAAAATATCGTGAAACAGTTTCCAGCACTAGTATTTTCACGGAAATCGAGCCCAGGACTCCTCACAACGTCTTTAGCTATCTAGTCTAGAAGTACCAGAAACACCCAAAATTAAGCAATTTGGGATACCCTGTACACCTAATAATTATTAACACACAATTTGGTGTGGAATTTTCTTAATGAATACCACAAGAGGTCAAATGAAATCTGTAAAATTTTCGCTTTCTACTCGTATTAATAGTTAACATTCCTTAACTGAGGATTCTTAAAAAAAAAAAAATCTGGAATCTGTTCCTGTTACAGATATCGCAACCATCTTCGACCTCATCTAATCGAATTTTCGAAAACTGCCAGCGACGTTTCACCCCACCGACCCACCAATCATCGCTCCTAAACGCCAATTTTTCCTTCTCCCCCCTCCCCTCGAGGAATCCGGCTCGAAGCTACCAAATTATATCGAACGAACAATTAAAAGGGACGCTGAATCCGGCAAGCATCGGGCTCATTCCTCACGTCCTCGTTATCTGACGGAATGAAACATCAAACTCTGGCCGGGGCACGTTTCGGTGTTTTTCTGCCATCACCAATTAGACTCCGATAATAATCTACGCGGAGGTTCTGCTGCCGTTCGTGAAAAATACACAAACGTGTAATTTCATTTCTATCGGTCAAAGGCTGTTGTACAGAACGTTTTGGGTCGGTCTGAACTGAACTTTTCGCGGAGCTGAGTTTCAGGGGGGTGCAGGGAGGGGTTGGTTGGGTTTTTGTTGTTACAGATTGGCCGGGGAGTTTATTGGAGGTTGGTTCGACACATGTTATTTTTTTTTTAATTGGATTGATAGGTAGCTGTAAGGTTGATAAATACACTGCGCAATAAAATTAACGCAGATTCTGAAAATCTCAATTTTAATGAAAGTTAACTCTTTATTGACTTTATAACTTATTCTTCATGTTCTCTCGGGAAAGTTTTGAACGGAAGAAATGGAAGAAAAATTCAGGATTTCACCGAATCTTATGTGAAAAAAGAGAAATGAACAATTTTCAAAATACTGAAATGCTGATAAGTGTTTTAATTCTTGGTATTTCCACCCCTTGCGTTAATTACAGTTAGGCAACGACGGTTAATTCTCAAAATGAGTGATCTTAAAATGTTCTGATCTAATCCTTCCCAGATTTCTCCGAGTTGGATTCCTAAGTTATTAAGAGTAGCTGGATGATTTTCTGAACTTCTCAGCCTTCTATTGAGATTGTCCCAAACGTGCTCAATCGGATTGAGATCTGGACTTCTTGCTGGACATTCCATTCGAGAGACTTCAACCTCTTCAAGGCACTCCTGAGGGGGTCTGGCATTATCGTCCATAAAAATGAAATTTTCACCAATGTAGGGGGCAAATGGCACTACATGCTCTTCAAGAATGTTCCTTATATACTTATCAGCATTCATAGCTCCATTATCAACGACCACTAGGTCTGTGCGAGCAGTCAAAGATATTCCAGCCCATACCATAATCGATCCTCCCCGAAACCAGTAGTATTCAGGAAATTGCACTGAGCATATCTTTCATGTGGACGTCTGTATACAAGGGAACGTCGATCACAATGGTAGAGGCAGAATCTAGACTCATATGTGAAGAGAACTCTTTCCAAATCGGCCTCTTCCCAATGGATATGCTCTCTCGCAAAATCCAAACGCGCCCTTCGATGGGCTGGGGTAAGAGCATGGCCAATGATTGATTTTTAGTTGTATTATGTTATTTTTAAAAACGCTGTGATTGGTTCTCTGGGAGAAAATTTAGAATAAATGGTGTTTCTTGTTGAAACTTCGTTGGAGAACTTCATGATACTATTGCGACCTCTCCGTTGATAAGAATTTTCGAGGCCTTGATAAAGGAGCAATTGTGCTACCGAAACGTCGGCTGAAGAAAGTATATAGGAGAAAATACATTGTCCGATTCCCGATATTTGGTTTTATTTATCCTCAAGAAATGTTCAACAACCTCGTGTGTAGTATGTAAGGAAGACGTCAAGCTGTAATTCATGCCCGTGAAAACATACATTGTTGTGATAGTCTTAAAATGCTTGAATTCCTTGGGATAAAATTTCGTTAGTTTACTCGATTTTTCTTAACCACCCTGAATACGCTGCAGACCTACAGGCTAAAATAATTTTATTTTCTGCAACTTGAAATCATATTGATATGAATTTTCACCACAAAATTTCTTTTAAACTATATTTTTCTGCAATTTAAATCAATATCCCCTACTCATGTGGAGCAGTTTATATTATTCTTTTTCAATTCCATAGTGAAGTTCATTGTGGGTTCTTCATTATTAATATGTTCGAAATATGAACTGGACCAACTACAAATATAGAGATTAAAATAAAATATTAATCTTTCCTCTTCATAAACTTCACTACGCACAAAAAAATTAACTTTGCATAAACACTATAACCGGAGCACTTAGTCCAACTTTCCAGTAAACCTGGACTCATGGGACGCCAAAGGTGAATAGAAACTTGTTGGTGAGAGACAATCTCCCATCATCTTATAGTGCAGATTACGTAGGGAAGTTTGGAACTGAAGCATCTCATTATACCGCCTCTACTCTCGATGTTGTTCGGATTGCTCCCCTGCCATTTGAATTTTAATTTCGAAGCGAATCAATTTCGGATACAATCGCGTCTCTGATGCTGTTGTAGTAAGGGCGAAACGCGTGTGATGTTTCGAACCTGCGTTTATGTTTGTTCCTCAGGATCTGCTACTGAAATGGAACATCTTCATATTAGCCTAATTATATTACCCTATAATTGTAATTGTCTTTAGGTGAACAACTTTGCTTTCGCAGTTTTGACATAGCTGGCAGTAGCGGCGAGTGGTAATTGAAATAAACTGCTCAACATGAGTTAGGGATATTGACTTAAATTGCAAGATAATATAGTTTGAATGAGATTTTGTGATGAAAATTTATATTAATATGATTTCAAGTTGCAGGAAAGACAATTAATTTTAGCCTGTAGGTCTGCAGCGGTTAAGAAAAATCGAGTAAAATAACGAAATTTTATTCCCAGAGAATTCAAGCATTTTGAGACTATCAAAAGAATGTATGGCCTCCACGGGCATAAATAACAGCTTGACATCTTCTTTGGATACTACTCACGAGGTTGTTGAACATTTCTTGAGGAATTTGGTTCCGTAAACGGGGCAGAAGCTCTCTGAGATCATTTAAGGATTCTGCACGGTACGGTCTAGCGTTATCGTCTAGAAATTGAAAAGTTTCACCAATAGCAGCGTGAAAATGTGGCAGAACATTGTCAATGACATGCTCCCTAAAGTGTAAGGCGGTCATATTCCCAGAACAAATGTGTAGATCTGTGCGCCCGTTGAAACATATCCCGGCCCATACCATAACACTACCCCCTAGGAATGGATGGACTTCTTGGACATAGCGACGATTACGGGGTACGCGTGGGATTGTCCATACCCTTATTCTTGGAGAATCTGAAAATTGTCCATATCTGGATTCATCAGTGAAAAGGATACTACGGCATTGATCGCTCCAAATGATATGTTGCCTTGCCCATTCCAGTCTTCGACGCTTATGTGTTAATGCAACTCCTCTTGATGGACGTCTAGAACATAGATTCACCTCTCTCAAACGTCGTCTGATGGTTTCGATGGACACTTGGACCTCATCTACATTTTGAAGAGTATTTCGTAGCATTCTACACATGGATGTGAAGGCTTTCTTCTCGCCGAAACGTTGATGAAACGATCCTGAGCAGATGTTGTTTCTCGTCGCCCACCAAGCCTTGGTCTTTGCAACGTGAACCTATTCGAAAGTCGAGATATCACACTTTGGCTGACTTGGAGCCTTTCCGCTACAACAACCTGAGTTAGGCCACCCTGTAGCATTCCGATAGCCCTATTAGCCTCAGCGTTTGTTAATTTCCGTCTTGGCATTTCCAGAAACTAGTTTCAAATCGAAGCCGTTGATTAACTGACACCATTTCAAAATGAGAACATTCATGAAGCATATGCAAAGTACCAAACTTCAGAAAAAAGGCGACCAGATTGACGAAATCTCTCATACTGATTTTTATTGGATCGATTCAAATTGTTATCGAGTTTTAAATGATTTTACAGCGATTTTCACAAGAATAGATACTTTTCAAAACGAATGAATACGATAACCCTAACTCTTGTGAAGCAGTATAATTTTTTTCATAGATGTTCGGATGAGAAAATTTCAAGATCATTTTAAAACATGAATGTAGGAATGATCAACCCTGGCTTGTTGTCTGGGAGGTCTTTGCATATTTCTGAAAACTTAATTTGGGTTTTCTCTCCCAGTCTCTGAAACAAGAAACAATTGGAAAAAAATTTCTAAATAATAGAAGAAAGGCTTACGTTAAAATTTGAGCACTAATTTGTCCGGCGCCAAAACTTTACAAGAAGAAATTGTTGCCTAACAATAAACAAAAAGAAAACACTATGAACTGTGAAGCGAGCCGTTTCGGATTTTAAATCAAACTCCTTCGTCAGACAATTTCTATGTCTATGATATTTTTGTAATTTGGCAACATGGTAGAGAAGCATTGATAAAATTTTTCAATCATTTCAATAATGACGAACCTACAATAAAATTCACAATGCAGTTGGAACAAAATAATGTACTTATTTCGTTCTTAGATGTTTCAATAAGAAAATTTCCAAATCGTTTTGAAACAAGTGTGTTCAGAAAAAAGGCACACACAAATCGATATCTAAATTTATGATAGAGCACAATCGTCAACTGAAATACGAAATGACGAAATTAATTTAATTAAAGATATTCTAGAGGATGATCAATATCCAACTAATTTCATAGAAAAAATTAGTTCAAATTTAGAGAGAACAATTTTGCGTCAAAACGATAATAACAATCAGGAACCAACAACAAATCGTCAAGAACAACCAATTCTAATGAATTTGATTCTTTATGTTCATGGACTTTCAGAAAAAATTAAAAGAATTGGTTCTAAATTCAACATAAGAACTGTTCCAAACAAAAAATGATTTACGATCTTTATTAACAAAAACTAAACTTTTGAATGAGAACCAAAAATCAAGAAATTATATTTACAATATTCCCTATATTGGTGGAAAATCTTATACAGGAGAAACATCAAGACCATTAGAAATTAGAAAACGTGAACATAAAAAATAGAGATATTGGTAGATCGCAGATAGCAGATCATGTGTGTTCCAATACCGGCAATCACATGATGGATTGGAATGGAACAAAAATTCTAATGACGGAACCTGATTGTTATAAAAGAAAAATGAAGGGGGCAGCTTGTATTTTGTTGAATGAGGCTAATAATCTCGACAATTGTTCAGTAGGAATAGATCGAATTTGGATAGATTTATCGAAAAAAGAACTGGTTTCAGGGAATTTTGAAATAAAATGACGATATCAACATCTAGTAATCAATATTAATCTACGTTCATCATATATTGACAAATGTCAATCAAGAAATCAAAATATTGTCACGATTCTACGAAGTTGTATGAAAAGTAGAAATCGTCTGACGAAGGAGTCTGATTTAGACACCGAAACGTTACGTTTCAGAGTTCAAAGTTTTTCTTCTTGTTCATTGTCAGGCAACAATTTCTTCTCGTAAAGTTTTGGCCCTTGACAAATTTGTGCTCAACTTTTTACGCAAGCACCTTTCTTCTATCATTTAAATTATTTTTCTTATTGTTTCTTGTTTCAGAGACTCTGAGAGAAAACCCAAATTAAGTTTTCAGGAACTGGCTTGTAGGCGTTACTGCAAAACATTTTCAGATTTTGAGTCGGAGTTGAAAGTAAGAACGTGAATAAATATCTCATTTTTAAAATTCTTACCAACTCAATCGGCTAAAACTCATTAAACTAGAGGTAAAAAGCCTTGACACGAGATCAATTTGAGCAGGAAGCTAGCAAAATCATGAATTCAGAGCCAACTGAAATAATATTAATCACGTCGAAGCAATCCTTCAGTTTGCTTTGAGGCACCCCGAAATGAAACAATAATAATATCCAGCGATGATATTCCACAAAACCAACGAATATAAACCATACCAGCGAAAACAAACAAATTGGGAAAATTGGCAAATTACATCGCTACCCAACAAGACGAAACAACATACATGACGGAAACGTTAAGATATCTTTACCGAAGTCCCAAATTACATTTATACACCCTCGGATAATTAATTAGAATGAATAAGATTAATTGACGCGAACAATGGTATTTACAACATCTTAATTAAAGTTGTGCTTATAACGGGATATACTTCGGAGGGCAATGCGGTGGTGCAAACTCAAGAGAATTCATTAGCGAAGACGCGGGCATGTTCAGCGTGAAATGGAAGGTTTATTCTGACCCCATTTCTATTTCAGACACATATGTTCGGAATTTGACGAGCAGAAACAGGGGGATGTTTGTGTATATTTACTCGGTGAGAGTTTTTATAGATGAGGATCCGATCTCAGGGCTTTTTCTGCGAAACAATAATCACGATGACGGGAGAAGCTCAAATTTTGATACACTGCGCAAAAAAACTAACGCACATTATGGAAATCTCGAATTCATTCTACAACTGAAGGTGTTCTCAATGATAATTATTTTCATCAGAATTAAGCATGCATATTTTATCCACTTTCAACGTTTTTCCTCAATACAGATGTTTTTGCAGGAATATATAAATATATATATATATATATATATATATATATATATATATATATATATATATATATATATATATATTCTTATGAAAATAAGAGCTAAAATAATACAAAAAATGTTGAAACAAAAAGTACCTCAGCTGAGATAAAAAAAGGGGTATCATATCATTCTTCGTATGATACTATAGAATCATACGATACTATCATCATTAGTATCATACGATACTATACAGCCAAGGGAAAAAACCTCAGCCGAAAAAACCTGTCTCGCCTTAAAAAATAAACATAAAATATAAATCTCAAGAAAATCTTGAAAGACATCAGTGTGATCATCTTCATGTTATCCGTCGATGGGTTCGGATAAACAGATTCTTCCCAAAACGACTCTCAATTCTCAATCTGAAATGAAAAAAGACACAAGCAGAAAAAAACCGATTATTCAGAATAAATCAAATGCATTTTACAAATGCATTTGCTACTTTGAAAAACATCAACATTCAGATTTCTTGGCCAAATAATGTTCGGAGGTTTATAAATATTTATGACAGAAATGTCACGAAATTTGAAAGAAATGAAAAAAAAACTCCATCGATTTCCCCTGTTTCCGAATCTGTTGGAAATTACGAACTGATAATTTTTTAACAAAACAAGCTAAACTTGTAAAAAATCAATTAATACATAACTTTCAACTGTCCTCCTTCACGAGGATTTTTTTCTTTTGTTTGTGGGTGTGATAATTTTTTAACAAAACAAGCTAAACTTGTAAAAAATCAATTAATACATAACTTTCAACTGTCCTCCTTCACGAGGATTTTTTTCTTTTGTTTGTGGGTTTCTTGCAGAAGAATCACTTCGATACCATTTTCAATAGCCATTTTGGAGACGTAATCACACTTGTCCTTCGATATTCAAATTCAAAATCCACAAATTCTAGCTCTCTGGTCGTGAGGGTTTTTCAAACCGGATAAAAAAATTTTTAAATATGAATATAAAAAAAGATGATATCAGATTTTGAATGTATTGGCTCCATTCTAAAATCAGTTGTTCTCGATCAATTCTAGTGATCGATAGTTTTTCTTTCGTTTGATTTTCTACACTCGCTCGCCATGCAACGCGAAACACGCAATTTGACCCAAGAGGAATGTGCCCAAGCGGTAGTTTTGCGAGAAGAAGGTTGGACATACACAAGAATTGCAGAAAGGTTTGGAGTTTCCCATACAAGTGTGTCCAGAATGTTGCAGCGATTCAGGGAGACAGGTATGAATGTCCGAAGACCAGGACAGGGTAGACCACGGGTAACAAATGCCATTCAAGAACGTTTCTTGAGAGTTTCTTCGTTGAGACAACGTTTGCAACCGCTCGCCTCCTTCAAAATCAACTTGAGCAAACTCATGAGGTGCAAATTAGCACTCAGACAATAAGAAATCGCCTCAGAGAATATGATTTAAGGCCTCGTGTCGCGGCAAGAGGCCCAGCTCTTACCCCAGCCCATCGAAGGGCGCGTTTGGATTTTGCGAGAGAGCATATCCATTGGGAAGAGGCCGATTGGGAAAGAGTTCTCTTCACAGATGAGTCTAGATTCTGCCTCTACCATTGTGATTGACATTCCCTTGTATACAGACGTCCACAGGAAAGATATCCTCAGTGCAATTTCCTCAATACTACTGGCTTCGGGGAAGGATCGATTATGGTATGGGGTGGAATATCTTTGACTGCTCGCACAGACCTAGTGGTCGTTGATAATGGAGCTATGAATGCTGATAAGTATATGAGGAACATTCTTGAAGAGCCTGTAGTGCCATTTGCCGCATACATTGGTGAAAATTTCATTTTTATGGACGATAATGCCATACCCCATCGTGCGCGCATCGTCCAGGAGTAGTTTGAATAGGTTGAAGTCACTCGAATGGAATGGCCAACAAGAAGTCCAGATCATACTCCGATTGAGCAGGTTTGGGACGACCTCAATAGAAGGCTGAGAAGTTCAGAAAATCATCCAGCTACTCTTAATGACTTAGGAATCCAACTCGGAGAAATCTGGGAAGGATTAGATCAGAACATTTTAAGATCACTCATTTTGTGTACGAACCGTCGTTGCCGAGCTGTAATTAACGCAAGGGGTGGATATACCAATTATTAAATCACTTATCAGCATTTCAGTATTTTGAAAATTGTTCATTTCTCTTCTTTCACATAAGATTCGATGATATCCTGAATTTTTCTTTCATTTAATGTGTCTTGTTTCGTTCAAAACCTTCCCGAGAGAACATAAATAATGAGTTATAAAGTCAATGTAGAGTTAAATTTCATTAAACTTGAGATTTTCAGAATGTGCGTTAATTTTTTTGCGCAGTGTAGTTCATTATAATATTAATGTCGCTTTTTTATTTATCGATTGAGGCAGTACGAAGTCTGCCGGGTCAGCTAATAAATCATAAATGTAGGTCCACTCAGCCTATATCTTCACACCAAAATTTAGAGTGATCGAATAATTTCTCCATTGAAATTCTAATAGGCAGTCCCAGTGAGATACCCTGTATATTATCAATACTTACTAGTACCGTAGTAGTCGTTTTTCTTCTCGTCGAAATTTTCATTTTTTTTTCCTAATAATTCACACCCTTTCTTGTATTCTTAATTTTGTTCAAATCTGTTAACTAACAGTGGCGTAACGTTCATGAACCCAGTGGATTTCGTGGAAACTTGAAAATCTACCGGACACTATAAAATATCGACTTAGTTCGATTAATTATATGCTCCCGAAAGAGCAAAATCTGATCGAGAGAGAACGTCAATGCAGAATTAAAAAGAATAATTAATTACGCTTTTATTCTTTCAGCTTTTCATTCTTTTCCGAGAAAAAGTAGGTACACCACATCTGTGTCGAGAAAAGCCAGCGAAACTGATTTTCCGACTAGTTGGCCATAATCTGCAGTCAGGAAAACGTGAACAATGAATATATTCCAATCCTTCAGGAGCCTTCATTGTGTATTGTATCCAATAATGATGTCGATGCGCTAAATCTTGGAAGCGTTCTGATACAATGATACAGGAGGGAAATTCCCCAGACTGCCTTATTTATAAACTAGCTCGAGGAAGCTTCGAGCTTTATACTTTATACCCGATATAAATCTTTATGATTCATTAAACATCAATTGGACTCTATATTCTAATAGAAGGATTTCAATAACGTCTAGTTTCACCTCTTTTCGATTTTTATTTTCACTAATTTCGTGTTCAGCTTAAATAACAATTTTTTGTACAAATGCCATTGAAAGTGACACTTTTAATGACAGCAAATAATGTTAAAATTGATTGTTCACGTGGAAGGGTGTTCAAAATATTTTTGAAATCAGTGTTAAAAATATTTTCAGCGTTCCGTTTTCTTATGATGAAACCAGATGAGAAGAATTCAGCAATTGCAAATTTTTATTACCAATATTTAACAATTATTACTTATGAACATTAATATTAATCGTAAAAAAAACAATTACTAACATGAATGCCCTGTGACGTTAGGGAGCTTCACAACACATTATCAGAATCCTCAGAACCATCAGTACTTGTAGAAACCGGAAGTACAATATTGGATGAAGATCCAAAAATCTGTTGAGGTTGGGAGAATTTTTTCAGCAATGACATTTCTATATGCAATGGAATGATCAACATAACCCTCGGCTAAAGTCGTAGACTTCCGTCCACCATGTTTTTTTATATCCGTAATATTTGCTCCTGATTCTGCTAGCAATGAAGCGGAGGATCTTCGAAAACAGTGTCCTGTATATTGCTCTGGTTCTGATAGTTTGAGGAATTCGGCAACAATAGATGGAATTTCCCAAATGTATTAATACCAACTGGATTGGCAGTGCATTTATTATTCATGTATTTCAGGAAAAAGCGACGATGTTTGATGACAGGAGAGCGCAGTGCAAAGTACTCATGGAAATGGTCTACATACTTCCCAATAATACTGAAAGAACGACTGACTTTCTTTTTTTGTATTTGGAAGTTTTATGACCAATGATTTATTTCGATGTCTTCAATTGATAAATTACACAATTCTTCACGCCGACAGGCTCCAAATAATCCGAAAATAGTTGCAGCCTTAACCATCCAATATTTCTCATCTAGTGTCTCCTTTATAAACTTTTCAACTTGTTCACGATTGAGAATTTTCGATTTTTTGGGACGATATCCTTTACTTTTCCGTTTTAAATATGCTATTACCTTAAAATATTTACTAACATCCACACCATTTTCAACAAGGGCGCTTGACTTTATCATTGAAAATTTGCTCCACAAAGTTGATGAACTCCATATTATTGATTTTTCTTCTAAGTATGCCAGAAAAACAGTTTGACTCAAATTCCCTTCTACATTTTTCAATTTACACCAGGCCAGGAAATTGTTATATGCAATATCGTACTGCTGAACAGGTTTTTTAAGTAGGAGTTCCAGATTTGCTCTTCTTGCAGACTCTTCAATATCCAGAGGAATAACCAAATCGTCACTTTTATTAAAAATTGGACTCTCAACAAACATATTAAGCAGTTAAAAACCCAAGACGAAAATTGGACAGAAAAGAAATTCGAATGACAGCGTCTTTTCTCATTCGTTAGTAATCATAACGTTTTCAACGTTTGCCATTTACAACAACCTTTTGAATATTTGAATATTAAAATTCATTTTGAAGTTCATTGTCATTGCAAATTCGCCCATTTCATTATCAAAATAGGGCAGTTGTACAAAAAACATTGTATGGTGTTTGTGTTAAAAGTGATTTTATTTTGTTCGTAAGTAATGATTGTTAAATATTGATAATAAAAATTGCTGAATTTTTCTCATCTGATACCATCATAAGAAAATTGAGTGCTAAAAATATTTTTAACACTAATGTTATAAAATATTTTCAATACGCTTCCACGTTAACAATCAATTTTAACATTGTTTGCTGTCATTAAAAGTGACACTTTTATGGGCAGTTTAACGAAAAATCATTTAATATCTGTAGGAAATAATTTAATTATTCAAATTCTTGAGATAAAGTCTCCTTTGAACCTATCTCCAATTTAGATTAGAAGAAATATTTTTAAATTTTCAGCATTCTTAACTTTTTATATATTTGTATTTTTTCTTTCTCAAAGGAACATATGGAATCATAGGTTCTTCTTGTAATTGAAGTATAAATTTTGTGCATTTGAAACCATGTTTTTGTTACATTTTAAACCCTTATATCCAGTTTCACAGTTGTATCAAAGTCTCTTGCATTTTCTGAGTTCATTTACCCTAGTCAAGTATATTTTTTCATACTACCAGAATGTAGAGATTTCAGTATACAGAAACCGCACCGGAAACAGATATTTTGATCTGATAATTTTCTATCGGAAACTAGGTTGATTTTCACAAAATTTCGCGAAAATTTTTTTTTCTAACCAAAATAAAATCTCACGAACTGAAGAACTGAGAATATTTCAAATATATTTCAAGGTTATGTGTTAAAAGTGTAGTACAGAACTTGTAGATCTATTTATTCCCCACAATTGTATCATTTAAATTTCTGTCGTAGTACATTAAATCAATGAAAAACATTTTTCAGGAAATCATTTCATTCGAAAAATCCGTAGGCGAGATTTAACTGAAAATCAACTTTTTTTAATGGCATTTCAACCAAGCAGAAACGGTGAAAGCAGTAGAGAAAAGTAATGTCACTTTCTACCTCAGAAAACTCCTGTTGAAATATACAGGGTGTCCCACTTATTTCGTTCGTTACAATAGTTTTGAACAGAAAGCGAAACTCAATTTTTTTCAAATGAGAAACCATATTTTATTGCAATCATGAAATCTGAGCGAGAATCTGAGTGAAATAATGATATATATTTTCTGAGATATTCAAAAGATTCCAGAAGAAGATGTGACAGAAAAAAAGGATAAGACGCAGAATTAGAGGAACAATTTTCTGTCACATTTCGAGGTTTAGTCAGATATCTTAAAAAATTCACGAATTCAATCACATATACATCCGGAAAGTTCAACCAGAACAAAATGCAACAACAAAAACAAACAGAAAAATAGAAACAATGAGAATGAGAACATCAAAAGAAAGAGGGAGGAGTGAAAAGTTTGAATAACACATCAGCAAAATGCCAATGTTGCAGGATGGAAAAGGAGATCAAGATGATGTCTCTATGATCATCTTTAGCCCACAGAGATGACGTGTGGAGAATAGACAGACTATCCGCTTCTCCCTCGAAGCTATTGCCGAAATTTTTCCAATCAAGAGGCCTTTCCATTAGAAATTTACACGGAAAAGCCTCCCCTATTGGATAAATCGTTCCAACTAGAAAAATCTCTATTCATTCACGGGGGAAAAATTTCAATTTAATCCTAACGATGCGAGGTCAGCCTCTAATCAATCATTCCGTGGATTCGACAGCTTCGTTCTGCCTCTTTACCGATCGGCTAGCGAACACAGAAATTCCCGAGTGAACACAGAACGGAAGAAACCTCTTCTTTACCAAGGTGTCCTCAGCCGAATGTCACATGTGTTATTGGTTAGGTGAATTGAAATGAAATGCGAGTCGATTCGAATTCTTTCGAATGTACAGGGTGCGCCAAATTAGATTCTTCCAAAGGGAATATCTCATGTACAGGGTGATTAACTTATCTTGGTAACCCAAATTTTCTCGAAAACGTCCGAATATTTTTTCATTGTATGAATGGCGTTTTGAACAAGTCAATGTCGACTTGAGATGCGCATAAAAATCTGCGGAATAAATAAAGACACCAGGCGTCGCGGCGCTATCAAAATTTTTTTATCCAGGAACATACCTTTTTCATCATGTTATTCGAAAATTTCATTCTGAACTTTTTTTTCGAATACAATTTTTATCCATTTCTAATCGTCAGCGAGTTTTATGTTAATTCTATTTCATTTATTTTTTCTGTATTGTGGTAGTTTGCCTTTATTTGGAGACATAAATATGATTTTGTGCCTTGAATTCAAGAAGGGTAGTTTTAAAAACAATCTGCCTCCTCAAATGAGATTAAATATGTGGATACAGCATGATGGGATTCCATGTCACAACGCTGCCATTGTGAAGAGATATTGAGATCAAGAATTCGAAAATAAATGGACCCTTATATTTTGATCAAAGTAACTTATAATGATATAGGGAAATGATATAACTTATGTATTGATTAAATGGCTATAGATAACCTAGATATGATTTTGTTTCGTAAAATGACGGAGGTTTGTTAACAAACTAATTGTCTTTTATTATATTCATTGAATAGTATATCTTATAACAATGAACATTTTTTTTTAATAACAAACGAAACATTTCGAATCATATGTTCTATATACCGGCCATTATGATCCATACATAAGTTATATCATTCCCCTATATTCATTATAAGTTACTTTGGTCAAAATATAAGGGTCTACTTGGGCACATGCGTTTCTAATCTTTATTTTCTAATGGTCCAAGTTATTATAATCAGTTTGGTAAACCATATTTTTCGGGGTTCTCCTCAGAAAAAAATCCATAAGCTTTAGGTCTGGCGATACCTGATGGGTCCATTAGTTCCTATCCATTTATTTTCGAATTCTTGATCTAAATATCTCTTCACAATTGCTGCGTTGTGACATGGAGCCCCATCTTGCTGTAGCCACTTATTTTATCTTATTTGAAGAGGCACATTGACTAGAAAACTATCCTTTTTGAATTCAAGACACAAAATCATATCTATGTCTCCAAATAAAGGCATACTACCACAATACAGAAAAAAAATAAATGGAATAGAATTAACATAAAACACGCTGCAGATCGCTGACGGTTAGAAAAGGATAAAAATTGTATTCGAAAAAAAAGTTCAGAATTAAATTATTTTTCGAATAACATGATAAAAAAGGTATGTCCCTGGAAAAAAAATTTTGATAGCTCCGCTACGCCTGGCGTCTTTATTTATTCCGCAGATTTTTATGCACATCTCAAGTCGTCATTGACTTGTACAAAACTTCATTCACAGAATAAAAAAATATTCGGACGTTTTCGAGAAAATTGGGCTTACCAAGATAAGTGAATCACCCTGTACTAGATAGGATTTTAGGAAGTTTCAACCCTAACACTTTTTATGATCATCGAAATCAGGAGTTTTTAGATGTCCATAAAATCTTGAGTGTAGAAGCTCTGCAATTGAAACTTTGTAAGTTTCATAAGTCTACTATTGACATCAAATTCCGAAAATTTTGTTCATCTGGTAATTTCCAAACTCAAGTTAGAAGGGTTCGAAAATACGAGGCAAAACACAGATATATTATTGATTCAGAAGTTATGATCGAAATATAGAGTGAGTCTATATGAGAACTGATAATTTTTTGACAATTTTAGGCAATTGGTCTTGTTCCTGCAACATTTTACATGAGAATTTTTTTGGTTCAATCAAAATTATCGACTTATTCTTGAAGTTAGATAACCTCATTTCGAAAAATGAAGTTTCCGCAAATATATTCTTTCAAGGTGTAATACTCCTGATGCCACTGGGTATATTAACCCATCTCTTTGGCGAGGTGAAAACTGCAGCTAACTCTGTCGAAAATTTCCACTATCAACCTCTTTTCTTCATCCCTAGAAATCCGCCATGAGCTCAACCATTCCTGAATAGAAAACTTATCTGATTTAAAGTTTCCAATCTTTTTCTGTGAAATTGAAATCCACTCTATTTGAATAGGCCGTTTTTCTTCCCACGTGTCTGGAAAAATTTGGGATATTTATACAGGGTGGTAAAAAGGCATATTCAATTACAAATGACAGTGACACTACTGATTGTCTTCAATTAAATGTGTTGATGCTAGGTATAAACTTCTCCACAAGAGTAGGGATATCGTATTCAATCGTTTTGAAACGTATGTAATATTCGAGAAAATCGCTTAAAATCATTTAAAACTCAATAAAAACTTGAATCGATCCAATAAAAATCAGTATGAGACATTTCGTCAACCTGGTCGTCTTTTTTCTGAAGTTTGGTTCTTTGCATATGCTTCATGAATTTTCTTATTTTGATATGGAGTCAGTTTATCAATGGCTTCGATTTGAAACGAGTTTTCTGAAATCGCCAAGACGTAAATTAACAAACGCTGAGACTAATAGGGCTATCGGAATGATAAATGGTGGCCTTACTCAGATTGTTGTAGCGAAAAGGCTGAAAGTCAGCCAAAGTGTGATATCTCGACTTTGAAATAGGTTCAGGGAGACAGGTTTCGTATTGGAAAGACCAAGGCTTGGTGGTCGACGAAAAACAACATCTACTCAGGATTGTTTCATCACCGTTTTGGCGAGAAGAAAACCTACATCTACGTGTAGAATGATTCGGAATACTCTTCAAAATGCAGATGGGGTCCAATGTTCCATTGAAATCATCAGACGACGTTTGAGAGAGGTGAATCTAGGTTCTAGACATCCATGAGAGGAGTTCCATTAACACGTGACCATAAGCGTCAAAGACTGGAATGGGCAAGGCAACATATCAATTGGAACGATCAATGGCGTAGTGTCCTTTCCACTCATGAATCCAGATATGGACGATTTTCAGATTCTCGAAGAATAAGGTTATGGACAATCCCACGCATACCTCGTAATCGTCGCTATGTTCAAGAAGTCCATCCATTCCGAGGGGGTAGTGTTATGGTATGGGGCCGGGATATGTTTCAACTGACGCACAGAGCTACATATTTGTCCTGGAAATATGACCGCCTTACACCATAGGGAGCATGTCGTTGACAATGTTTTGCCAAATTTTCACGTTGCTAACGGTGAAACTTTTCAATTTCCAGACGATAACGCTAGACCGCACCTTTTAGCCATAGTTGAGAATGCGCGCGAGGAGCTTGGTATTCCACATTCACCAATACCTCCGCACTCACCAGATTTGAATTGTATAGAACATGCATGGGATATGCCTCAAAAACGATTAGATAATCATCAACCTACCCTAGAATCTTTAAATGATCTGAGAGAGCTTCTGTCCCGTTTATCGAACCAAATTCCTCAAGAAATGTTCAACAACCTCGTGTGAAGTATGCAAAGAAGATCACCCTGTATACGCTGGAGATCTACAGGCTAAAATTAATTCTATTTCCTTCAACTTGAAATCATATTAATATGAATTTTCATGACAATATTTCATTCGAACTATATTTTTTGCAATTTAAGTCAATATCCCAAACTCATGTGGAGCAGTTTATTAGTAGGACTGGTAGGATTCTTCGAAGATACTAAGGAAAAACACCCTGTACAAAACGCGAACAATACAAATGATGAAGAAACCCCAGGCCCGATGCTGAAAATAACAGCTAGAAAAACGATCTCCATATCCGCGGAATTATTGAAATTAATTTCTTTCAATCTAGCGACGGAGTACTCTAGGTGGAGTGAGGGGGTAAAGGGGGGCCGTTCGCAATCCTCCGTCTGAATGCGACTGGGACAAAAGGCTACATCGCTCGGAAAATGATAGCGGTGTAAGAGAGGCGCACCAGCTCGCTGATGATTACACAAATTCAATGGGGGCAAACCGTTCATATCACACTTCAGCTCGACTCTCTCTCTCTCTCTCTCTTTCTACCCCCCCGACCTCATCGGTTCGTAGTTAGATCTGCGAGGATAATGAGACCCATTTCAGATGCGGATGCCATATTGTGATATTTAATAATTCTGCCTGGAGGAGGCTACGTTTCAACAGTAAACGGTTCAGATTTGCGAGGATCAGGACATGAGTATCTGCATTATTGAATACGCTGAGTTTTCTACACTTTGCGAAAAAACTAACTCACATTCTGAAAATCTCAATTTTAATGAAAGTTAACTCTGCATCGACTTTATAACTTATTTTGTTCTCTCGGGAAGGTTTTGAACGAAAAAAGACACATTAAATGGAGGAATAATTCAGGATTTCACCGAATCTTATGTGAAAGAAGAGAAATGAACAATTTTCAAAATACTGAAATGCTGATAAGTGATTTAATACTTGGTATTTCTACCCCTTGCGTTAATTACAGCTCGGCAACGACGGTTCATACTCGAAATTAGTGATCTTAAAATGTTCTGATCTAATCCTTCCCAGATTTCTCCGAGTTGGATTCCTAAGTCATTAAGAGTAGCTGGATGATTTTCAGAACTTCCCAGCCTTCTATTGAGGTTGTCCCAAACCTGCTCAATCGGATTGAGATCTGGACTTCTTGCTATCCATTCCATTCGAGAGACTTCAAGGTACTCCTGAACGATACGCGCACGATGGGGTCTGGCATTATCGTCCATAAAAATGAAATTTTCCCAATGTATGGGGCGAATGGCACTACATGCTCTTCAAGAATGTTCCTCATATACTTATCAGCATTCATAGCTCCATTATCAGCGACCACTAGGTCTGTGCGGGCAATCAAAGATATTCCACCCCATACCATAATCGTTCCTCCCCCGAAACCTGTAGTATTCAGGAAATTGCACTGAGCATATCTTTCATGTGGACGTCTGTATACAAGGGAACGTCGATCACAATGGTAGAGGCAGAATCTAGACTCATCTGTGAAGATAACTCTTTCCCAATCGGTCTCTTCCCAATGGATATGCTTTCTCGCAAAATCATCGGTTCGTAGTTAGATCTGCGAGGATAATGAGACCCATTTCAGACGCGGATGCCATATTGTGATATTTAATAATTATGCCTGGAGGAGGCTACGTTTCAACAGTAAACGCTTCAGATTTGCGAGGATCAGGACATGAGTATCTGCATTATTGAATACGCTGAGTTTTCTACACTGCGCAAAAAAAAACAAACGCATATTGTGAATATCTCAATTTTAATGAAAGTCAACTCTACATCGACTTTATAACTTATTTTTTATGTTCTCTCGGGAATGTTTTGAACGAAACAAGACTCATAAAATGGAAGAAAAATTCAGGATTTCACCGAATCTTATGTGAAAGAAGAGAAATGAACAATTTTCAAAATACTGAAATCCTGATAAGTGATTTGATACTTGGCATTTCCACCCCTTACGTTAATTACAGCTCGGCAACGACGGTTCATACTCAAAATTAGTGATCTTAAAATGTTCTGGTCTAATCCTTCCCAGATTTCTCCGAGTTGGATTCCTTAGTCATTAAGAGTAGCTGGATGATTTTCAGAACTTCCCAGCCTTCTATTGAGATTGTCCCAAACCTGTTCAATCGGATTGAGATCTGGACTTCTTGCTATCCATTCCATTCGAAAGACTTCAACCTCTTCAAGGTACTCCTGAACGATGCCCGCACGATGGGGTCTGGCATTATCGTTCCTAAAAATAAAATTTTACCAATGTATGGGGCGAATGGCACTACATGCTCTTCAAGAATGTTCCTTATATACTCATCAGCATTCATAGCTCCATTATCAACGACCACAAGGTCTGTGCGAGCAGTCAAAGATATTCCACCCCATACCATAATCGATCCTCCCCCGAAACCAGTAGTATTCAGGAAATTGCACTGAGCATAACTTTCATGTGGACGTCTGTATACAAGGGAACGTCGATCACAATGGTAGAGGCAGAACCTAGACTCATCTGTGAAGAGAACTCTTTCCCAATCGGCCTCTTCCCAATGGATATGCTCTCTCGCAAAATCATCGGTTCGTAGTTAGATTTGCGAGGATAAGTAGACCCATTTCAGATGCGAATTTAATAATTCTGCTTGGAGGGGGCCACGTTTCAACAGTAAACGCTTCAGATTTGCGAGGAGCAGGACATGAGTATCTGCATTATTGAATACGCTGAGTTTTCTATTAGCCCCGGGATTAATTCTGCTTGGTGGCCACCTTTTTTGTGGCTTTTAGGAAGGGAGGAAGCTCACTGAACACTTCTGAAAGTGCAAACCATCCAATAAACCATCCTCAGCTGCTTGGTTGGAATCCCAAGCACGCCGATTCATCCAGGCAACTTGTTTATGACTGTGGTATTCTTCGTAATCTTTAATTCTGTTCAGTATTCGAGGACTCGGAGTGGACATACACAAGAATTGCAGAAAGGTTTGTAGTTTCCCATACAAGTGTGTCCAGAATGTTGCAGCGATTCAGGTAGACGGGTATGAATGTCCGAAGATCAGGACAGGGTAGACCACGGGTAACAACTGCCATTCAAGAACGTAACTTGAGAGTTTCTTCGTTGAGACAACGGTTTGCAACCGCTCGACTCCTTCAAAATCAGCTTGAGCAAACTCATGGGGTGCAAATTAGCACTCTGACAATGAGAAATCGCCTCAGAGAATATGATTTAAAACCTCGTGTCGCGGCAAGAGGCCCAGCTCTCACCCCAGCCCATCGAAGGGCGCGTTTGGATTTTGCGAGAAAGCATATCCATTGGGAAGAGGCCGATTGGGAAACAGTTCTCTTCACAGATGAGTCTTGATTCTGCCTCTACCATTGTGATCGACGTTCCCTAGTATGCAGACGTCCACATGAAAGGTATGCTCAGTGCAATTTCCTGAATACTACTGGTTTCGGGGGAGGATCGATTATGGTATGGGGTGGAATATCTTTGACTGCACGCTCGCACAGACCTAGTGGTCGTTGATAATGGAGGCAGGAATGCTGATAAGTATATAAGGAACAGTCTTGAAGAGCATGTAGTGCCATTTGCTCCATACATTGGTGAAAATTTCATTTTTATGGACGATAATGCCAGACCCCATCGTGCGCGCATTGTTCAGAGGTACCTTGAAGAGGTTGAAGTCTCTTGAATGGAATGGCCAGCAAGAAGTTCGGATCTCAATCCGATTGAGCAGGTTTGGGACAACCTCAATAGAAGGCTGAGAAGTTCAGAAAATCATGCAGCTACTCTTAATGACTTAGGAGTCCAACTCGGAGATATCTGGAATGGATTATATCAGAACATTTTAAGATCACTCATTTTGAGTATGAACCGTCGTTGCCGAGCTGTAATTAACGCAAGGGGTGGAAATACCAAGTATCAAATCACTTATCAGCTTTTCAGTATTTTGAAAATTGTTCATTTCTTTTCTTTCAGATAAGATTCGGTGAAATCCTGAATTTTTCTTCCATTTAATGTTTCTTGTTTCGTCCAAAACCTTCCCGAGAGAACATAAAAAATAAATAATTCAATCGATAGGTACTTCAGTGTGAGATTTTTTTATTATGTCAAAAACCAAGCGCTTTCGGTCTATCTGAAGACCATCATCAGGGTTTTTCCGTCCAGGAAACCATCACAGATGCTCGAGAATAAGGGCATTACAGCAATTAACAATTGAGTATAAATAGAGACGAACATAAATAGGTACATCAAAGCTTCGCTCAAAGACGTGATTGAAGGGATCATGAACAAGTTTTACTTGTTCAATCACACCAAATTTTTTGGTGTTTTTCAACAGGCTGTACCTCAGTGAAAAATGGTCGTATGAGAAATAGAAAAACCATTTTCTGAAGGTTGAAGACTCTAGTTTCTGAATTTATTAGTTAACAATTTTTCAGAGTACCGGCAGCCATGCAATCCTCGGATAAAGCACGAAGAAATTTTTTTTTATTTTTCCAATTTCTATTTTTGCTCTACACTCATGCAAAAATTTTTCGAAGCTAGACCGATGCAAAGCCCGCATAGCCTACTATTCAGGACTTATTTGTTTTTCACTACGTTCGGAAATGACCATTTGTCTTCGAGATATCCCATTTTGAATGCAGAAGGACCCTTTTTTACTCAACTGCCGATATCTCCGGGACTACTGGAGGCCTATCAAACCGACAGCCTATTTCTTCTTCTGCAGAAAATTTCCTACAAAAACCATTCATGTCTTATTAAAAAAAATGCGCATAGAGCACAAATCGAAATTTGAAAAATTAAAAAAAAATTTCTTCGTGTTTTATCCGAGGATTGCATGGCTGCCGGTACTCTGAAAAATTGTCAACCAATTAATTTAGAAACGAGAGTTTTCAAGCTTCAAAAGTTGATTTTTCTTTTTCTCATACGACATTTTTCACTGAGAAAAGCCCTGTTGAAAAACACCAAAAAATTTTGGAAATTTTTCTGTTCCTTTAATTGTTGCGAGCAGTATATTTCTTTCTAGAATATACTTCGCGCAACAATCGAAGGAACAGAGAAATTTTCGAAATTTTTTGGTGATTTTCAACGAGCTCTATCTCAGGGAAAAATGGTAATATTGGAAATGAAAAACTTAATTTCAAGGCTTGAAGACTCTAGTTTGTTAATTTTTTGATTGAGAATTTTTCCGATTTCCGGTAGCCATGATATCCTCGGATGAATCAGGAAGAAAAAATGTTCAAAATTAGAAGCAAAAAAAGACAATGAACAATAATTTGGCAATGATTAAATTTTTCAAGAATTTTTTTAGGTTTGTTTTTCGTTTTAAATTCCCTCATTCAGCATCGGAATGAGTAGAAAGACACGAAAAACCCTCATTTCACAAGTCCAGGTGTTAATTACCAAGACTTTCCATCCTAACCAAACAGATCTGCGGTAAACTTGGAAAATTCGGGTAAGAATTAATTCCATTTAATGAATTTCGATGTTATTTCGAATCAAGTGATATCTTTCTCAACGCCGCCTCTAAATAAGTACAATGAATCATCTTTTTCGAAGTTTACAAGCTCTTAAAGCGATCACCGACCATTTTACGTGCACAAAGAAGGTGTATAGCTCTCTACTAATTATCGCGCTTTCACAACTTGGAACAATTATAACGTTCCTATCTTTGGCAAAATTCGTAAGCTCCAGGGTAAGGCAGTTATTGTTTACGTAAATTCTTACACCGGGTATTTGAATAGGATCTGGCCTTCCGAACATGTGCCCGTTTTAAGGTGCGGTAACAAACTTTGTTCCCCTGTTTGAAACTTCACCGTGAAACTTTTTATGCCGATGAGGGACTTAATATCTCTTTAAATTAACCTGTTGCGTTTATGAAAAGTTTTCGCGACTCTCACTGGATATTTTATCTAGTTGATTGCTCGACTAGATTATGTTTTTGATTTAAATTTCCTATCGTTGTTTTTCATAATATACAGGTTCTTTTGTCTCAGATGAGCGACCCCTTATATTTCCTATCCCATAAAAATTTGACCGCTCATTAGTTTTCCAGATAAAACTCATTCGGAATGGGATTGAAAATTGAAGACAACATCGTTTTTCCTGAATATCTCGAAAACTATTCATTTTGGGATAAAATCTTGCACGTATGCTCCTATTATTTTTTGACGAAGATTTCGAAAAAATGGGGTTCCAATTTGAAAAAAACGATATTTTATGTTTCGTCACTTCTAACTTTGACAAAGAATTTGTTACCTCCTGTATCATATTCTGAAAATCATGCTATCGGAAAAGAAGCATCAGCCTTTCTTCTCGGAGATTCTTCAAAATGGGAATTTTGAATGAAAAAACCTCGAAGTTGTCTGTATTTCAACAGAGTTCAATTTTGAAATTTTTTTCGTATTTCCTCATTTGAAGAAAATTTTCTCGAAAAAATTCAAACTTTTGGAATCTAAAAGACTCAGAATTCAATGGAAAATCTATTTATGCAATAAAAAATTGGTCTCACGTTTTGAAAAAGGAAAGTCCTAGAACCTTCAGAAAATATAAGAGAAGTCGTCTTTTTACTCGAAGCTCACCCTTAGAATTTCAATCCTGAATCTTGTGTCTTTCCTAAAAATATTCTATATAGAGCCATATTCGTAAATAACTCTATACTTAAAGACAATATCTTCAAATGGGTCGAATAGTTATTTATGATATGAGTGTTAAAAGTGACGTTTTATTTTGTGAGTGGAAAAGTTTGTGAAATGGGCGGAGGGAATTGCAATGACAACAAACTTCAAAATGCGTTTTAATATTCAAATAATCAAAGGGTTGTTGTGAATGGCAAACGTTGCCAACGTTTGATTACTAACAAATGAGAAAAGACGCTGTCATTTGAATTTCGTTCCTGTCCAATTTTCGTCTTGGGTTTTTAACTGCTTAATATGTTTGTCGAGAGTCCAATTATTAATAAAAGTGACGATTTGGTTGTTTCTCTGAATATTGCAGAGTCTGCAAGAAGAGCAAATCTGGAACTCATACCTAAAAAATCTGTTCAGCAGTACGATATTGCATATAACAATTTCCTGGATTGCTGTAATTGAAAAAGGTGGGAGGGAACTTCAGTGAAACTGTTTTCCTCGCATACTTAGAAGAAAACTCAAAAATATGGAGTTCATCAACTTTGTGGAGCAAATTTTCAATGATGAAGTCAAGCGCCCTTGTTAAAAATGGTGTGGATGTTAGTGAATTTTTCAAGGTAATAAAACGGAAAAGTGAAGGATATCGTCCCGAAAAATCGAATATTCTCACTCGTGAACAAGTTGAAAAGTTTTTAAAGGGGGCACCAGATGAGAAATACTTGATGGTTGAAGTTGCAACTATTTTCGGATTATTTGGAGCCTGTCGGCGTGAAGAATTGTATAATTGTGTGGAAGATATCGAAATAACAAACTTCCAAATGAAAAAAACGAAAGTCAGTCGTTCTTTCAGTATTAATGGGAAGTATGTAGACTTTTTTCATAAGTACTTTGCGCTGCGCCCTTCTGTCATCAAACACCGTCGTTTTTTCCTTAAATACATTAATAATAAATGCACTGCCAATCCAGTTGGTATGGATACATTTGGAGAAATTCCATCTATTGTTGCCGAATTCCTCAAACTGCCAGAACCAAAGCAATATACAGGACACTGTTTCGAAGATCCTCCGCTTTATTGCAAGCAGAATCAGGAGCAAATATTACGGATATAAAAAACATGGTGGATGGAAGTCTACGACGGTAGCCGAGGGCTATGTTGATCATTCCATTGCATATAGAAATGTCATTGCTGAAAAAATTCTCCCAACTTCAACAGATTTTGGATCATAATCATCCAATATTGTACTTCCGGTTTCTACAAGTACTTATGGTGCTGAGGATTCTAATGTGTTGCGAAGCTCCCTAACGTCACAGGGCATTAATGTTAGTAATTGTTCTAGTTTTACGATTAATATTAATGTTCATAAGTAATGATTGTTGAATATTTTTAACATGCTTCCACGTGAACAATCAATTTCAACATTGTTTGCTGTCATTAAAAGTGTAGCTTTTAATGGCAGTTGTACAAAAACTTTTTCTCAGTTAGTATCCATGACATCAGATCTTCCTAAACATCATAATTCTCGAGGACCGATACTCGAATAAACGTATTTCAAGTTTCCCAAGTTCATCCCCAACCGAATATACGAAAACGAAACATTAGTTACGAAAAGAAATGCCTCTTAACAAACTCCGCGAAAACTTCCGAGATTGTGATTTCGACATTTATATTCTTCAACACAATGAAAATGAATTTCGCGGGTACACCCCCCGCAACCCCTCAATGCCAGCGTTCCTTTCGCGAGCTCTCCCGTTTCGATTGGGGCGGAATAAGTGGAAAAGAATAATTGAAATATTATATGCGAAATGCGAAACCACTCCGAGAGAAATCGAAAAAGTTTGCTCGGGCTCTCGAAGAGGCCGTAATTCACTGCGAAACAAACACTTTTGAGTGAGAGGAGGCGTGCCCATCGAGGACGGGAGTAGATTATAAATTAAAACCTCTTCAGATCCCTCATTTTTCAGGCGCTATGGCATGCAACAGCCGAATTGGCAGGTCTTTTTACCAGAATTCGTGAATTTATAAACTGGGATGTAAGGAAATATTAACGCACATTCTGAAATTCTCAATTTTAATGAAAGTTAACCCTACATTGACTTTATAACTTATTTTTTATGTTCTCTCGGGAAGGTTTTGAACGAAACAAGACACATTGAATGGAAGAAAAATTCAGGATTTCACCGAATCTTATGTGAAAGAAGAGAAATGAACTATTTTCAAAATACTGATATAAGTGATTTAATACTTGGCATTTCCACCCCTTGCGTTAATTACAGCTCGGCAACGACGGTTCATACTCAGAATGGGTGACCTATAAATGTTCTGATCTAATCCTTCCCAGATTTCTCCGAATTGGATTCCTAAGTCATTAAGAGTAGCTGGATGATTTTCTGAACTTCTCAGCCTTCTATTGAGGTTGTCCCAAACCTGCTCAATCGGATTGAGATCAGGACTTCTTGCTGACCATTCCATTAGAGAAACTTCAACCTCTTCAAGGTACTCCTGAACGATGCGCGCACGATGGGGTCTGGCATTATCGTCCATAAAAATGAAATTTTCAACATGTATGGGTCAAATGGGACTACATGCTCTTTAACAGTTTCGTTCGTTGCAGTCCGCGGTCTTCCAGGTTTTAGCAAATTTTTTTACCATCCCAGTAGTATTAAAACGTTGTAATGTTTTAGTTACTGTTGAGCGTGATATAGGATTTCTCTCCGGATGCAAATTATTAAAAATATGACACACTTCTTCATGAGTTCTAACACGATCACCATAACCGATCATCATTAAAATTTCAATACGCTCTTTTTCACTTAATTGAACTATTCTAAATTGTTCAATTTATTTCCGTCAATAAGAATTTGACACTTGAAGAACAAAAGACGTACTAAACAGTACTTGTTTATTTATTACTATGCATACAAACAACATCAATTAGGTTATCCAAATAGTTTTTTGCTCTAATGCAAAAAACTCTAAGGAGGTTGGTTAAAGTGCTATATTCCTCGTTTTTACAAATTTTTTTACACTAAACTCAGTATGTATGAATTCAAAATAACAAGCTCTTTCAAAATCTGTAAAAATATATAGGGTGTCCCATTTAAATTAAAAAAGTTGATGGCATTTCCGGTTAAACCGGAAGTATATTATTATCAAAAAAATTGTACATCAGATGCGTTTTGTTCCATTGCACTTACCTGCAAATTTTCATAAATATCGTTCTTTTCGTTTAAAAGATATTTACCTGGTTCCATACTTTATCCCAACCCTGTATACTTATCAGCATTCATAGACCACTAGGTCTGTGGGAGCAGTCAAAGATATTCCACACCATACCATAATCGATCCTCCCCCTAAACCAGTAGTATTCAGGAAATTGCACTGAGCATATCTTTCATGTGGACTTCTGTATACAAGGGAACGTCGATCACAATGATAGAGGCAGAATCTAGACTCATCTGTGAAGAGAACTCTTTCCCAATCGGCTTTTTCCCAATGGATATGCTCTCTCGCAAAATCCAAACGCGCCCTTCGATGGGCTGGGGTAAGAGCTAGGCCTCTTGCTGTGACACGAGGCCTTAAATCATATTCTCTGAGGCGATTTCATATTGTCTCAGTGCTAATTTGCACCCCATGAATTTGCTCAAGCTGATTTTGAAGGAGGCGAGCGGTTGCAAACCGTTGTCTCAACGAAGAAACTCTCAAGTAACGTTCTTGAATGGCAGTTGTTACCCGTGGTCTACCCTGTCCTGGTCTTCGGACATTCATACCTGTCTCCCTAAATCGCTGCAACATTCTGGACACTCTTGTATGGGAAACTCCAAACCTTTCTGCAATTCTTGTGTATGTCCTCCATTCTTTTCGCAAAACTACCGCTTTGTTCTGGAATTTTTCAATTCCCTTTTTTGTCGAATTTTTCATTTTTTGACCATGTGATTTTCTGCAATTTTTTCCTTGTTATTTATGGTTTATGTTGAGATGTATTCCTCTTTTTTTCCGTTCATCAACTATGACATTTCGTCCATACTCCTTCTTTATTTTTCTCTTCATTGATGTTTCCCATTATGTAGACAGAAATTATGCCTAATTCCGTTTATGAATTTTTCAAATCATGAAATGGTGGAGCCTTCTCTAAGTTGAAAAGGTCACTTTGTAAGACTTAGGATGAACAACTTATGCCAAAACGAGCAGTTTCGAAGGAAGCTTCATAACATTACTTATCCATGTGGTCGAATTTTTTTAGTTTCATGTAAATCCGATGAATGCATGCCCTTTCATCACTTGAATACGAAGTAGTTCGGTAATTATATTCAACAACGTCTAGGGGGATGGACTTTGAAGCAAGAACAGCGTTAAGATGATCCTCTCCCCGTGAAACTGATGTTTTTACGTGTGTACTCCTGGAATTGATTAAAACTGGAAGTTCGACGGAGGCTGCAGCCTGGACCACGAGACGTGCTAGTCTGCTGCCGGCTGATGCGGAACTGGCTGGCCAACCTCGAAGCAATTTATTATGTAATACCCCTGGCCTTAATCCCATTAGCTCAGAGATATGATCAACTTGTTTGGCCTCCCTTTTAGCAGCAATAAGTTCGGTTCGGCCCTCCGCCAATTTAACCATTCTCTCGCTTTCGAGCCTTTCTTCCATCTACGGACATCTTGTACTCGAATTCAATGAGTTGAGCACAATATTTTCTACAAATTTTCTCAGACAGTCGACTGGCTGCGATAAAAAGTGCGAAATAGTAATTTGTGCAACCAGTTGGGAAAAATAGTATTTCCCAACGTGTTTCACACAATTTTTTTCTGATTTTGGCTGATTCTGGCTTTTTTAAAACGTCATTCTGAAGGTTACCAACCTAAAAAGTCGAAAGTTTTTAATAAAGAAAACATTGCCCATTTTCTGAAAGAAGCTTCCGATGGGCAACATATAATGAATAAGGTAGCATTGATCGTTGGAGTTGCTGGAGCTTGCCGAAAAGGTGAATTAACTTTTCTTCGCGTAAAAAATGTAGTGTTTCAGGAGGAATTTGTTAAAGTTACCATTCCGAACACAAAGACGAAAGTATGTTGAGAATTTGCTATAACCGCTGGAGCTTTTGACGGTATGAACTGCATCGAAATGGTTAAGAAATACGTTAATCTAAGGCCATCAAATGTTAAGCATGACAGATTTTTTGTGAAATATTTGAATGGAAGATGTGAAGTGCAACCTGTAGGTATAAACATATTTGGAAATATTCCGAAAATTATCGCCCAGTTTTTAAAGTTGCCAAATCCTTCTTTGTATACTGGTCACTGTTTTCGGCGGTCATCCACTACTCTGCTTGTGGATTCTGGAGCTGATTTGCTGAGAATCAAACAGCATGGAGGATGGAAGTCCAATACAGTTGCTGAAGGTTACGTGGAGAATTCCATAATTAATAAACAGAAGATTGCGACAAACATTCTTGGAGAAAATCACAAAGAAAATACCCAAATTAATGCTATACAAAAAAACTTCGTTGTCCGCTGGGGTCAATATCAATAATTGTTCAAATTGTGTAATTAATATTTATAAATAATTTTCCGATTCACGTGTTACAGTTACCTGAATATTAAATGTATTGATCTTCATAATATGTAATACATGAAGGAAGTAAGGAAGTACATAGTTCGAGTAGTTTAGTCTCACAACGATTCTGTGTTTTTCACAATCAATAGCGAAATTTACTTTTCATCACCAGTTGCGAAAAGTTCTACTTTTTGTAACAAGTTACGGAAAGTAAGACGTTTCATAACGTCGATGAGTTTTGAAAAGTGTCACTTTATATGTCAAAATCAGAAAAAGTATTTTTTTGTACAACTGCCATTGAAAGTGACACTTTTAATGACAGCAAACAATGTTAAAATTGATTGTTTACGTGGAAGAGTGTTAAAAATATTTTTAACATTAGTGTTTTAAATATTTTTAGCACTCCATTTCCTTATGACGAAATCGGATGAGAAAAATTCAACAATTGCAAATTTTCATCATCAATATTTAACAATCATGACTTATGAACATTAATATTAATCGTAAAACTAGAACAATTAATAACTTTAATGCCGGTAACGTTAGGGAGCTTCGCAACACATCATTAAAATCCTCAGCATCATCAGTACTTGTAGAAACCGGAAGTACAATATTGGATGATAATCATCCAAAATCTGTTGAGGTTGGGGAGAATTTTTTCAGCAATGACATTTCTATATGCAATGGAATGATCAACATAGCCCTCGGCTACCGTCGTAGACTTCAGTCCACCGTGTTCTTTTATATCCGTAATATTTGCTCCAGATTCTGCTAGCAATGAAGCGGAGGATCTTCGAAAACAATGTCCTGTATATTGCTTTGGTTCTGGCAGTTTTTATTTTGCAAAGTTTTTTTCATCGCAACAGTGTCAATAGAAAGTTATTCGTCGTTATTGTTAATAGCCTTACAAGTAATAATAGGAAATTGAAAATATCATATGAGTAGTTACGAAAATATTCTTTGAATATTCATGTCGTGCTTTCTGTATGCTGAAAATTCGGTATTTGAGTAGTCAATTTTTCAAAATAACCTCGATTTCCATTCGAATAACCGAGAAAAATACTGCGAATCCATACATCCCCTACGCAACTGATGAAAACATTCCACTTTTATTAATTAACAATCATTAGCTTTACCCTCTAACACAAACCTTTGAGTGAGTTTTTCCGCAGAGATATAACGAAACATGTATCAAGCTTTAATTTGCAGTTCACATGTCTAGCAGCAGAAAGTCATTCCACAAATTCGTCGCATGATTGCTTTCAATCAAAATAATAACCTCCCTGATTTGATTATTGAATACAAACATTGATTGGATGAGTTCTTTTACCCGTTGGAGTTTCATGTTACGACACGGCCTTATGTCAATTATTAACTTCAAGGCGGCGCTTTTTATATGGATCTCGCGTGTGTTCTGTTCTTTTCCTATGAGTAATTGGAATTTTTCATTTCGAAAAGATATAACCTGCATTAATACCCTTCATGTATACAAAAGTTGATTCAAGAGTTATGAGAATTGACATTTTTGATTAATACATTTACCACCTTGTATCTATACTTGATACAAAAAGCTTCGAATCAGCCTGTCTAAAGGGCAACTACACTGAGCAAAAAAATTAACGCACATTCTGAAAATCTCAATTTTAATGAAAGTTAACTCTAAATTGACTATAAAACTTATTTTTTATGTTCTCTCCGGAAGGTTTTGAACGAAACAAGACACATTAAATGGAAGAAACATTCAGGATTTCACCGAATCTTATGTGAAAGAAGAGAAATGAACAATTTTCAAAATACTGAAATGCCGATAAATGATTTAATACTTGGTATTTCCACACCATGCGTTAATTACAGCTCGACAACGACGGTTCATACTCAAAATGAGTGATCTTAAAATGTTCTGATCAAATCCTTCCCAGATTTCTCCGAGTTGGAATCCTATGTCATTAAGAGTAGCTGGATAATTTTCTGAACTTCTCAGCCTTCTATTGAAGTTGTCCCACCTGCTCAATCGGATTGAGATCTGGACTTCTTGCTGGACATTCCATTCGAGAGACTTCAACCACTTCAAGATACTCCTGAACTATGCGCGCACGATGGGGTCTGGCATTATCGTCCATAAAAATGAAATTTTCACCAATATATGGAGAAAATGGCACTACATGCTCTTCAAGAATGTTCCTTATATACTACTCAGCATTCATAGCTCCATTATCAACGACCACTGAGTCTGTGCGAGCAGTCAAAGATATTCCACCCCATACCATAATCGATCCTCTCCCAGTATTCAGGAAATTGCAGTGAGCATATCTTTCATGTGGACGTATGTATACAAGGGAACGTCGATCACAATGGTAGAGGCAGAATCTAGACTCATCTGTGAAGAGAACTCTTTCCCAATCGGCCTCTTCCCAATGGATATGCTCTCTCGCAAAATCCAAACGAGCCCTTCGATGGGCTGGGGTAAGAGCTGGGCCTCTTGCCGCGACACGAGGCTTTAAATCATATTCTGTGAGACGATTTTTTATTGTCTGAGTGCTAATTTGCACGCCATGAGTTTGCTCAAGCTGATTTTGAAGGAGGCGAGCGGTTGCAAACCGTTGTCTCAACGAAGAAACTCTCAAGTAACGTTCTTGAATGGCAGTTGTTACCTGTGGTTTACCCAGTCCTGGTCTTCGGACATTCATACCTGTCTCCCTGAATCGCTGCAACATTCTGGACACACTTGAATGGGAAACTCCAAACCTTCCTGCAATTCTTGTGTATGTCCACCCTTCTTCTAGCAAAACTACCGCTCGGGCACATTCCTCTTGGGTCAAATTGCGTGTTTCGCGTTGCATAGCGATCCAGTGTAGAAAATCAAACGAAAGAAAAACTATTGGTCACTAGAATTGATCGAGAACAACTGACTTTAGAATGGAGCCAATACATTCAAAATCTCATAATATCTTCTTTTTTTATTCTTGCTGGGAAAAAACATCTGTATTGAAGAAAAACGTTGAAAGTGGATAACATATGCATGCAAAATTCTGATAAAAATAATTATCATTGAGAACACCTTCAGTTGTAGAATAAATTTGAGATTTCCATAATGTGCGTTAATTTTTTTGCGCAGTGTAAAATGTCAAACCCTACTTAACCAAAAGCAATAATCAAATGTTGAGGAGGTTATAAAATAGAGCAATTCTGCCAACTCAATGTTGTATCATTCTAAAAAAACCCTTATGATGTGAATTAATTCCCATGAAAACAGTAGTTCTTCAAATTATTTTTATTGTTCGAAAATTCCACGTTTCTGAGGAGGTTAAATTTTCGTCGGGACACCCTGTATCATACAGCAAACTCCCAGAAGTATCCTGCAGTCTATACGTCCCGAGGTTTATCTTCAATTATTGATAATGCCTAGATACGCAACTCGGGGTGAAGGAATCGAGAATTCGATACTCAGCGAACTCATATTTCACCTTGGAACAAACTCTCTCGAGCGAAGAGAACATGTTCTCCGGAGAACTGGGGATGATTATAAATTGGAATCTGGCACAATCCGTCATTGCTGCATGGAGCAGTTGAAGAACGCAGCGAGATCGTTCCTTTTCTCAGTTTTTACGGAACTAGATCCATCACTTATTCCGTGTTGTGGAGGGCGTAAACAAAAATTAGCTTTTTTCGAAAATTGCAACTTAGGAATCATACATACAGGGTTGGGATAAAGTATGGAACCAAGTAAATATCTTTTAAACGAAAAGAACGATATTAATGAAAATTTGCAGGTAAGAGCAATAAAACAAAACGCATCCGATGTACATTTTTTTGATAATAATATATTTCCGGTTTAACCGGAAATGCCATCAACTTCTTCAATTTAAATGGGACACCCTATATATTTTTACAGATTTTGAAAGAGCTTGTTATTTTGAATTCATACATACTGAGTTTAGTGTAGAAAAATTTGTAAAAACGAGGAATAACTCACTGTTAGTAGTACAATAGATGTACATTTCATTATTTTAAAATAATGAGAAACAAAATTACTTCAAATGTTCAAAATGCCGTTTACTTGCTGACAATATGCCATTCTATTAACAAATTCTTGAGTCACTCTTTCCAAGACTTCTTCTCCACGTATTAGTTCACATTCATCAATAATTCTTTGTCTCAATTCCTGTAAGTTTGTTGGTCGTCTAACGTAAATACGTGATTTTAGATAACTCCAAAGAAAAAAATCTAACGGGCTAAGATCCGGAGAACGAGCAGGCCACTCTATGAATCCTCTAAGTCCAATCCATCGATTTGGAAAATTCGCATCCATTTCAATACGCTCTTTTTCACTTAATTGAACCATTCTAAATTGTTCAATTTATTTCCGTCAATTAGAATTTGACTCTTGAAGAACAAAAGACGTACTAAACAGTACTTGTTTATTTATTACTATGCATACAAACAACATCAATTAGTTTATCTAAATAGTTTTTTGCTCTAATGCAAAAAATTCAAAGGAGGTTGGTTAAAGTGCTATATTCCCCGTTTTTTTACACTAAACTCAGTATGTATGAATTCAAAATAACAAGCTCTTTCAAAATCTTTAAAAATATATAGGGTGTCTCATTCAAATTAAAGAAGTTGATGGCATTTCCGGTTAAACCGGAAGTATATTATCATCAAAAAAATGTACATCAGATGCGTTTTGTTCCATTGCACTTACCTGCAAATTTTCATAAATATCGTTCTTTTCGTTTAAAAGATATTTACTTGGTTCCATACTATATCCCAATCCTGTATACAGAGGAGACGAAACCCTTCCCCCTCCATTGATGGGAAGAATTGTAAAAAAACTTGAAGGAAACAATTTTCAAAAAAAATTTATAGATTTTCTTGACAGGTGATATACACTGCGCGAAAAAATTAACGCACATTATGAAAATCTCAAATGTATTCTACAACTCAAGGTGTTCTAAATGATAATTATTTTTATCAGAATTATGCATGCATATGTTATCCACTTTCAACGTTTTTCTTCAATTTTTTCCTAGCAGGAATAAAAAAAGATGATATTATCAGATTTTGAATGTATTGGCTCATTCTAAAATCAGTTGTTCTGGATCAATTCTAGTGATCAATAGTTTTTCTTTCGTTTGATTTTCTACACTCGATCGCTATGCAACGCGAAACACGCAATTTGACCCGAGAGGAATGTGCCCAAGCGGTAGTTTTGCGAGAAGAAGGGTGGACATACACAAGAATTGCAGAAAGGTTTGGAGTTTCCCATACAAGTGTGTCCAGAATGTTGCAGCGATTCAGGGAGACAGGTCCGAAGACCAGGACAGGGTAGACCACGGGTAACAACTGCCATTCAAGAACGACTTGAGAGTTTCTTCGTTGAGACAACGGATTGCAACCGCTCGCCTCCTTCAAAATCAGCTTGAGGAAACTCATGGGGTGGCCAGCTCTTACCCCAGCCCATCGAAGGGGCGCGTTTGGATTTTGCGAGAGAGCTTATCCATTGGGAAAGAGTTCTCTTCACAGATGAGACTAGATTCTGTCTCTACCATTGTGATCGACGTTCCCTTGTATACAGACGTCCACACGAAAGATATGCTCAGTGCAATTTCCTGAATACTACTAGTTTCGGGGGAGGATCGATTATGGTATGGGGTGGAATATCTCCGACTGCTCGCACAGACCTAGAGGTCGTTGATAATGGAGCCTTGAATGCTGATGAGTATATAAGGAACATTCTTGAAAAGCATTTAGTGCCATTTGCCCCATACATTGGTGAAAATTTCATCTTTATGGACGATAATGCTAGACTCCATCGTGCGCGCATCATTCAGGAGTACCTCGAAGAGGTTGAAGTCTCTCGAATGGAATGGCCATCAAGAAGTCCAGATTTTAATCCGATTGAGCAGGTTTGGGACAACCTCAATAGAAGGCTGAGAAGTTCAGAAAATCATCCAGCTACTCTTAATGACTTAGGAATCCAACTCGGAGAAATCTGGGAAGGATTAGATCAGAAAATTGTTCATTTCTCTTCTTTCACATAAGATTCGGTGAAATCCTGAATTTTTCTTCCATTTAATGTTTCGTTCAAAACCTTCCCGAGAGGACATAAAAAATAAGTTATAAAGTCAATGTAGAGTTAACTTTCATTAAAATTGAGATTTTCAGAATGTGCGTTAATTTTTTTGCGCAGTGTATTTCATCGATTTCGAAAACGTGCCATAATTTATTTATTCTAGAAAATGTTCAAACTTTGTAGAGGCAGTTTTTCATCTGGAATCAAACACTATATTCAATTTTATTCTTGTACAGAGGGTGGAAACTTCTTGGTTATTTTAAATTCGAACTAATTATTCTTTTTATCTCATTTTATACCGATTTTTTTTTTCAAAATCGAAATCTGGATGATGTCCATCGAATCACAGTGCCTCTATTCCAACCCGAATCACAGTTGCGAAATAACTCAAGCACCAAACTTCCTTATTTCTATGTGTGTCATTAAAAGGGTTCGCATTAATATTCATGTTTGCATCTTATCGCGCCTTGGTACAGTATGAAAATTTGCCCATCCGGTTGCTCCCTCACGTGAAACTCATTAAAAACTGCTAGACAGACATTCTCTTCGATGAACATTAATGGCGTAGAGAAACTGACCTCTTGTAGTTATATTTATTACTGAAGGTGCAGCCGATGTTATAACTCACGCTCCTGGAGCAATCTAATTATACGTTCATTGCATGAGCAAGCATCCGAGTGATTGTCCATCAGAAATGGAAAAATTTGAGAAGGAAACCAATCAGAATGGAATTAAGATAAAATTCAAGAACACAAAGCAGCGCAAACCTAAAAAAACTCAAACCATCAAAAAAAAATTCGAAAATCCAAATAGGCAAGCAAATTGCCTGGAAATAATTAGTGGAGTTCGGGAAACTGTTTCAATCATTCTGTTGGGCCTCTAATAAGAGTAGTTTGAGCTTTGCCCCAATTTCCCAGTGGAGCGTATATCGTGACGTTCAAAAAAAACTCGAAATTTTCGGACTATTTTAGGTTTTCCTCGAATAGCTCCTAAACTGAACACTCTATCAAAAACATTATAATATTCAAAATTGTTGAGCATTTAATTCCGCTTGTAAAAGGTATCACGACATTATATTTTGAACGAGTACTTTTAAAGAAATCATACGTTCAAATATGGCAAATTTTCACACTTTACAAAAAAACATTTTTTTACTATGAAACGTAAAATACCTATGAAACTACGAACTTAAGAACAAAATGTCATAGAATGAGAGTTGTAGACCATCATATTGTGATAAAAGCGTAACCCCAATTCTCCAAACCACAATGTTAAATCGCGCAATAGCTCATCCTGCTGAGGATGCTGATCATTTCATCCTAGCTAGTGCTATTGAATTTGCTCAGCAGTCTCATGGGTTTGTGTATAATGTTGGGAAAGGACACTAAGCTTCTTGTAATTTTGATTGTTCTAGTCTCTATATGTTCCAATTATTTTTTACTAGGGCCTGGCAAAGGCAAGCAAGACGATATAGTCTTTTCTCCCTTGCACAACAAGTATTATTCAGCCATGCTTTAAATGACTGCGACACTATGTCATCTCTTTCGTTAAAGGAACAATAAAATTCCTAGAGACGTCTGAAATTAACACAAACCTGTTGAAAGCAGCAGAATTGTTTAGAAAATCTAATGCTTCTGCCGATAAGGTCGACGAGGCAGGAAAGAAATGCATGGCAGGCCTTTATAAAAATTATTTCAAGCCATTAAATGTATTGTGGTACGAGATGTTTGAAAAATTGTTAACCAAAACCTCATTTAATCTTGCCTCTTTGCCTCCAACTGAAGCAGCACCTCGACAACACTCGCTAAGGACGTATGTAATATGTAATATATTAATCTTAGCAATGAGTTGTATTGTTAGTTATTAGTTTATGAGTCCCACATTTGCTATTATAATTGATTTATTGATTTTCAACGTCTTTAGGAATGTCAGTTGTCCTTCACCAAGACAGTAAAAACGTGAGGGAAAAATATGTTGGTTTTCGAACAGTGCAAGGAAGAAGGAACAATGTATCGTCTTGCTTGCCTTTGCCAGGCTTTAGTAAAAAAAATTTTGGTGCACATAGGGGCTGGAGCAGTCAAAATTACAAGAAGGTCAGTGTACTCCTCAACAATAACCACTCACTCATGGGACTGCTGAGCAACTTCAACAGCACTAGCTACGATTAAATGATCAGCATCCTCAATAGGATGATCTACTGTGCGATTTTACATTGTGGATGTGAGGGGGCAGGTTATGTATTCATCATAATTTGATGGTCTACAACTCTCATTCAATAACAGTTTGTTCTAATGCTCGTCGTTCCAAAGATATATGTTTTATAAAGAAAAAATGTGTTTTTTTCGAAAAGTGTAAAAATTTGCCATATTTCGATTTCTATAGAACTACTTGTTCAAATTATAATACTGTAAAACCTTCCAGAAGCAGAATTCAATGCGGAACACTTTTGAATAGAACAATGTTTTTGATTAAGTGCTTAGTTTAGAGCTATTCGAGAAAAATCTAAAATAGTTTTTTCGAACGTCAAGACATACGCTCCACTGGGAAATTGGGGCAAAACTCAAACTGCTCTTATTGAAGGCCTAAATAATTGATTAAAACAGTTTCCAGAACTCCAATTATTTCCAGGCAAAAGTCTAATTTGCTTGGTCGAAAAAAAGTATAGCTCGAAATCAAATTTAGCCCGAAAAATTTAAACAAAAATTCGAGGTCATTACACAGATCCCCCGAAACCGAATCCGTAAAACATGTTACATCCAGAAGGGTTGCGCTATAGGCATAAATGTTCCATGCCGACGCATTTCCATAAAAAAAAAGCGCGAAATGAAATCGCATTTCTCAACTGCCAATTTACAATGTCCCCCTAGCGGGAAACTCGTATCAATTTCAATTGCACCGGAAGCGAGAATCTGTGGCCGCGGGAAACGAGATCATAGAATCGAACGCGGGCGGAACTTTGTTCGTATGAAACAAGATTAGCACAGTCACGGGCGTCTAACAGAGGGTGGCAGAATCGATTTGTGGGCGTTCACAATTAAAATGCACAAAACTCCGGAAATGCTGCTCATAGGGGCTCAACACGCCACCTATACAGCATGTGAAAGAAGCAACATAACTTGTCAATCAAATCAATCATGTACGAAGAATTATTAGGAAAAATCCTCGCACTCGTCGTTTTTTAATTTTACAAGCAATTTATCGTACGTTTTTTGAATTTGATATTTCTCACCCCAACTCACCCCTCTACTTTATTTTTTTCAACAGGAATATATAGATTGTGATACATCAAATGAAAGGTAATTTCATTACCTATTCAGCGATGTTGCTAAGAGTAGAATTGGTTTTACCGTTTTTCATTAAAAAAATAGGAACTAATTTATAATTGGGGAGTACTGCACACCATTATTGTTTTACTAATTATTATTAATGTTCATCTGTTTATTGTTTATTTGGGATCTTATACATTAATTCGAAATTTCTTTCAACTGGTGTATAATTTTTTCATCGTAACTTTTTTATTGCAAGAATTTCAATGGTAAAATTCTATTTTCTGTTACAAAACTTAATTCGTTATCGAATGACCACGGTGTTTCCCAATTGAATGTCAATATTTATCGGATGATTTTTGGGCACATTTTCAAGAAAAAAACTTCGAACATATGTCCTAAACGTCTCACCTTTCGAGATACAGGGTGTTAAAAAATAAATCATTTATTATTAATATCTACAATACCACTTCAGATATTTCAATGAATTTTGACATATATGTACTATGAATCAAGAGGCATTTTTTTATGTATCATTTTTTTTTAATTTTCACCAGTGGCGTTCGTATGTGATTTTCTCTGCCTATTTTGGCAGACATCGATTTTTCTTGAAATAAAAATTATTTTTGAAATTCCCAATCAATTCTTACCAAAGTTGATCCATTGACTTTTTTAAATTTGAAGCACATTTTTCGCCTAAAAAAATATAAACCTCTCTGTATGATCATATTAATATCGTTAATACATACATATGACAATATCACCATGCAGAGACATAGGTACGTAGATTTAATTTTTTTAGGCGAAATCCCTGCGTCGGACTAAAAAAATTAATTGTGAATAATAATAATGAATCGTTTATTTTTGAAAACTTCACCACCCTGTATCTCAAAATGTAAGACGTTGAGGATATATGTTCATATGAAGTTTTTTTTTTTCAAAAATGGGCCAAAAATCACAGTCAAAAATATTGACATCCAATTATGAATAACAAGCAATATTTTTCCAGTAGAAAAAAATTGTTGAGGTTTAGAGATATACATCCTCAACTTCAGAACTGCTTGCATTTTTCAAACTTCGAAAATAGAAATCGGAAGGTAACAGCATATATCTCAATATTTATTATTTCAAGAAAAAAAATCTGACACCAATCATGAAATGTTAATGATCTAATAAAAAGTTAGCTCAACTTTTTTTCAGTCACACCGCTCAAGGTGTGTCCTTTCATTTGATATATCACAATCCATATATTCCTATTTGAAAAAAAATACAGCAGAGGGGTGTGGAGATTTCAAATTCAGGAAAGCCTGTTGTTTCAAAATTACACATCTTTGGATTCTTGGATTTTTCTCAATAACAATTAGTAAAAGAATAAAGCTCTGATTGCAGTACTCTCCAATAACAGATAATGAATTATTTCCTAATTCTTCATAAAAAAACCGCACAACCAATACTACTTTTATTCACAAAACACCTTTAATTTCATGTGTCACAATCCATTTTTTTCTTCTGATGTATTTTTCTGAATTGTAATAATTTTTTTATTCATTCTTTTGATAAAGGCATTATAATTATCATTATCATTATATTCCTATTTGATAAAATAAAGTAGAGGGGTGAGAAATATCAACTTCGAAAAGCATAGGATAAATTTTTTCTGAAATTTCCAGGATTTTCCATTCTCGTGGACCACCTGTATATCTCTCGAAGGAATGATAAAATAAAACCTGGTTGATTCCGACTTCTTTTTACTGTTAATATTGATGCAGATGGCACTATTGAATATGAATCTACACTTGGAACTTCAGAAATAGACGAGAAGGTGTCTGGGTCAATTTTTTTTTCGGAAATAAGATGTCAACAAAGGCTACATTTCTAAATGTGAATTTCGCGTGACACAAAACTTGTACACGTCCGTATCACCCAGCAAGTATCAGAACAATTTTGCGATTTCAATTAGAGTCAGATCAATCTATAATGAACCAATCTATTTTCAGCTAATTGTGGTGAAACTTGAGGATTGTTATCTTAATAACACAGATAAGGGTGTATTTCCACTGCAAGCTGGGTAAGGCACATCTACATGCATCAATCTACGAACATGTGGAGCCAACAATAACATGTGGAAACGATCAATATTCACCTATTTTGGCTCATTTCCTTTCAGTGGATGCGAGCGGGGTTTTTCAGCAAGAATTCGGGACTTTTCGATTCAAAGTCTGAATTGTATTTATTACGCACAATTTTTTTCAAACAAAATCAATACGTGGAGGTGCAAAAATTCTTGTCTTCGACTCGGATTTTTGATACCACATGCACCCATGCTTCTGGTTAAAATTTTGCTGATTTTCAACAGGCTGTATCTCAGTGAAAAATTGTCCTATGGGAAATAAAAAAACTTACTTTTGAAGCTTTGAGACTCTAGTTTCTTGATTTATTGTTAAACAATTTTTCGGAGGATCGGTAGACATGCAATCTTCGGATGAATCAGGGAGAAAAAAATTTTTAAAATTTTCCAGTTTTTTTCATTTTTGTTCTAAGCGCATAGAAAATTTTTTTCGAGCTAGACCGATGCAAAAGTCGCATAGCCTGTTATTCCAGCTCTAATTTGCTTTTTTCTACCCTCGGATATGACCATTTGTCGAGATATCTAAATTTGAATGCAAAAAGATCCTTTTTTACTCAACTGCTAATATCTCCGGAACTGCTGAGAGACTAGCGAGCTGAAAGGTAAATTCTTTTTCTGCAGAAAATTTCCTACATAAATCTGTCATGGTAAATTGAAAAAAAAAAAATTCTGTTCCTTTAATTGTTGCGCTATAGTATATAACATTACTAGCAAGGTAAGAGGGTTTTTTACCGGCGAATGGAAAATAAAACAGTTATCTTGCGTGTATTGTTTTATATTTTCTCTATTTCAGTATCGTAATGAGTTCATTACAGTACTAAAAGTAGTGCTGTAATGAAACTCATTACAGCATTGTTTTCAGTTATATTTTTCGTTTTATGGTTGTCAGTACTGACCTCCGATCGAATCAAGTTTCGAATCAAATCAATTCAAATTCCGTGATCTGTCAAATTTCGTATGTCACACCAAGTGCCAAGATACAATACAAAAGTCACTTACCTGAATTTTCATTTGAATTTCGAAAGTATTTCATAAAAATTGACTGAAATAGAGAAAATATCGTCTAATACTTGTTGCAGAAGGCAATTCCAACACTCATGTTATCGAAAACTCGCTCCTTCGTCGCTCGTTTTCGAACTTCGCATTCGTGTTGGAATAGGAGCTCATTCTGCAACTTGTTTCAGAATATACTAATATTTGTTTCTAATTTGTAATAAGGTTAGTTAAATTCCAAAAAAATCTCAATAATTTGTCGCAAATGTCGTAAGCTATGGAAGCGTTGTCATGAACATGTCTGTTTATTTTACTTTACATTTGTTTTGGCGAAAACGACAATGAATGTACCAGAAGAAATTATTGAGGCAGCCAGCAGTGTAGTATCAAGTTTATTACTTGCAAAATCAGCTTCAAGGTACGAGCGAGAATACGACTTCAAAAAGTGGCAAAACAAAAATAGTGTGATTGGGGTAACTGAAGATGTTTTGTTGGTCTACTTGAATCAACTATCAGCTAGATTCAGCTCTAATACTTTATGGGCAAAATGGTCTAAGCTGAAAAGCTGCTTGAAAATGAAAGAAAATGCCCCTGTTCGCAGGTTTGTTTTCCTTAAAAAATTTATTGAAACATATGACGTTTAGTTGTCATTTGCATATTTTAAAAACTAATAGCATTTCTGAAACGAAAAAATGAGCGTTATACGCCAAAAAAGGCCAAGGTATTGAGTAAAGAAGAGGTTGAACAATTTCTTTTACATGCTCCTGATGACCAGAGGTTGCTGGCGAAAATTGTAACAATATTTGGGATTTTTGGATATTGTCGATGTGACGAAATTCTCTCCTTAAACATGAATGATGTAGAAGATATGGAAAAATACGTTATTGTGACATTGCGGCAAACAACAATTTAACAACAAGAAAATTCACCATAACCGATGATGGCTGCAGCTTCAAGCCCTGCATGTTATACAGAAAATATGTAAATCTTCGGCCTCCTGGAACAGAAAGCCTAAGATTTTTTTGACATACCGACACGGAAAGTGCATTTCCTTAATGCTGGCCAGCACACTATTGGTGGTGTCCCAGAGCAAATAGCGAAATATTTAGGTTTAAAAGACCCAGAGTTATACTCTGGGCCACTCTTTTCGCAGAACTGGAGCCACTATGGTTGCGGATTCGGGTGGAGATATTTTAGCACTAAAGCGTGCAGGAGGGTGGAAGAGCACCGAAATCGAGATGAGTTATGTCAATGATTCGATCAACAAAAAAGTCGAAATGTCTAGCAAATTATTTGGTAGTAAGGAGAGTACAAATGTTCTGCAGTCCTCGAGTTCAACAGATGGTTCATCATCATCAGTATCAACTCTTTCATCATCAAAAATCTGTGTTACTGGAAATAACAATTGTACCATGATTTTCAACATATATGACGATAAAACAAAATTTTTAATGTAAATAATACTACTAAGTTGTAAAAATTTTGCAAATTAACTGTCAGTATTACAAGTTAGTGACTTGATAAAATGAACTTTCTTGATTAATATTGTGTTTTTGGAAAACTGACGTTTACGAATGAGAAACAAATAAAGAATATCACCTCTATTTTCGAAAAAATTATGTGACCTCATGATATAAATTACGAAAAGACTGGGAATTAAAAACTCAAAAAGAAACCTCCGATACTAAATAATATCAATCGATAACTTACTCAGTGCTGTATCAGTTAAATCATCGTATGCAGATTACGTTACCTCCCAAATTAATTCAAATTCTAGAGTAAATCCCAGATCATATCCTCGACAACTCAAACCTCCCGAATCCCGAAAATTAGCAGAAATGGATGTTTTCCTACGGTCGGACCTTCTGTGCTCCGGAAACATAGATTGAATTATAACGACCAACTATCACAATGCGACGAATATGAATATCGGTACCGAATTTATGACCCGCTTGAAGGAAGGGCCACAATGGACTTAGCAAAGCCGGGTCCGCTCAATTATAATTGAACACTAACCCCGTCTTCGATGGGGCAGATCGGAAAATTGGATAGGAGGCGAGCAAAAAAAATTGGACGAACTTTGAACAATCAGTTGTCAAATGTAAAGCCTCTCCCGGCTTGGACAATCTGCATCTCGAGAAATTTTATCACGAATCGGTGTATTCGTTGATTGATTTGATCGATGTACAGGGCGTCCTGAAATCGCTGAGTCAAAAGGGTATTTCTGCAGCCCTTGGAAATACACTGAGCAAAAATATTAAAGCACATTCTGGAAATCTCAATTTTAATGAAAGTTAAGTCTACATTGACTTCATAACTTATTTTTATGTTCTCTCGGGAAGGTTTTGAACGAAACAAGACACATTCAATGGAGGAAAAATTCAGGATTTCAACGAATTTTATGTGAAAGAAGAGAAATGAGAAATGAAGAATTTTCAAAATACAGAAATGCTGATAAGTGATTTAATACTTGGTATTTCCACCCCTTGCGTTAATTACAGCTCGGCAACGATGGTTCATACTCAAAATGAGAGATCTTAAGATCTTGAAATCTGGACTTCTTGCTGGTCATTCCATTCGAGAGACTTCAACCTCTTCAAGGTACTCCTGAACGATGCGCGCACGATGGGGTCTGGCATTATCGTCCATAAAAATGAAATTTTCACCAATGTATGGGGCGAATGGCACTACATGCTCTTCAAGAATGTTCCTTATATACTTATCAGCATTCATAGCTCCATTATCAACGTTCACTGGGTCTGTGCGGGCAATCAAAGATATTCCACCCCATACCATAATCGATCCTCCCCCGAAACCAGTAGTGTTCAGGAAATTGCTCTGAGCATATCTTTCATATGGACGTCTGTATACAAGGGAACGTCGGTCACAATGGTAGAGGCAGAATTTAGACTCATCTGTGAAGAGAACTCTTTCCCAATCGGCCTCTTCCCAATGGATATGCTCTCTCGCAAAATCCAAACGCGCCCTTCGATGGGATGGGGTAAGAGCTGGGCCTCTTGCCGCGACACGAGGCCTTGAATCATATTCTCTGAGGCGATTTCTTATTGTCTGAGTGCTAATTTGCACCCATGAGTTTGCTCAAGCTGATTTTGAAGGAGGCGAGCGGTTGCAAACTGTTGTCTCAACGAAGAAACTCTTAAGTAACGTTCTTGAATGGCAGTTGTTACCCGTGGTCTACCCTGTCCTGGTCTTCGGACATTCATACCTGTCTCCCTGAATCGCTGCAACATTCTGGACACACTTGTATGGGAAACTCCAAAACTTTCTGCAATTCTTGTGTATGTCCACCCTTCTTCTCGCAAAACTACAGCTTGGGCACATTCCTCTTGGGTCAAATTACGTGTATCGCGTTGCATAGCGATCGAGTGTAGAAAATCAAACGAAAGAAAAACTATTGATCACTAGAATTGATCGAGAAGTTCATCTTTTTTTAATCCGGCTGGAAAAGAACATCTGTATTGAAGAAAAACGTTGAAAGTGGATAACATGTGCATGGATAATTCTTATAAAAATAATTATGATTGAGAACACCTTCAGTTGTAAAATCATTTTGAGATTTCCATTATGTGCGTTAATTTTTTTGCGCAGTGTACAAGCTGAGCCTACCCCGTTTCAAGATATAACCCTAAAAGGTGATGAATGAAATTCAGTTTTAATTTTTTTCAACCCTATGACATGTAGACTACTTTCGTTTATTTTGTCTTGAGGTGCTCATTTCCAACATTTAATATGAATTCTTTTTTCTCACAAAATTTATTAAAATTATCATAAAATATGACTTTGGGAAAAATTTTCAAAAATAAAATGAAACTTCTTCTCGAAAAAAAAATTTTGATGTGAAATAAAGTAAGGGTTGCTAATTTCAACCCTGTATAATTTAACGGAAATATTGAAAAAATAACCTTGATCAGTACTTAGCGATTGCATCAAAATTACATAATTTGAATTTTCTAACCTTACTGGATTTTCAGAAAAAAAATTAAAAATGAATTTTAGTCACCCCTTTTAAGGGTGATATCTCGGAAAGGGCTGGGCTGAGGAGGTTTTGTTATAGAAAAAAACCCATCCTAGTATCATACCAGCATTCACCCCATTTATTTTGTCGCATGAATTCAGGAACACCCTGTCGGAAATCATTTGTAATAAATTCATTATCACCTATTTTGCTATCGTGTTTGCCCCACCCTGTGCCTAGTTTCTTGTGGCGTCTCCATCTCGAGCAACATTCGCAAACAAGAACATCTACGTGGCAGTTGAGCGAAATTTCAATCGACCAATTAATTTCACTCCCTCCGCAAATCCGACAAAATTGAGGAGAGGGAGAATTTAACATAATTGGAGGCAGATTCTCTTGTTCCGAAACTAATTATCTTATCGGAATTATCGAAGATTCACTGGTAGATGGAACAACCATTTTCCCTTTCGCAGCTTCTGTTTGGTATCAGGCTATTCCTAAATTTTTTATCAATCGATGATGTATTTTCGGTATAAAAAATATTATATCGCGATCAAAACAAACTGCTCCACAAGAGTTAGGGATATCGTATTCAATCTTTTTGAAAAGTATCTAATCTTCGAGAAAATCGATGTAAAATCATTTAAAACTCGAAAACAACTAGAATCGATACAATAAAAATCAGGTGAGACATTTCGACAATCTGGTCTCCTTTTTTCTGAAGTTTGGTTCTTTGCAAATGCTTCATGAATGTTCTTATTTTGAAATGCAGTCAATTTATCAACGGCTTCGATTTGAAACGAATTTTCTGAAAATGCCCAGACGTAAATTGACAAACGCTGAGGCTAATAAGACTATCGGAATGCTACAGGGTGGCCTAACTCAAGTTGTTGTAGCGGAAAGCCTCCAAGTCAGCCAATGTGTGATATCTCGACTTTGGAATAGGTTCAGGGAGACAGGTTCCATGTTGGAAAGACCCAGGCTTGGTGGGCGACGAAAAACAACACCTGCTCAGGATCCTTCCATCAACCTTTCGGCGAGAAGAAAGCCTACATTTACGTGTAGAATGCTACGGAATACTCTTCAAAATGCAGATGGAGTCCAAGTTTAAATCGAAACCATCAGACGTCGTTTGAGAGAGGTGAATCTAGGTTCTAGACGTTCCTTAAGAGGAGTTCCATTAACTCGTGACAATAAGCGTCGAAGACTGGAATTGATAAGGCAACATATCAATTGGAACGTTCAATAGCGTAGTGCCTTTTTCACTGATGAATTCAGATATGGACGATTTTCAGATTCTCGAAGAATAAGGGTATGGCGATCCCACGCATACCTCGTAATCGTCGCTATGTCCAAGAAGTCCATCCATTCCGAGGGGGTAGTATTATGGTATGGGCCCGGAATATGTTTCAACAGGCGCACAGATCTACACATTTGTCCTGGGAATATGACCGCCTTACACTATATGGAGCATGTCATTGACAATGTTTTGACAAATTTACACGCTGCTATTGGTGAAACTTTTCAATTTCTAGACGATAACGCTAGACCGCACCGTGCAGCCATAGTTGAGAATGCGCGCGATAAGCTTGGTATTCCACATTTACCAATACCTCCGCACTCACCAGATTTGAATTGCATAGAACATGCATCGGATATGCTCCAAAGAAGATTAGATAATCATCAACCTATCCCAGAATCCTTAAATGATCTGAGAGAGCTTCTGCCCTGTTTATGGAACCAAATTCCTCAAGAAATGTTCAACAACTTCATGTGTAGAAGCCCTCATACAGGCTGAAATTAATTTTATTTCCTGCATCTTGAAATCATATTAATATGAATATTCATCACAAAATCTCATTTAAACTTTTTTTTTTGTTGCAATTTAAGTCAATATCCCTTACTCTTGTGGAGCAATTTATTTTAATTCACCCCGTGGTTTTTAAGCTTTAAATACGCAGTTATTTCGAGCAAGAGTCATAATTGAATACCATCAAGTGCTACTATTAATTTTATTCACCACTTATGCACTACCCTGTATAAAAACTTCGCATGCAACGCTGCGGTTTGGGTTTGTTTGATTGCTTCGAAATAATTCAAACTGGATTGAATGCGATTATAATTACCTACGGTAATTTTCCTAGGTTAAAAAAAAGCTTCACTAACACTACAACCAATCAAATTCTCGTATCTCACCCAACTGCGGTATATTTATACCGAAAACGTCTAGAACAAATACATATTCGAAAATGTTTTTGTTGGAAGCCGCTAGTTATATCCCTTTCGTTCTGGCATCAACACTGAGGGGTTAAAACATACCCTGAGCGCCCAAAGGCAGTTCATTTACATTTGTAAGTATCGGGTATATCTGTGGTTATCCAGTTGTTTGCAAGCGCCATTTACAGGCGTATGATATGAAGATGAAACTATATTTTGGTGTCACAGTGGGAATATATCAAAATTTCAGTCGAGGTTGGCTGAATTGTCATGATAAATTTGAGTAACACTCTTCATCACGGTATTTTGGCATGTGAACTGCGAATGTGGAGCTTCAATGTATAGACTACTCGAGCTCTCAACACCCAGTATAAAAGGATTATCAGTTGCCATAATACAGGGTGCGCCATCCATAACTTCCCACCCCGAATTTTGAGGTTTGGGATGGAATATCGAAAAAACGCTCGGACAGGTCAAATTTTTTGGAAGGAGGACAAATAAGGGTGTTCAAATGAGTTTGATATCAGTACTCCTCTAGCTGCAACCCCCAACAGCTCTCATTTTTTAATTGGGAAAAAGGGGTCGAGCAGCACCTTGTTGGAAAAGTCAATTCAATTTCCCGCATGGGTGTATTTTTTTTCATCGCTTTATTACACTGCGCAAAAAATTTAACGCACATTCTGAAAATCTCAATTTTAATGAAAGTTAACTCTACATTGACTTTATAACTTATTTTTCATGTTCTCTCGGGAAGGTTTTGAACGAAACAAGTCACATTAAATGGAAGAAAAATTCAGGATTTCACCGAATCTTATGCGAAAGAAGAGAAATGAACAATTTTCAAATACTGAAATGATGTGTGAAGTGATTTAATGCTTGGTATTTCCACCCCTTGTGTTAATTACAGCTCGGCAACGACGGTTCATGGTCAAAATGAGTGATCTTAAAATGTTCTAATCTAATCCTTCCCAGATTTCTCAGAGTTGGATTCCTAAGTCATTTAGAGACGCTGGATGATTTTCTGAACTTCTCAGCCTTCTATTGAGGTTGTCCCAAACCTGCTCAATCGGATTGAGATCTTAACTTCTTGCTGGGCATTGCATTCGAGAGACTTCAACCTCTTCGAGGTACTCCTGAACGATGCGCGCACGATGGGGTCTGGCATTATCGTCCATAAAAATGAAATTTTCACCAATGTATTGGGCAAATGGCACTAGATGCTCTTCAAGAATGATCCTTATATACTTATTAGCATTCATAGCTCCATTATCAACGACCACTAGGTCAGTGCGAGCAGTCAAAGATATTCCACCCCATACCATAATCTATCCTCCCCCGAAACCAGTAGTATTCAGGAAATTGTACTGAGCATATCTTTCATGTGGAGGTCTGTATACAAGGAAACGTCGATCACAATGGTAGAGGCAGAATCTAGACTCAGCTGTGAAGAGAACTCTTTCCCAATCGGCCTCTTCCCAATGCATATGCTCTCTCGCAAAATCCAAACGCGCCCTTCGATGGGCTTGGGTAAGATCTGGGCCTCTTGCCGCGACACGAGGCCTTAAATCATATTCTCTGAGGCGATTTCCTATTGTCTGAGTGCTGATTTGTACCCCATCAGTTTGCTCAAGCTGATTTTGAAGGAGGAGAGCGGTTGCAAACCGTTGTCTCAACGAAGAAACTCTCAAGTAACGTTCTTGAATGGCAGTTGTTACTCGTGGTCTACCCTGTCCTGGTCTTCGGACATTCATACCTGTCTCCCTGAATCGCTGCAACATTCTGGACACACTTGTATGGGAAACTCCAAACCTTTCTGCAATTCTTGCGTATGTCCACCCTTCTCCTCGCAAAACTAACGCTTGGGCACATTCCTCTTGGGTCAAATTGCGTGTTTCGCGTTGCATAGCGATCGAGTGTAGAAAATTAAACGAAAGAAAAACTATTGATTACTAGAATTGATCGAGAACAACTGATTTTAGAATGGAATCAATACATTCAAAATTTTATAATATCATCTTTTTTTATTCCTGCTGGGAAAAACATCGGTATTGAAGAAACACGTTGAAAGTGGATAACATATGCATGCATAATTCTGATAAAAATAAGAATTGAGAACACCTTCAGTTGTAGAATAATCTTGAGATATCCATAATGTGCGTCAATTTTTTTTGCGCAGTGTATTATACAGAATGATTCAGTATTCCATCAATAACCTTCACACGCCGAATTTGGATCTTTGAGATGGAAAAAACCCTCGGACGGGTCAAAAAATTAACTCGATATCACTACCCCTTACCTGTCAAGGAAAAGAGAAATACGCTCATGCAGATAATTGAATTACATTTTCAACAAAACTACTAGACCTATTATCTCAATTCAAAAATAAATGCTTCAAGTGGTAGCGGCTAGAGGGGTAGTGATATCGAATTCATTTTTTTGACCCGTCCGATCATTTTTTCCATCTCAAAGATCCAAATTGGGCGTGTGGAAGTTATTGGTGGAATACTGAGTCACTCTGTATTAAAATGAAGCGATGCAAAAAAAATACACCCATACAGAAAATTGAATTGCATTTCCAACAAGGTGCTGCTAGACCCCTTTTCCCTATTCAAAAATGAGAGCTGCTAAGGGTTGCAGCTATGAGGGTAGTTTTTGAAACATAGATGAATTCAAAATAGTAATCATCGAAATGAATACCATTTTCAATTCCCAGGCTCAGAAATCTTTTATCATGAGGTTGGAGAAATGATATTAGATTTTGTCACTGAGATGAGAGATATACCGGTTTCGGCCTTGTTGGGCCTCATCAGTATCCCGCACATCTCAGGACAAAATCTTCATAAAAAACTTCAGAATTTATAGCAATTGGTTGTGAAGTAATGAGTAAAATATTACAAAGTACTAAGGTGGTGACATCCAATTGCGTCAAAATGAAGTTTCACATCTCCAATCAAATGCAAAAAAAGAAATCTGTACTTCCTCTTTCACTGAATGAGATTTTAGCAGTGGCTCTTCATTTTGACGCAATTGGATGTCACCACCTTAGTACTTCGTAATATTTTACTCATCACTTCACAACCAATTGCTATAAATTCTGAAGTTTTTTATGAAGATTTTGTCCTGAGATGTGCGGGATACTGATGAGGCCCAACAAGGCCGAAACCGGTATATCTCTCATCTCAGTGACAAAATCTAATATCATTTCTCCAACCTCATGATAAAAGATCTCTGAGCCTGGGAATTGAAAATGGTATTCATTTCGATGATTACTATTTTGAATTCATCTATGTTTCAAAAATGTTCTCGATGTGCCTTCGTAAAGGCAAAGAATTTTCTTTTTCTTATGAGGGTAGTGATGTCAAACTCATTTGAACACCCTTATTTGTCCCCGTTTCAGCAAAATTTGACCTATTCGAGCGTTTTTTCGTTATTCCATTCCAAAACTCAAAATTCAGGCTGAAAATTTATGGATGGTCCACCCTGTATTTTGGCCTGTATATCAGGAGGGCTGAACGATGCAATCCCTATTTTATTTTGACATTCTCAACAGAACAAGTTTATTAGTAGGAAATAGAGGAATGCTTAACCGAATGATATACTGAAAAACACTCTAAAAGAAGACAAAATTCCTAAATTTGTGAATGAAATCAGATGTGTAGGTAGATCCTTATTTGCAGTTCAAGCCTACAATTAAGTTGTACGAAGGCGTACAACATGATATTCCTGTGGCCTTCATGTTAAATTAAAGACCCCCTTGAACTTCAAACAAGGTTATCACCCCTTAACCCCAAAACTTTCCCATTAGCTCCTTAACACTTCGTATAGGGGGTAAAATCACTGTTAAATAATCCTAGGATTGCTAAGAAAACCCCAGAGTTGAACAAAAAGAGTCCTCACAAAACCAATTGGGAGAACAACAATAGCAGCGACGAAAATAATAATTAACACTAATAAACGAAACGAAAATCAATGTCGCACGATAAAACTCTTTATATTTCACCTCCAATACGTCATATCGATCGGACATAACAATTACTACTTACTGCTTGTTCTTATGTTTACCGTTTCACGTATTTTTACATGTAGAACAACTTTCGCACGTCATTACAAGCACCCCTTACGAAAGCCCGGTTTTCACTAGACGGTCTCGGGTCTTGGAGGCTTATCAGCGGCCGATAGATGGCGCACGCGCGGTATGAACCGTCCCGCGACTTGCAGATATTTTTCGAATGATTATGAATTTGAAACTGCGTTTTTTCTCGTAGAGAGCGTTGTAGGAAGGAAGTAGAAGGGTATTTATGGTTGGGTTGTTTTTTTTCCGTTTACGACATGTTTATACCTGCTGTATGACGGCATTCGATGCGTAAAAACTTGTTTTTCCTGGGTTTTCTTCAGTATTCCCGAAGGTTCTTCGAAAACAGCAGTTGGATGTACAGGGTATCCCAAAACGCTAGAGTTTGGGTTTTTCTAGTAATTCTAGACTAGATAAACTGCTCCACAAGAGTTAGGGATATCGTATTCAATCGTTTTGAGAAGTATGTGATGTTCGAGAAAATCGCTGTAAAATCATTCAAAACTCAATACCAACTTGGGTTATTATAAATTTTATAGGCCCCATCACCGATTTCAAAAATATTTTGCACAGTGAATCTATAGGACTTCCTGATACTACAGTCTCAATTACAGCTCTGGGGAGGCAGTAATTTTCGAGAAAAAATGAATGAAACCCATAAATATACTCCATGTACCTCGGATACGGCTCTGATATAGTTTTATATAGTTTAGTTTAACAAGGTTAGGTTAGATTAGGTTTATTTTCCCTACCTAAAAGTGAAAAACAAAATTTGCAAAAATAAAAAAAAATTGACAAAAAAGAAAACATCGATCCGCATTCAGGTCAGGTTAAGTTAGGTTTGGTAAGGTTCATTTCCCCTACCTCAAGATCACAAAAAAAATACAAAAAAAAATACAACTGGGCAAGGTACTTAATATTTACCCCAAATTGAATCGATCCAATAAAAATCAGTATGAGACATTTCGTCAATTTGGTCGGCTTTTTTCTGAAGTTTGGTTCTTTGCATATGCTTCATAAATGTTCTTATTTTGAATTCGAGTCAGTTCATCAACGGCTTCGATTTGGAACGAGTTTTCTGAAAATGACAAGAAGTAAATTAACAAACGCTGAGGCTAATAGGGTTATCGGAATGCTACAGGTGGCCTAGCTCAGGTTGTTGAAGCGAAAAGGCTCCAAGTCGGCCAAAGTGTGACATCTCGACTTTGGAATAGGTTCAGGGAGAAATCTTCCGTGTTGGAAAGACCAAGGCTTGGTGGGCGACGAAAAACACCTGCTCAGGATCGTTTCATCACCATTTCGGCGAGAAGAAAGCCTACATCTACTTGTAGAATGCTACGGAATACTCTTCAAAATGCAGATGGGGTCCAAGTTTAAATCGAAACCATCAAACGTCGTTTGAGAGAGGTGAATCTAGGTTCTAGACGTCCATTAAGAGGAATTCCATTAACACGTGACCATAAGCGTCAAAGACCATAATAATTCAAGAATATTTCACTTCAGGAGAATTAACATGTTAAAACATTATCATTATTCTTCTCCGCAGAATCCAACGCAAACGTAAAAAAATAGGGTTCTAATTCGAAACTCGATAGTTATGAGCCAATCTTGATCCCAAATTTCGACCCTGTGACGAGTTTTTGGAAATTCTTCAAATTTACAATATTTCTCTTATCTAGAGAGATAAGAGAATTTGGTAGTTTTTCTTCATATTTTGAAAAATATTTCGAGGAATGCAACCAGTTTAATAGAAATGTATTCAGAATTGAATACTCTTTCAGAATTTGAACGAAAAAAAACCTTGGGTAAGTGAAAGTGGTCGATTTGAAATAGGTGAACTTGGTACACCCTGTATAACTATAATTAACGTTTTCTATATCAATTTAGCAGCTTACAATTGACCTCCCCAGTTATTAAAAAATTTAATCGAAATAGAACCCTCCTTTGATTTTATTAATCGAAAAGTGTTCTGTTAGAATTTTCGATATATCAATGAATATTGAACAATGAGAAAGATGTGCTCATCTTACCCCTCTAGGTATGAGCATGCACTGCAGCGATAGTCTTTGAGTCCCGCACTACACACGCGCAACTGAAGCACATGAAGATCATCTGAAAGGAAATGCACTGAAAAAAACAATCATGCATTAGTGAACTTGAACAATTTTTCAATAAGAGTGATTCTTAAAAACTATAAGTTGTTGACAAGCCTGAAGATGCTCACCTTACCGATGTGATGAAACCCGCATTTAACATCAAGCTCCTGTCCAGACTGCCCCTTTTTACCATCCCCTTCGACTTGAATGTTGACTGAATCTGGAACTGAACTTATTTCTGGTATCTTATGTAAAAAAGCACTGAAAATTAAAAAATTTAGTAAGAAAGAATCTCATAACGAGAGAATTTTTTTAAGATACTCACCTTACCCCCATAAAAAATTTGCCATTTCCATCTTATCTACTCCCATGAGTGCTATCACGCACTGTTATTTCGATTGTCAATTGTTACCACACTACACACGCGCACTTGAAGCACAAGAAGATCACCTAAAGGAGGAATGCACTGAAAAAAAAACAGAGCTAATTAGTGACGAGAGAAAAAAAAAGAAAAAAGAGATTGTACGAACATAAACATGAAGATATTCACCTTATCAAAGATATAGAATATTCCTTTCTGATTATTTTCTTATATGATTCAGTCCATCTGCACCATATTCTTGTAATTCTGGAGTTCAACATATCAGTGAAGATCATCATCGGGTGATAAAAGCTGAAAAAAAGATGTGAATTCTGTCAAAACTTGAAGGTTTTTGGAAATGGTCATCAAGATTCTTACCAAAAAAAAAATGGAAAAAATATATGGCTTCTATCTGAGGTTCAATTCCAATCAAAACGAATAACGATCAAGATATCTTCTCAATGTAGCATCAATTTTTCAAAACTAAAAAATGATTAATTCGTCAGATGTGAATCTGTTTTTATTCGAGTCAAAGCAATGTTGAATAGAAGATATTTCAGGCTTATGACCATGGCAATCAATGAAGGATGGTGAAACCAAAAGTAGCACTTCCAAATATTCAACCTTGTTTTGAGGAGTCTTCGACTTGTACATATACAGGGTGTCCCACCGGGAGTGCCCATTAGAAGTTTCTGGAGAAATAATTATTCGATCAATTTCGAATTTTGTATGGAGTGAAAAAAATACGGTCTCCATTTGAAAAAATCAAGTTTTTGGCTTATTTTGAATTTCAACTTTGACACTCTCATTTTACTTCCCAGTATATCAAAACGTTATGTTCTCTACAGAGTTATGTTAAATATATTGTCAGTAACCCATTTCAAAAAACAGATCTGAGATTGTGCGTTGCGCTTTCATTGAATTCTCAGTATTCTACAAGCCTCAATTTGTGACTTTTTTCGAAAAACAGTGAAAAACAAAGTCGAGAACCAAAGCGCTTTTTTGTACAAATCAAAAATTTACCAAATATGCATTGCTCTTGAAATCCGAAAATATATTCAATTTTCCACACATTCTTTAGGCTTAAATTCGAGCAAAGACATATTCAAAATCAATTTCTGTCATTTACGGAATTCAGGAGCAAAACATTAATGACAATTTAAGACGAGAATACTCACAATTTCGAATGAAAAATGCTGCACTTATCACAATACTCGCATCCATTAACAAAACACATTTCTTATGATCTCGAAGGACTGTAATTAATGAAAAAAAGGATCTTAGATACTTTCACTGATCAATTGAATTCATATTTCAAAACAAACCGCTCAGAGTATTCTTTCAATATCTGAGCAAGTGCGACGAAAACTCTGAAATTAATGCAGATTCATGTTTGGGACTGGATCTTATCTTCAGATGACAAACCATTATATAATTTAAACGTGTCGTAGTAAGTTTTTTCTGGTTTAAAACGAAAACAAGTTATTCCGAATATAATCAATATTTCAGTAGCGAATAAAGTTCGCGAGAATGTCAGATTTTATAGGAATTTTCGAAAAAATTGAGACATCAACGTATGAAACTCATATACAAAGTATTTTTGGGAGGGAACGAGATTCACATTTGCGTTTTCACATTCAAGCTCAGACTAGAGAAATGTTTTTTTGTAAATTTCTTTTTTACTGTTTTACTGAAAAATTTTTCTCGGAAACGTCCAAATATTTTTTCATTCTGTGAATGGCGTTTTGAACAGGTAAATGTTGTCTTGAGATGAGCGTAAAAATCTAAAGATAGGAAATACGTATGCCCAAGTAGACCCTTATATTCTGATCAAAGTAACTTATAATGAAATGATATAATTTATGTATGGATCATAATTGTCGGTATAAAGAACATATGATTCGAAATGTTTCGTTTGTTTTTGAAAAAATTGGCACGTTTTCTATTGAACTATTATTTCCTGAAAACAATGCAGAAGTGCTTTTGTATTCCTGCAACAAAAATTACTCACAACGTATCCAAACACCGAAAAAAACATTTTCCAAAGGAAAACTTATCTCCCGTGAGTTATAACACTCGGAATGATTATTGTCGTAGAGATACACGATATCCGGCTGGAAAAATTGTTCGACAAAACGGCCATAAAATATTTTATCCCTTTATTCGCCCATAAAATAACATTCATACTAAGACGCCATAAATTTTTATGACGAATTTATAGTTGAGGAATGAACCGTAGGAATTTGATCATCGAAAATATAATTTCTAATATCTCGATTCTCCGAGTGAGAGAAAGGCCAATAAGTTAGGTCTTCGTTAGAGGAGATGTGAGACCATTCGGAGATGCTGCAATGGATGAAACGACAGGTTATAACCTGAGATGCACCAGCGAGAAAATTGCTGGTCATCATTGCGTCAATATCATCTCCAGGTGGGAATTTTATTGGTAGGAATAAAACCTAATTCGTGACTCTTAAGAATTCGAGACTCTATTGGTCAATCATTAATGAGCAACATTTTCATGGAAATTTTTGAAGAAGACCATATTGAAAAATATTCAGTGAAATCAAGACTTGGTGGCGATATGTAGATGATATTTTTGTAATTTGGCAACATATGAGAGAAGAATTGATCAAATTTCTCAATCATATCAATAATAAAGAACGTACAATAAAATTCACAATGGAGTTGGAACAAAATAACGTACTTTCCTTCTTAGATGTTTCGATAAGAAAATTTCCAAATCATTCTGAAAAAAGTGTGTTCAGAAAAAAGACACACACAAATCGATATCTAAATTTTAATCCTAATCCTCAAATGAGTGTTAAAAGAGGGATTATAAAAACACTTTATGATAGAGCGCAATTAATTTAATCGACAACTGGAATACGAAATGAGGAAATTAATTTCATTAAAGATATTCTTCAGGATAATCAATATCAAACTAATTTCACTGAAAAAACTATTTCAAATTTAGAAAGAACAATTTTGCGTCAAAACGATAATAACAATCAAGACCAACAACAAACCGTCAAAAACAACCAATTTAAAAAAATTTGATTTCTTACGTTCATGGACTTTCAGAAAATATTAAAATAATTGGTTCTAAATTTAACATAAGAACTGTTTTCAAAACAGAAAATGATTTACGATCTATATTAACAAAAACTAAACCTTTGAATGAGAACCGAAAATCAAGAAATTGTATTTACAATATTCCCTGTATTTGTGAAAAATCTTATAAAGGAGAAAACATCAAGACCATTAGAAATTAGAAATCGTGAATATAAGAATAACAAAAACATAGAGATATTTGTAGATCGCAGATAGCAGATCATGTGTGTTCCAATACTGGCATGATGGATTGCAATGGAACAAAAATTCTAATGACGGAACCTGATGGTTATAAAAGAAAAATCAAGGAGTCAGCTTGTATTTTGTTGGATGAGGCTAATAATCTCGCCAATTGTTCAGTAGGAATAGATCGAATTTGGATGGATTTATTGAAAAATGAACTGGTTTCAGGGAATTTCGAAATAAAATAACGATATCAACATCTAGTAATCAATATTAATCTATGTTCATCATACACTGCGCAAAAAAATTAACGAACATTCTGAAAATCTAAATTTTGATGAAAGTTAACTCTTCATGGACTTTATAAAATATTTTTTATGTTCTCTCGGGAAGGTTTTGAACGGAACAAGACACATTGAATGAAAGAAAAATTCAGGATTTCACCGAATCTTAGAGAAATGAACAATTTTCAAAATACTGAAGTGCTGATAAGTGATTTAATACTTGATATTTCCACCCCTTGCGTTAATTACAGCTCGGCAACGACGGTTCATACTCAAAATGAGTGATCTTAAAATGTTCTAATCTTATCCTTCCCAGATTTCTCCGAGTTGGATTCCTAAGTCATTAAGAGTAGCTGGATGATTTTTTGAACTTCTTAGCCTTCTATTGAGGTTGTCCCAAACCTGCTCAATCGGATTGAGATCTGGACTTCTTGCTGGCAGAATCTAGCCTCATCTGTGAAGAGAACTTTCACAATCGGCCTCTTCCCAATGGATATGCTCTCTTGCAAAATCCAAACGTGCCCTTCGATGGGCTGGGGTAAGAGTTGGGCCTCTTGCCGCGACACGAGGCCTTAAATCATATTCTCTGAGACGATTTCCTATTGTCTGGGTGCTAATTTGCAGCCCATGAGTTTGCTCAATCTGATTTTGAAGGAGGCGAGCGGTTGCAACCGTTGTCTCAACGAAGAAACTCTCAAGTAACGTTCTTGAATGGCAGTTGTTACCCGTGGTCTACCCTGTCCTGGTCTTCGGACATTCATGCCTGTCTCCCTGAATCGCTGCAATATTCTGGATACATTTGTATGGGAAACTCCAAACCTTTCTGCAATTCTTGTGTATGTCCACCCTTCTTCTCGCAAAACTACCGCTTGTGCACATTCCTCTCGGGTCAAATTGCGTGTTTCGCGTTGCATAGCGATCGAGTGTAGAAAATCAAACGAAAGAAAAACTATTGATTACCACAATAGATCGAGAACAACCATTTCAGAATGGAGCCAATACATTCAAAATCTTATAATATCATCTTTTTTCATTCCTGCTGGGAAAAAAACATCTGTATTGAAGAAAAACGTTGACACTTCTCATTGGAATGGCTTGTTAATTGTCCTCGTGTGCATGAATGACGCACTCTCATTGAGTGTCTCAATGGATTGGCTTAATGGAATGGCTTGTCAATTGTCCCCATGTAAATGCTCCTCAACCCTTTCGAGCGCGATTGGCAAGGCGCGTTCCCTTCGGCGTTAGTGTAAATGCACCTATCGGCTAACGACAATAGCAACCTCGCATAAAACGCCTATTTCAGTATTCCCGCCGATATCCGGATGATCATCCCCCGATAATGAATAAAAGTCGACGAAATTAGATGTATCCGCTCCCGGAAACCGAGCTGTTGTTTCCGGATGCGGGTCTGGTGCCGGCGTTAGCATAAGATTAGCTCTTCCGCCGCGATGTCCGTTAGTTCATTAGTACTTTAGGAGGTCCCGAGCCGAGACCTGAATAACCAATAGGGGGCGCTCGCATGCCCCCGGTCGGCAACGTGACACAAAGGCCCTCTACGCCTCCTTCCCAACTAATCAACATCAATATGCGACGAGAGGTGCCGTCGCGACGGATCGGCCCGAACCGACGCTAGTGACGCCGGGCGGCAAAGTTCATGCGGCAGTAATTTATTCCCCAATTAAGTGTTGTTGCTGGCGCCCGAAGAAATTAAAACGGTCATCAGATTTCCTCAGAGCTTCGGTTGGATCCACGCACAGGACAGCGTGCGTTAAACGAAGTAAATTACTGGGGATGACGTTTCTCAAGAGGTTGGCAACATTGGATTAAGTAGGGTTGTTTTGTGTCCGGCCGATGGCAACATTGAAACCATAGAAGAGCAGTTATCTATTGAAATATTGTCTGGGAGGTCTTTGCATTGTCCTGAAAACTATATTTGGATTTTCTCTCCCAGTCCATGAAAATTTGAGCACTAATTTGTCAGGGGCCAAAACCTTACGAAAAGAAATTGTTGCCTAACAATGAACAGAAAGAAAACACTTTGAACTCTGAAGCATAACGTTTCGGACTCAAAATCAGACTCCTTCGTCAGACAATTTCTAGTTTTCATACAACTTCGTAGAGTCGTGACAATATTTTGATTTTTTATTGACATTTGTCAATATATGAGGAACATAGATTAATATTGATTAGTAGATTTTGATATCGTCATTTTATTTCAAAATTCCCTGAAACCTTTTTTTTCAATAAATCCATCGAAATTCGATCTATTCCTACTGAACAATTGGCGAGATTATTAGCCTCATCCAACAAAATACAAGCTGACTCCTTGATTTTTCTTTTATAACCATCAGGTTCCGTCATTAGAATTTTTGTTCCATTGCAATCTATCATGCCAGTATTGGAACACACATGATCTGCTATCTGCGATCTACAAATATCTCTATATTTTTTGTTATTCTTATGTTCACGATTTCTAATTTCTAATGGTCTTGATGTTTCTCCTTCATAAAATTTTTCACAAATACAGGGAATATTGTAAATACAATTTCTAGATTTTCGGTTCTCATTCAAAGGTTTAGTTTTTGTTAATAAAGATCGTAAATCATTTTCTGTTTTGAAAACAGTTCTTATGTTAAATTTAGAACCAATTATTTTAATATTTTCTGAAAGTCCATGAACGTAAGAAATCAAATTTATTAAAGTTGGTTGTTCTTGACGGTTTGTTGTTATTATCGTATTTACGCAAAATTGTTCTCTCTTAATTTGAAAAAGTTTTTTCTATGAAATTCGTTGGATATAGATCATCCTCAAGAATATCTCTAATGAAATTAATTTCGTCATTTGTATTTCAGTTGTCGATGAATTGAGCTCTATCATAAAGTGCTTTTATTATACCTCTTTTGACACTCATTTGATGATTAGAATAAAAATTTAGATATCGATTTGCGTGTGTCTTTTTTCTGAACACACTTGTTTCAAAATGATTTAGAAATTTTCTCATCGAAACATCTAAGAGGGAAAGTACATTATTTTGTTCCAACTCCATTGTGACGACCTGGACAGCGTGCGTTTAAACGACGTAAATTACTGGGGATGACCACGTTTCTCGAGAGGTTGGCAACATTGGGTTAAGTGGAGTCGGTTTGTTTCCGTCCCGTTGGCAGCATTGGGTCCATAGAAGAGGAGTATGGGCAAAGGGATAAATTTGAGCGACCAAAAAAGATGTTTATTTGTTTCTCATTTGTAAACGTCAGTTTCCAAAAACGAGAAAGTTTATTTTATCAAGTCACTAACTTGTAAAACTGACAGTTAACTTGCAAAAATTTCACAAGTTAGTAGTATTATTTACGTTAGAAAATTTTGTTTTATCGTCATATAGGTTGCAAATCATGGTACAATTGTTATTTCCAGTAACACAGATTTTTGATGATGGAAGAGTTGATACTGACGATGATGAACCATCTGTTGACTCAGAAACTGCTGAACTCGAGGACATTTGTACTCTCCTTACTACCAAATAATTTGTAAGACATTTCGATTTTTTGTTGACCGAATCATCGACATAACTCATCGCAATTTCGGTGCTCTTCCACCCTCCTGCACGCTTTAGTGCTAAAATATCTCCACCCGAATCCGTAACCATAGTGGCTCCAGTTCTGCGAAAAGAGTAGCCGGTGTATAACTCTCTAAATATTTCGCGATTTGCTTTGGGACACCACCAATAGTGTGCTGGCCAGAATTAAGGGAAATGCACTTTCCATGTCGGTATGTCAAAAAAATCTTAGGCTTCCTGTTCCAGGAGGCCGAAGATTTCCATATTTTTCTGTATAACATGCAGGGCTTGAAGCTGCAGCCATCATCGGTTATGGTGAATCTTCTTGTTGTTAAATCTTTTGTTTGCCGCAATGTCACAATAACGTATTTTTCCATATCTTCTATATCATTCATGTTTAAGGAGGGAATTTCGTCACATCGACAACATCCAAAAATCCCAAATATTGTTACAGTTTTCGCCAGCAACCACTGCTCATCAGGAGCATGTAAAAGAAATTGTTCTGCCTCTTCTTCACTTAATACCTTGGCCTTTTTTGGCGTAGAGGTTTCGGGGCAACCTACAGGTCTTGTTGTACGCCTCTGATATTTTTCTTTTATTGTTGTTCAAACATTCTGTAATTAATATACAGTGGACTCTCGTTAAGTCGTACCCCTAGGGACCAAAAAAACTGTTCGACTTATCTATTGTTCGGCTCACCGAACATTCGAGTTATTCAAGTGCGACTTCACTTCATTGAGAGAAAAACTCAGTTAAACACGAAATCATCATCAATGAGAAACGAGCTACTGAGCACTGGAAACATGCCCTTAGAGGTCGAAAAAATCGTATGATATTCATCACGTTTGTTTGCGAACCAAATCTTCTTCGGTCTCATTCATTAGATCAAAAAGTTCCACTCATAGAGTCAATGGTGGTCAGAAGAACGACTTATAGAGGTAGAGGTTCTCTTGACGATCCTTCCAGCAATTCGACTCATCTACTAGACCCTCTAGACTCATTGAGGTGAAAATACACTGGGTAAGATATCTATGAATCGAGTCGAGAACAACTGTTTGACTAATCAATGTTCGATTTATCAAGAGTTCACTGTATGAATAAGTTCTTGAAATTGTTATAAGTATTCTCTAATATGTGAACAAATTTTTGAAATGTTCTCAATTTCTTAATTATTGTATGGTAGTTGATTTTACACAATCATTGCAAATAAAAATATAAAGAATACAGATGCGTATTTCATTTAATTCAAAACAATGTGTAGATGGAAAATATCATCCTAATCAAAAAGCGGAGCTCTGCTTATGTTTTGTCGATCAGGATGTTTCTTTAAAAGCTCGACAAAAAATACTCAATTTAATGAAATTATGTTAAGAATTTCGCGCCTTTTATAATAGTTTTCTGTACTGAATAATGTTTTCAGCGCTATCTGGGTGTCAAAAATGAGAAACTAGCCAAAAATCGTAGTCGGATTTTAGTACCACAGATATAAGGGCGTTTCCTATCTTTCTAACTCTATAATCTTTGCCCTCCTATTGACATGAATATCAAGAAAAACTACCATATACAATAGATGCGTCTTCCAGTATTGCTCCTATTGCTTGGCAAATGTTGTCCCGAGTCCAAATCGTAACGACAGTTGACAGTTCCCATCTTCGTTAAAACCCAAATAGATTACTTTCAAATTGGTTGTTCGATGGAGACCAAACTCCCAGCTGTCAACAAATTGACTTATCGACGAGCAATGGAAACTTTACACTGTAAATGCATCGAGGCATCTGCGGAAGCTCGCTTATTAGCAGCCAAGCCACTCGAAAATGATACAACTAACAGTGCGATGCGAGGTGATTGATGAATTCTCGATTTGACACTTACAAACTCCGAATTAACAACCTTGTAAGCGATGCTCGTTTGCTCTCTTGCACAGTTATACTTTGTTGGGAACTTCGAAATGGTAGCGAAATGTTTAATGAGCTCATCGTGAGCTCAATGATTTCCGATATATACAAGTTTTTCGAGGAGAAGTTCAATTCTCGATGAGAAAGAATTTTTTCTCGAGAAAATTTCGTGTGAGGATATAAGCTATGCAGACCTTTATTTATTATATATTTTTAATTATTAATGACTTCACTCTGTAGAAAAATAACGTTATGATATACTGGGAGGTGAAATAAGAGTGTCACAGTTTGAATTTAAGAAAAGCCAAAAATTCGATTTTTTCAAATGGAAACCCAATTTTATTAACTCACATATCAATTCGTGAGGAAAAACTAAGTGGATTCTTTTAAGGGTTCCCTATATCTATAATGTACCATTTTTGAGGTATTCAGAAATATAATTGTTACCAACAAACATAATACACTGCGCAAAAAAATTAACGCACATTATGAAAATCTCAAATTTATTCTACAGGTGACGGTGTTCTCAACGATAATTACTTTCATCAGAATTATGCATGCATATGTTATCCACTTTCAACGTTTTTCTTCAATACAGATGTTTTTTCCCAGCAGGAATAAAAAAAGATGATACTATCAGATTCTGAATGTATTGGCTCCATTCTAAAATCAGTTGTTCTCGATCAATTCTAGTAATCGATAGTTTTTCTTTCGTTTGATTTTCTACACTCGATCGCTATGCAACGCGAAACACGCAATTTGACTCAAGAGGAATGGGCCCAAGCGGTTGTTTTGCAAGAAGAAGGGTGAACATATACAAGAATTGCAGAAAGGTTTGGAGTTTCCCATACAAGTGCGTCCAGAATGTTGCAGCGATTCAGGGAGACAGGTATGAATGTCCGAAGACCAGGACAGGGTAGACCAAGAGTAACAATTGCCATTCAAGAACGTTACTTGAGAGTTTCTTCGTTGAGACAACGGTTTGCAACCGCTCGCCTCCTTCAAAATCAGCTTGAGCAAACTCATGAGGTGCTAATTAGCCCCCAGACAATGAGAAATCGGCTCAGATAATATGATTTAAGGCCTCGTATCGCGGCAAGAGGCCCAGCTCTTATCCCAGCCCATCGAAGAGCGCGTTTGGATTTTGCGAGAGAGCATATCCATTGGGAAGAGGCCGATTGGGAAAGAGTTCTCTTCACAGATGAGTCTAGATGCTGCCTCTACCATTGTGATCGACGTTCCCTTGTATACAAAGGTCCACATGAAAGATATGCTAAGTGCAATTTCCTGAATACTATGGTTTCGGGGGAGGATCGATTATGGTATGGGGTGGAATATCTTTGACTGCTCGCACAGACCTAGTGGTCGTTGATAATGGAGCTATGAATGCTGATAAGTATATAAGAAACATTCTTGAAGAGCATGTAGTGCCATTTTTATGGACGATAATGCCAGACCCCATCGTGCGCGCATCGTTCAGGAGTACCTTGAAGAGGTTTAAGTCTCTCGAATGGAATGGCCAGCAAAAAGTCCAGATCTCAATCCGATTGAGCAGGTTCGGGACAACCTCAATAGAAGGCTGAGAAGTTCAGAAAATCATCCAGCTACTCTTAATGACTCAGGAATCCAATTCGGAGAAGTCTGGGAAGGATTAGAGCAGAACATTTTAAGATCACTCATTTTGAGTATGAACCGTCGTTGTCGAGCTGTGATTAACGCAAGGGGTGGAAATACCAAGTATTAAATCACTTATCAGCATTTCAGTATTTTGGAAATTGTTCATTTTTCCCCTTTCACATAAGATTCGGAGAAAACCTGAATTTTTCTTCTATTTAAAGTGTCTTGTTTCGTTTAAAATCTTCCCGAGAGAACATAAAAAATAAATTATAAAGTCAATGTAGAGTTAACTTTCATTAAAATTGAGATTTTCAGAATGTGCGTTAATTTATTTGCGCACTGTATATCTCATCAAGTAAACCTGTTTGGAAAAAATTAGAGTACACCACTGGATTGCAATCAGAAAAGTGTCTCTTTAATGTTTATATTTCAACATTGTAGCACAAACAGAAACAGAGATAATGAACAATGTTGAAATCGCTCAAATTTGAATTTTAAACTATGAAAAAAAAAGATCCATTTTAGGGATCATCATTTTTGTCCACCCTGTACATTACGAAACGACGATTTCGATCTCTCAGTCGCAGTCAACTCGGTACCATCAATTCCATTCCATTTAGATCGAAAAACACGACAAATCAGTGTAAAGTGTTTTCGTTTATCCGAATTTAAAAACAGCAAATACCCAGCTGGCTCTATTTGCGCTCATTGAACAATGTATCGCACCCTTACGGATTGTAAAATTCGCCATTCCGCACTTTCTCCAGCTGTTTGTGAATCACAAACAATCAGAGTATATGCCCAAATGAGCTTAAACATTTATATGTTTTCGGCACGTTCTACCTTACGTATGCAAATTGTTTACACCGAGTCTCCCGTTCGTAAAATCGGGTATTTGTCTTCGAAATTTACGGATGAGTTAGCTTGGATATCTAGGAAAAAATCAGGAAGAAATTGACGCTGTTCCTGTCGAAAAAGAAATAGGATATACACTGCGCAAAAAATTAACTCACATTCCGAAAATCTTAATTTAAATGAAAGTCAACTCTACATTGACATTTTATTTTTTATGTTCTCTCCGGAAGGTTTTGAACGAAACAAGACACATTAAATAGATGAAAAATTCAGGATTTCCCCGAATCTTATGTGAAAGAAGAGAAATGAACAATTTTCAAAATACTGAAATGCTGATAAGTGATTTAATACTTGGTGTTTCCACCCCTTGCGGTAATTACAGCTCGGCAACAACGGTTCATACTCAAAATGAGTGATCTTAAAATGTTCTGATCTAATCCTTCCCAGATTTCTCTGAGTTGGATTCCTAAGTCATTGAGAGTAGCTGGATGATTTTCTGTACTTCTCAGCCTTCTATTGAGGTTGTCCCAAACCTGTTCAATGTGATTGAGATCTGGACTTCTTGCTCCATTCGAGAGACTTCAACCTCTTTAAGGTACTCCTGAGCGATGCGCTCACGATGCGGTCTGGCATTATCGTCCATAAAAATGAAATTTTCATCAATGTATATGGCAAATGACATTACATGCTCTTCAAGAATGTTCCTTATATACTTATCAGCATTCATAGCTCCATTATCAACGACCACTAGGTCTGTGCGAGCAGTCAAAGATATTCCACCCCATACCATAATCGATCCTCCCCCGAAACCAGTAGTATTCAGGAAATTGCACTGAGCATATCTCTCATGTGGACGTCTGTATACAAGGGAACGTCGATCACAATGGTAGAGGCAGAATCTAGACTCATCTGTGAAGAGAACTCTTTCCCAATCGGCCTCTTCCCAATGGATATGCCCTCTCGCAAAATCGTCTTCTATATTTCAGGAGATGTTCTCATTGGACTGAACTGCCTGAGTCCAGTGAGAACATCTCCTGAAATATAATTCCTGAAGATGCTAGACACTCGAACTGGCGAATCGTCGAGAACTAATCTACGACGACGGCCTAAATGCTCTAAAGAACAAGTTACATTGAACGATGGCCGCGAAAGCCTCAACCAATTAATTAAATGATGCGATTGGTTCGAATTCACGTAAGTTTTTTGATCGGACAATCCAAGATATGCGAAACCCGCTTTTAATATAACGTTATTATGTAAAAATGCAATTAGAATTGCTCATGGTAAATCATTCATTTTTTACATATAAACACTTTTAGATGATCCTTTCATTAGAAAATGACACTGTTACTGAACGCTTGAAAAAAAAACACAGATTTCATACGATTGAAAGCTGCATTTTCGCCTTGAGACAAATTCAAGCATCAGGTTGTGTACTAAAACAGTTTTCGTACGAAAATTTAGCATTTTCGTCCTAAAAATGAGGTATCACTTCACCTTTATGAGTTTTTCCTATAAATCTTCAAGTTTGGCAAAGATCCTAATAACCAACAGTCCCCAACATCTACCCTGAATAAATCTTCAGAGAAAACTTAGTGGAAGTCGATGAAAAAACAAGAAAATGTACGTAAATGATCGCAAAAAACAGCTAGATTAAAATAAAGCACTTACTACTTTGTCTTATAGACGAAGATTGGTATAACATTTCCTCAGGCAGAAGATGGGAAAAGAACAGTCTTCAGCAACTTGAACAACATATTCAACAGCCACAACTGAATCTAGAAAAAAAATTATACTTTCAGAAGCCTTATTCATCTTACTGTACGATGTTGTAACAAAATCCATCTGTATCTGTATTTTCTTGGAAATTATTAACCAAATTCGGCGTTTTCTCGATTCTTCGATGAAAGGAAACGCAGATGAGTTCAAACTTACTTAATTAGTGATTATCCTGAACATCTTCACAATACAGATCTTTGAAAACATAAAACACTCAAATTTCTGATGATCGTCGTACATTTACTTCACTTATTTTCGAAATTTCACAGCAGGAAAATAGGATATTACCAGATAAACACTTCTTGATACTGAAAACGATGACTAGATTCGCTTATATGATAATTTTCAAACAGATGTGGGGCGCGTTTTGCGATTCAAAAATGAGTCATTCCTACCTGAAAATCAAGTTTATTCTGCTCACATGTGTGTAAGGCGATTCACGACGAATTTTGTGTTTTCAGGAATTCGAGCGATGCTCAAATTCCATAGGTAAATTGATCTCTATCTTCAAATGTAAAAATTGATCGGAATTCTTGTTCGCAAAGCTGATGAACGAGAATTCCCATAATCATTTTTGTGATTCACCTCGTTTTTTATTTGAGTTCGATAACAATCCGACTATCAATGTATTCGTGAAATATCCTTTACACCATACCATATATTCGGAATTGTCATATTTACAGAATGTAATCTTTCTGATCTTTTTCAAATCTAATAATCGATGCAAATTGAAAACCTCATCTCCAACACATCCCTGATATAGCCCGGTAACCTCAAAAAGTGACGGGCGAAGATTCATAAATTTTCTGTGGTCGGGAATAAGAAAGGAGCCCCAAAAAAACAAATCAACACAAATATTGAATTTACAAAAAACGCCTTCCGAACCTTCTGTGTTTTGCTGCAAAAAAAGCACGTCTGTGCAAATTCCGAAACAATCCGTTTTGAAAGGAATGAAGATCGATGTTATCGAGGAAAACGCAATGGTCAAACAAGAAGACATCAGCCCTAATCAAGACGGGGGTATCCTGAAGAAAATAACAAGGAAAGGAAAAGGAACGGACTCTCCAACTTTTGGGTGCGAAGTTGAAGTATGCATAAAGAATGTTACGACTAGTTCTAGGGGTACCGATCGAAAAACTACAAAGTTTACTCTAGGAAAAGGTAAATTTCTCCAAGTTGCTTCAGTACTGATGTTTCCAGATTATATTCTTGGTGTCTTTTTCCAAGTTTTGTACTCTTACGCATATTAGATGTTTAACCGCTGTGTCACATTATAGACCCACGTAATTTTTGAAGGTAAAATTGTGAAAGGATGTGAAATCGGAATATCCACAATGAAAAAGGGCGAGAAAGCCATATTCACTTGCACGGCCCCTTATGCAAACGTCTTCCCTTCAATATCTCAAACAACCACTATGAAATTTCATGTAAGTGTACAACACAAACTTTTTTTCAGAATTTGTTCATATCAAGTTATGTTTTCCATTTAGGTGGACCTTATTGATTGGAAGCATGAAGATATAAGCCCTAAAAAGGATGGAGGTATCCGGAGGATTGTTTTAGAAGCAGGAGAAGGAAATGAATCTCCTAATGAGGGGGCAGAAGTCGAAAGTATGCATTTTTTTTTTAAACTTTGAGTTGATTCGTGTTCTTTCAATTCATTTGAAGATTTGTTGATTAACAACAATAATATTCAAAGTGTGGTATTGTAGATTAATTCAGTTCAAAGCCAGGTGAATGAAGATATTAAAAATAATTTCAAAACGTTTTTAAAGGTTTGGTTTCATACATTTTTTAGGATTTTTACATTACTGTTTTTCAACAAGAATATTCAAGATTACCTCAGACAAATGTTTAAATTTGAGAGAAAAGGAATCTTATTTAATAATTGAGGCCTATTTTCACCAATTTACCTCAAAATGATTGCTCAATTGAGAGTCTCTCAAAGTTAGTTGTTGCATGAATTAATTGACAGTTCCACTCAACAGAATATTATGAGAACCTTGAATATTTTTATCTAGTGATATTTCAGTTTTTCATGTTGTGAAACTTCACCCTAGTTTAATAAAGCCATTTCATTGGCTAGCCCGCTATAGATGATAGTTGTCATTTCCTTAACCTAATTTTACTGTCATTTTGACGATTTCATGCATCAATCAACGTTAGATTCGATTGTTGAAATTCTAATTTTTTTGTTTATACAGGGTTATTTACAAATATGGCTCTATAGAATATTTTTAGGAAAGACAAGATTCAGGATTGAAATTCGAAAGGTTAGCTTCAAGTAAGAAGACGACTTCTCATATATTTTTTGAAGGTTCTAAGAATTCCTGTTTTTCCGGAAATGACATCAACTTTCGATTATCAAATGGAAAGACCCATTTTTATTGCATGAATAGATCCTCCATTGAATTCTGAGTTTTTTTGATTCCAAAAGTTTAAATTTTTTCAAGAAAATTCTTTTTAAATGATGAAATACGAAAAAAAATCTCAAAATTGAACTCTGTTGAAATACAGACAACTTCCAGGTTTTTTCATTAAAAATTCTCATTTTTGAGAATCTCCGAGAAGGAAGGATGATGCTTCTTTTCCGATAGCGTAATTTTCAGAATATGATAGAGGAGTCACAAATTCTTTGTCAAAGTTAGCAGTGACAAAACATCAAAAAATCGTTTTTTTTCAAATTGGAACCCCATTTTTTTGAAGTCTTTGTTCAATTTTGAAATTTTTTTTTCGTATTTCCTTATTCAAAGAGAATTTTCTAGGAAAAATTCAAAATTTCGTAATCAAAAAGACTCAATGGAGAATCTATCTTTGTAATAAAAAATGGGTCTTCCCATTTGAAATACAATAGTTGATGTCACTTCCAGAAAAATCAGAAGTAATAGAACCTTCAAAAAATATTCGGAAGTGGTCTTTTTACTTGAAGCCCACCTTTAGAATTTCAATCCTGAATCTTGTGTCTTTTGTAAAAGTATTCTATAGAGCCATATTCGTGAATAACCCTGTATATGGGAGATGATTTTCCTTCATCAATGATCTGTAGCAATCTCGGAACATTTGAAGTTGGAAAAATCATCTTTTAGTTGGCCTAACTCAGTTTGAAAAAACTCTCTCTACCCAAAAAAAATTTATTATTCATTGAGAGAATCTCTAAGAACAAAGGATATTTATTCTAGTCGGTTCTCTCTTGCTGATAAATGCAAGACAATCTGTTCTTTCAAACAGAACTTTTGGAAAGAAAGACAGCTCATCCAATTGATTGAAATATCAATGCCTTTCATATATTCGCCTAGGAAATCCTAGTTCCACAATTTCAACTACTTCCAAGTCGTCATGTAACTTGTCTCTTTCCAATTGTAATGAATTCATCATCAAAATATTCATTATTAAACAAATTTAATAGAAAACAACAAATGTTCTGCCGTCAGTTTATGAGTTTGACAAATTATTTTAGGTTAGAATCTCACAGTCAAATAACTAAGAGGTCATTACAGGAGCACTTAAATTTAAGGTTAGTTTTGGCCATCAATATGTCACTTAAGGGTTCATTTCAATTGAAACTTAACAATGTCCCTGAAAAGTTTATAGACTCATGTTTAATGGGACCTTCTTTTTCAATTTGGTCGATACTACTACATATTTCACATTCTTTTCTCAACATAGGATCCTTGTAGTTATGAAAGATTTTAATTTTTTTTTCAGTTAACTTGACAGGCGAGTTTGGTGGTAAAGTATTTGATAACAGGGAAAATGTATGCTTTTGCTTGGGAGAAGGAGAGGAATACGACATCATCCAAGGAATCGACTTGGCACTAGGAAAATTCAAGAAAGGAGAAACATCAAAACTCCTATTAAAACCACAATACGCTTTCGGAGAAGAAGGATTTGAAAAATTCGAAGTTCCCCCGAATTCAGACGTAGAATACAAAGTTACCCTAGTAGGATTTAAGAGAAACAAGGATCTTTGGCTGATGACCGATGACGAAAAAATAAAGGAGGCCAACGTATTAAAGAAACGGGGAAACAGTTATTTCCAGAAAGGAAAACTACAATTAGCTATAATAATGTACAGGAGGGTGATACAAATGTTGAAATTATTCGGTAAGTATACGTTTAAGCGAAGCAAGGGATATCTGCAAGACGGATTTTACAGAGGACGGGAGACACATAATGGAAGATGACGCAGAATGCGAATCCACCTTCTTCAGTTCCCACATGAACCTATGTTTGTGTTATCTTAAAAGAGAACTTTCCTCAAGCCAAACACTCCATCAAGGTCGCTCTCAAGCTGCGACCTAAAGACGAGAAGGCTCATTTTAGAGCCGGGAAAGTTTATTACGCACTTGGAGAATACCACCATGCTCTTGATTCGTTTAAGGAATGCTTGAAAATTAACCCGAACAACAAAGCGGCCTCGACCGAGATCAAACTATCTTCGAATGCTCTGCAAGAACACACGAAGCAAGAAAGGAAAATTTACGGGCAGATGTTCGATAGATTTGCCGAGGAAGATACGCAGGTAACTTTAAATACTTTATTAGAAGAGTTGATCAACGTCGTTATTGGTGATAAAGATCAGAAAACTAAACTTAATGCTTTCAACTTTGTCCTTGCTTCATTCAGAATTTACTGCAATATGTTAATTTCATAATCATCCCATTTAAACTGCAGTTATTGAACCTCAAATACAGGCCTTACTTTATTAAAGGATCCTGTTGAGCCATCAGACCTACTTATTTCTTTAGTAAATGTCCAATATCTAGAAAATCCATATGGTAAGGGAAGTGACTTAACAACACAAATTACTCTTCGTATGATCTATTCAATAAACTCTACATGTTTCAAGCTTTACAAGCTCTCAAAAAATGTAGAATTTATTGAATAGATCATATGAAGAGAAATTTGTCTTGTTAAGTCACTTCCCTTACAATACTTATTTCTTGTCAACTTTATTATGACATTTCCTTTATTTTGACAGTTGTAAAAGTTGATTAACACAGAAAATTAGAAGAACTGTCAAAATAATGGATATTTTATTCAAATAGGAGAGTTATCAAAATTCGAATACAGGCCTTACTTTATTGGATACTGTGGTATAAGAGTTAAAAGACCCCTCAAAGTTGGTCTGATTTATGAGCAATCAAAAATACTTATTTCTTGTCAACTTTATTATGACATTTCCTTTATTTTGAAAGTTTTGAGAAGTTGTTTAACACAGGAGATTGGAAGAACTGTCAAAAGAAGGGATCTTTTATTTAAATAAGAGAGTTATCGAAGTTCAAATACAGGCCTTACTTTATCAAAGAATCCTGTGATAAAAGTACCCTTAACGTTGGTTTGACATTTGAGCAAACAAAACTACTTATTTCTTGTCCACTTTGTTACGACATTTCCTTTTTTTGACAGTTGTGAGAAGTTGTTTAATACAGAAGATTTGGAGAACTGCCAAAATAAGGGATATTTTATTTAAATAAGAGAGTTATCGAAGTTCTAATACAGGCCTAACTTCATTGAAGGTTCCTGTAGTAAAGGAGTTAAAAGACCTCTTATCGTTGGTCTGATTTTTGAGCAATCAAAACTACTTATTTCTTGTCAACTGTATTATGACATTTCCTTTATTTTGAAAGTTTTGAGAAGTTGTTTAACACAAGAGATTGGATGAACTGTCAAAAGAAGGGATCTTTTATTCAAATAGAGAGTTATTGAAGTTCAAATACAGGCCTTAGTTTATTGAAGGATCCTGTGGTAAAAGACCCCTTAACGCTGGTCTGATATTTGAGCAGTCAAAACTACTTATTTCTGGTCAATTTTATTATGACATTTCCCTTATTTTGACAGTTGTGAGAAGTTGTTTAACACAGAAGACTTGGGGAACTGTCAAAATAAGGAATCTTTTATTTAAATGGAGAGCTATCAAACCTCAAATACAGGCCTTACTTTATTAAAGGATCCTGTGATAAAAAACCCCTAAAAGTTGGTTACACATTTAAGCTATCGAAACTACTTATTTCTTGTCAACTCTATTATGTCATTTCTTTCATTTTGACAGTTGCGAGAAGTTGTTTAATACAGAAGATTACGAAAACATTCAAAATAAGGGATCTTTTAAAATAGAGAGTTATCGAAGTTAAAATACAGGCCTTACTTTATTAAAGGATCCTTTGATAAAAGGCCTCTTAACGTTGGTCTGATATTTGAGCAATCAAAACTACTTATTTCTTGCCAACTTTATTATGACATATCCTTTATTTTGACAGTTGTGAGAAGTTGTTAAACACAGAAGATTGGGAGAACTGTCAAAATAAAGGATGATTCTGGTCAAGAATGATCTTGAAGTGTACCCAATTTTGGTTTTGCTGTTTTACTTATGTTTCTTGTAATTTACAGAGAGAAAAGAGTGAGCTGAAGAAGATCTGCAACGTTATGTCATCTGTTGGTGAATGGGGCGCCGAAGACAGGGAAAGAGAACCGAGCGAATTCGAAAAAGAAAATCCGGATATTCTGCTTTTGAATAAAACTGGAGAGTTCAAGGATATGTAGAATATGTTGTGTATAAAATTGTGTTCATTAAAGTAAAGTTAAAATAATGAATTGATAATATTAATGATATTTATTATGTGGTAAAGTTTGTCTGCTCTTCTAATATATTTGAAATTGTGTAAATATCTGAATCTGACTTCACATTTTAATGAAATAAATGGGGCTGAAAGATTTTGGTGTAACAAAGGCAAAGGCCTGCTTTACTGTGTATTAAAATTGTCCATTTGTAACTCAAATGAACTGCATTAATTTCATTGAGGCATATATGTGTAACTGGAAAATATGAAGATGCTTCTGAAGAAGAATTGAAACAAATCGGTACCTTCTACGACAGAGTTAGATAGTAATTCATGCAGTTACTACATTAAAATGCTGTTCAAAGCTGAAAATCATAAAATGAATTCAAAAGTAGAAACATTAGCGGTTTTTTTTTTGGAACACAAATTTATAGATAACTGCATTCGTGGTTTTAAACGGACATTTTCATCCTTAAGCGATAAATCTAATTGCCATAACAATTTTTTTGAAACATCCTTTAGTAGAATCAAATTAATATCAGTTTCAGCAAAAAATTTCGTATTTGAAAAAACTCAGGCAAATTTGTGTTCTATGAACCTCAGACCTGTCATTCCACTGCGATTTTTTGGTTAGGTCACCGAAAAAAACATAAACAATGTTTATCTTATCTGTGGTTCCAATCTGATTTGAATTGTTAAATTTGAACATTTTTTTTACAGAATACATTCTCATATGAAACCTGAAAACTGTCTCACCTTTCGTCACATTCAATTCGATTGATATCACGTAATTTAACGAAAAAATGCCGGAAATAATAGACGTTTATCCTAAAGACAGTGGAAAAATTTTGAAAGAACTTCTTAAAGCTGGAAAGGGGGAAACAGTTCCATTTGGAGCTTCTGTAACACTGCATTACACTGGTTCCCTTCCTGATGGAACCAAATTTGATTCTAGCAAGGACAGAGATGGGTCTTTTCGATTCAACGTTGGTAAAGGTAAGAGGCAGCTTAATGAAATTTAATTCCATCTATAAAAATTATACTTTTCACCCTGACATCTCTGTATTTATTAATTTTTTCAATACCAATTAGGTGCAGTAATCGCTGGATTGGACATCGCTATTTGTTCCATGAGAAAAGATGAGCATGCCATATTCCTCATCGACCCTGAATATGCCTTCGGTGCTGAAGGATATCCACCTTCAATTCCACCAAACGTTGTTCTAAAATTTAATGTAAGTAAAAGTATCACAGGCTTAATCTATCTGGTAGTTTAACGTTCCATTGTTGAGTGCTAGGGCCTTTTCCAGATGATGTGCAGTGTTTTGGACGATCCTGAGTTTGAGTTATAAATATAACATTGCTAGTTTCTTATATAACTTTTTCGTACCTGAAAGAATGTAATTTTGATATCAATTCTCAGTTGAAATCATTCAGAGGTTTCTTGGTTCCTTATTGCCCTGTCTACAACACACTATGGTTGATATGAAATTAAGGTATCTTTATAGCATTCACGAGTTTTTTCTGGGGCTGTTACTCTTCGCTATCTCATCAAACAAAATGTAATAATATCTGTAAAAATTCATTTGCCTGCTTTGAAATCTACAGAATAACTTCTTGAACTATATTTGGCGGATGCGAAAACCTTCTTCATATCTCCCATTATGGTGAAAACGTGCGGAAAATTATTGCCGGGCAGTTTTATCGAATATTTTCTAGCAAAAATGGTTATATTTGTTGTTTATTCCAGGAATTTCAAATTATTTTGACAGTTCACGTTTAGATCTGATGACAACGGCGACACCTATCATACAAATAGGGAACCTCGCGCGATTTTCATGAGCTTTAATTGTTTCGAAAACCAGTGCAGTGTCCAATTATTTCACGTGGTGTGGCTATACAAAAACGTTGTTTGAGGCATTTTTTACTTCAATCAAGGATGGAAATCAATAAAAGTTTTAGTGTGAATATGCTTAGTCTACAAGAATTGCCAACATATTTACGGACGTCATCTCGTAGTTATCAACGGACTCCGTGGCGCAACGGTAGCGCGTCTGACTCCAGATCAGAAGGTTGCGTGTTCAAATCACGTCGGGTCAAGGAATTTTTTTTGTGAATATTACGAGAATTTCGTTAATTTGAATCGATGTATGTTTTCACTCCTTGTCTGAATTAAAGTAAAATTTCAAATAAGAAAATGTTTCTTGATAATTTGTGGAAGAATTTTCGTAAGAACGTTTCTTTTATTTTAATTTTTGCTTGAAAATGATAATCAGGTTCAGGAACTGGGAGTGAAAACCAGGAGGGACACAGAGTGCCCCTCCCTGAAAATATGCTGCCCCCTGGAATATGACAATCAAAGGTCAGAAATATCATGAAATTCTTTGTATTGGTCCCCCTGTTTTCGAAAAATGTCGCCACTGGTAAAAATCCGAAAAAAATTTCAGAAGATACTTTAGTTATTGTTTCTCTTTTTCAGTATCGTAACGAGTTCATTACAGTTCTAAAAGTAGAGCTGTAATGAAAACTCATTACAGCATTGTTTTCAGTTATATTTTTCATTTTTTGGTTGTCAGTACTGACCTCCGATCCTATCAATTCTCAAATGAAATCTATTCAAATTCCGTAATCTGTCAAATTTCGTAAGTCACACCAACTGCCAAGATACAATACAAAAGTCTCTAATCTGAATTTTTATTTGAAAATCGAGAGTAGTTCACAAAAACTTGACTGAAATAGGGAAAATATCGTCTAAAACTCGTGGCAGAAGGCAATTCCAACCTCATGCTTTCGAAAACTCACTCTTTCGTTGTTTTAGAATATACTATTCTGTCTAAACGCCTGAAAGTTATATCCGAATAACGAATGGTAGGATCTCAAAAAAAAGACAAAATTCGTTTTCATATACATAGAAGGTCAATCGCATCAACCTTTAAAATCGTTCAACTTTCCGAAATTGCAGGAATACTGATATTTGACTAATTTCTGAATTTCTCCAAATTTGCTTGCTTCCCAAGAATCTGCTTGATTTTTCCTCTGCATAAAACTAAACGTCATATTACAGGTTCATATTTTAGAATGGGAATACGAAGATTTATCTGTGCTCAAAGACACCAGCGTTGAAAGAAGACATACAACCGAACCAGGCGTTGGATACGTTTATCCTACAGATGGCGCTTATGTACATGGTGAGTATCACAAAATATATGAAATACTAGCCGGCCTGCTCAATAGTCTAGTCAATGAGGGCAAAAATAGGGCATTACTTGATGAAATTTTGGGAATAAGCTCTACTTGTTTTCTACTCCAAAGTCTACCCTATGCCGAAATATTCTTATTATTTTTAAGGGGTGAAAATTAGAAAAAAGCTTGTTCTAGCGTGAATGAAAGTAATTTTTGGGCTTCAGTAGCGTTTTATGAAATTTAATGAAGGCCTTCATATACTTCAAGCCTGTATAAACCACCCCCTTTCAGCATAAAATGTGTAAAAAAGAGGCTTTATTAATATTATCAATTCATTTAAATCAATTTCACAACAGTATTTTGGATCAAAGTTAGTTTTAGTTGTTTTTATTTTTCAACCCCTAAAAGCAACTCCTATCTGTTCAAAATAACAAAATAAAAATAACTTTATACATTTAATTTATTCAATCCTTTATTCACGTGAACTTTATAGTTTTTGTGTCTTCATCTTTGCCAAAGATTGGCCCACTGTTTTGCGCTTTCTGCTTTGATCTTATTTTCTTACAAACTATGCATTTTCAACCAGTCAAACTTCTTGAGCATATGAACAACAGTAAAATGAAAGATTTTGCCGTTGGAAGTCGATCTATTTCAATTCTGGTAGATGTGTGTAGTTTTACTACCTATTTTTTCGTAAAAAATATGTATTTCGCAGAGTTTATACGCAATCGACTTTTAACATCTCTCATTTTGAAGCTCTTTCAAAGCACCACAAAAAATGTTCTCAACATTATTCCCGTAACGTCAATAGTTTTTCCTTAATTTCAAGTTGAATGTATCGATTCAACCATTCACGAAAAAAAACGTTCCCTTTTACTCACAATATCTTGCCTTGTGTTGCACCTTTAATAATTCTGAGAAACATTATCTCTTTGTTTTTGTATAAGCTACAAATATCTTCCTAACACTTCATTCATTTTAATGCATAGTTTTTGTGTTATCCGTAAATAGTAATTTTTCAATGAAAATGTCATGTTTTCAATCACGAATAACTAAAAAAGTATTGAGTTTTCGAAAAAACTTCATGGGACTTTTTTTGCTAAGAATTGAGTCTTTCATCGTCTTCCGGTGTTATTTGGAAAGAAAAAGTCCACCCCCGAGATAAAAGCATACTTTGACATAAGGTAGACTTTGTTTCTTGTGCTATTTCCTACCTATTGTAAAAATTTCAAGTAAAGGGTGATTGTTTATATTTTACTCAATAGCTATCTCAGTTACAAAAACGTTTGAATGGGCAAATTTGAAGTATTTTTCATGGGCATTCAGAATTAAGTACTAAGAAATTCATGAAGGCATCGAAAACCTGAAAACCTTAGTTTAGTTTTTCATTCTCTTGGTGAATTCTTCTGTTAGTTGCGGTTCAAACTTGCTTATATGTAGGTATTCATCAGCTGCAATTCTGAAATCCCCCCGTTGTCTTCAATTCTAATCCTTGTTATCTTGACCTAAAGAAATATTTTTATCAATTCACAGTTCACATCAGAGGAACATACGAATCCGAAGTTTTCGAGGACAGAGACGCTCTAATCGAACCCTTGAAGAGAAGGGCAAAGAAGAAATAGCCGAAGGAATCAGGATTGCCGTGAAGAAATTGAGGTGGGGGGAACAGGCAACCATCTTCATCCATCCAGAGTACGCCGAGGAGGCTCCTGCTTCAAAGACAAAGATCTATCGATTCACAGTACAGTCGAGTACGACGTCAAAGTTCTATGCTTCGAAAAAACAGGCAACTGGTCTAACGACGAGAATGAGAAGGTTGAGATTTCGGAAGGTTTGAAAGAGAGGGGGAACCAATACTTCAAGAATGAGGAGTACGATGACGCTCTGAGATTGTATGAGAGAGCTTTGGGACATTTGTTGGATAAGGGTGAGTTAAATAGAGAGAGTTCAACTCGACAAGATGTAAGTCATACAATGTTGAGTCCTTGGATTAAACAGTTTCGCTGTTTCTTGACAAAAAAGTTTATTCTACAGAGGTAAAGTTACCTTGAGAATTGAAAGACAAAATTCAACATCACTTTAATAAACTCAGAATATTGAGAAAACGGCACACAGTTCGAGTTTTATCAGGAATACCTTTTTGGTGTAAAATGATGGTTAAGGTCACTTGAAATATTGCTTAATACACTGCGCAAAAAAATGAAAATCTCAATTTTAATGAAAGTTAACTCTACATTGACTCGGGAAGGTTTTGAACGAAACAAGACACATTAAATGGAAGAAAAATTCAGGATTTCACCGAATCTTATGTGAAAGAAGAGAAATGAACCATTTTCAAAATACTGAAATGCTGATAAGTGATTTAATACTTGGTATTTCCACCCCTTGTGTTAATTACAGCTCGGCAACGACGGTTGATACTCAAAATGAGTGATCTTAAAATGTTCTGATCTAATCCTTCCCAGATTTCTCTGAGTTGGATTCCTAAGTCATTGAGAGCAGCTGGATGATTTTCTGAACTTCTCAGCCTTCTATTGAGGTTGTCCCAAACCTGTTCAATCGGATTGAGATCTGGACTTCTTGCTGGCCATTCCATTCGAGAGACTTCAACCTCTTCAAGGTACTCCTGAACGATGCGCGCACGATGAGGTCTGGCATTATCGTCCATAACAATGAAATTTTCATCAATGTATATGGCAAATGGCATTACATGCTCTTCAAGAATGTTCCTTATAGACTTATCAACATTCATAGCTCCATTATCAACGACCAATAGGTCTGTGCCAGCAGTCAAAGATATTCCACCCCATACCATAATCGCTACTCCCCCGAAACCAGTAGTATTCAGGAAATTGCACTAAGCATATCTTTCATGCGGACGTCTGTATACAAGGTAACGTCGATCACAATGGTAGAGGCAGAATCTAGACTCATCTGTGAAGAGAACTCTTTCCCAATCGGCCTCTTCCCAATGGATATGCTCTCTCGCAAAATCCAAACGCGCCCTTCGATGGGCTGGGGTAAGAGCTGGGCCTCTTGCCGCGACACGGTGCCTTAAATTATATTCTCTGAAGCGATTTCTTATTGTCTGAGTGCTAATTTGCACCCCATGACTTTGCTCAAGCTGATTTTGAAGGAGGCGAGCGGTTGCAAACCGTTGTCTCAACGAAGAAACTCTCAAGTAACGTTCTTGAATGGCAGTTGTTACCCGTGGTCTACCCTATCCTGGTCTTTGGACATTCATACCTGTCTCCCTGAATCGCTGCAACATTCTGGACTTACTTGTATGGGAAACTCCAAACCTTTCTGCAAATACCGCTTGGGCACATTCCTCTTGGGTCAAATTGCGTGTTTCGCGTTGCATAGCGATCGAGTGTAGGAAATCAAACGAAAGAAAAACTATTGATCACTACAATTGATCGAGAACAATTCATTTTAGAATAGAGCCAATACATTCAAAATCTGATAATATCACCTTTTTTTATTCCTGCTGGAAAAAAACATCTGTATTGAAGAAAAACGTTGAAAGTAGACAACATATGCATGCATAATTCTGATAAAAATAATTATCATTGAGAACACCTTCAGTTGTAGAATGAATTTGAGATTTCCATGATGTGCGTTAATTTTTTTGCGCAGTGTAAATCAAATATTGAAAACATTATGTTCATTACTACTTTGTACGAATAGAGTAACTAGCGCCCTCTACGAGAATCAGACAAATCCAAAATTTTGACAATTTAATGGTGTTTCAGATGATGAACCAGTAAGAATGGACGAAGCTTGCTCGAAACTCATACAGAGCACTCTTCTGAACGCATCCTTGTGCTACCTGAAGAAGCAGAACTACGAAAAGGCCAAAGAATCTGCCTTCAGAGCCTTATCTAAAGATTCGCAGAACGACAAGGCTCATTATAGGTGCGGAATGGCTCTGCTCGCTCTATCGTACAAAGAAAAGGCTAGGGATCATTTTATGACATGTCTGAGAATCAATCCCAATAATCAGGAAGCTAAAAGTCGCCTAGCCCAAACAACGGAGGAAATAAAGAAAAGGGATGAAGACGAAAGAAAACGTTATCGGAATATGTTCGAAAAATTTGCAGAGATGGATGTGGAGATGGTAAATTTTCAAATTGGTATCATAATTTTTTTTCGAGTAGTTTAAGACGGTTTAAAATAATTGCTGATGAACGAGAAAGAATAAATACGTCAACCTTCCTTTAAAGACGACGTTCTTGTACCATCGAATTTTTCCGAATGGTAAACGTTATTTTCGAAGTTGCCGGTTGAGAGAGTGAGTTAGTTTGCACCAAACTCACTAATGCCCCCTTGCACCGTTTTCTGGTTAAGGCATCCTTATCTAAGGCGCCCTTAAATTTTGAGTCATGCTTTTCCCTGCCTTAACGGATCAGATCTTGCACCGCATATCTAATAAAAACGACTTTGTTAAGCACGCGCTAAGCAATGCCAAATTTGGCAACACTGCATAAATCAGTGAATTTGTTTGTTTTGACATAGAAATGCGACATGACCATATGGTTTTGTGTCGGCACTGAGCACAGCGGAGTAAGAAAAACACGCGAATCTATAGACGAACAAGATAACTTGTCTATATATTTTCCTTTTCAGTATTCTGATTCATAGAACGACATATACTTTGGGCCGCTGACGAACTGACATAGTACAACCAATGTTTTTTTATTTGAAGCAAATGATTTGATTTGATTTCAACAATTCTTTATTCGTAACTTGAATGACATAATTCTGCACCTGTGGAATATCATCGAAGTTATATTTTTCATATTCACAAGAGTAAATAGCACCTGCAGAATTAATAATTACATGGGTACAATCAATTGCTCCAATAACACGAGGAAATCCAGCAATTTGGTAAAATTGGGTTAGGGTGGAACGTAATTCTGCTTCTGTCTGAGGCATTTTTATGAATACTGAAACTCGAACAACTATTCTTGATACTGTAGATTCGTGGATTTTCATCAAATCGGCTGCAGCCAATGAACGTCCTGCTGATGTGTAGAGTCGGAGGCACGTAAGGAGTTGATTCATCGGTGATACACTGTGCTTCCTACAATCATCAAGGCTTAAACTCCCTCCTTTGAGGTTTGACATCATCATACATAAGATATAATAAGATATGTACTTACATATCATTTGGCAATTCTGAATCATCCTAAATAAATCTCATCAGTTGTAGGGTAGTTTTTTTTGGTCAAACGAAATCGCAGAAAAAAATGCGAATTCGTCCATATCATGGTAGCGATCGGCCCTATTAAATTCTAGACTTCTAGGAAAGCCATAGTCAATGATATCTAATATGTCGAAATCATCCTCATATAGATCATCAATTTCATTTAATAGAAATCCATCCATAATAATTCTTAAATTCACGCAATCAAAAACAACACGTCAAGTTTGAAGTTCGTTTTTGACGTTTGAATATTTGAGACGAGCTAAAGTCTTGTTTAAGCCATGAATATTCGTGGCTCAAAATAGTCATAACTTATGTGGCACTCGAACTGCGGTGCAAGAGAATCGGCGTCTCAAACCTAACTTAAAATTTGAGTTGGACGTAAGTCAGACATATATTTGACGGTGCAAGTGGGCATAAGTGTTATGTTTCTCTCAAAATGAACCGTTGACCTACACCAGCTTTTCAAGTGACATTTTGACGGCCAAAACTAACCTTAAATTTGAGTGCTCCTGTACTGACCACTTAGATATTTGACAGCGAGATTCTAACCTAAAATTATTTGTCAAACTCATAAACTGACGGTAGAACATTAATTTGTTGTTTTCTATTATATTTGTTTATTAATAAATAATTTTGATGATGGATTCATTACAAATGGAAACAGACGCGTTAAAGGACGATTGGATGTATTTTGAATTGTGGAACTAGGATCTTCTAGGCGAATATTCATATTTCAATTGATTGGATGGGCTGTCTTTTTTTTTTAAAGTTCTGTTTGAAAAAACAGATTGTCTTGCACTTATCAGCATTAATAGAGAACCGACTAGAATATCCTTTGTTCTTAGAGATTCTTTCAATGAATAATAAATTTCTTTTGGGTAGAGAGAGTTTTTTCAAATTGAGTTGGGCCAACCAAGAGATGATTTTTTGCTACTTCCAATGTTCCAAGATTGCTACGGATCATTAATGAAGGGAAATCATCTCTCATATACAGGGTTATTCACGAATATGGCTCTATAGAATATTTTTAGGAAAGATATAAGATTTAGGATTGAAATTCTAAAGGTGAGCTTCAAGTAAAAACGACTTCTCGTATATTTTTTGAGGGTTCTAGAACTTCCGTTTTTCCGGGAGTGACATCGTTTTTCAAATGGGAAGACCCATTTTTATTTCATAAATAGTTTCTTCATTGAATTCTGAATTTTCTTGATTCCAAAATTTTCCCTAGAAAATTCTCTTTAAATGATGAAATACGAAATCTCAAAATTGAACTCTGCTGAAATACAGACAACTTCGAGGTTTTTCCATTGAAAATGCACATTTTTGAGAATCTCCGAGAAGAAAGGCTGATGCTTCTTTTCTGATATCGTGATTTTCAGAATATGATACAGGTATGACATGTCAAAGTAAGAAGTGACGAAACATCAAAAAATTCTAATTGGAACCCCATTCAAAAATTGTGTCTTTGCTAAAAATATTCTATAGAGCCATATTCGTGAATAAACCTGTATAAACCAAAAAAATTGGAATATCAACAAGCCAATCTAACGTCGACAGTAAAGTTAGGTTAAGCAAATGACAACTCTCATCTGTACCCTGCCAGCCAATCAAATAGCTTTATTGAATTAGGATGAAATTTCACAACATGAAAAACTTAAATATCACTAGATAGAAATATTGAGGGGTCTCTTACTTAAGATTATCCTGAGTGACAGTCGTGCAACTGTCAATAAATTTAAGCCACCATTACCTTTAAGAGACGCTTAGTTGAGTAACCATTTTGAGGGAATTTGGTGCAAATGAGCCTTAATCATACGAAATTTGGTTGAATTGATGTTTCAACACCATTTGCACCAACTTCCCTTAAAATGATTACTTAACAAAGCGTCTGTTAAGGTTAATGATAGCTTAAATTTATTGACAGTTGCACGACTGTCACTCAACAGAATCTTAAGTGAGAGACCCTTAAATATTTCCTTCTAGTGATATTTCAGTTTTTCATGTTGTGAAACTATCGGAAAAATAATGGATTTCTTTTTAGGACACTCGATATTAATTAGGTAATGTTTTTTTTTTTCAGGAGGAGCAAGAATCTCAATCCAGCAAGAGTTGAAGGGTGAGGAAGGTGCTTAAATATGGATTATAAACCAAGATTGCTCATGATTGTTGGAAAGAATTCAAAGGATATTTTGTTGTTACTGAAATTGGGAGATTCGAATCAAGATTGTTGTGTTGTGTTTCCGATATTATTCTATTAAATTTTTTATATTGCTGATCATCTTTTTATTCACTTCTACCCTCAGAATTTTTTAAATGAAAATCATGGAATCACCTCAGAAAACATATCAATCTCAAGGAAAAAATAAGAGACGTAGAAAAGGATTCAAACAATCAAAATTCATAGTTGTTTTCCTCTGTTACGAAAAAACCATACATTTTTCAGTGTTTTTGACAACGACTGGATGTCAGTGATTTTTTTGTGAACGAATGCAGCCTTCAAACGAAAACCCATTAGGAGGTAAAATTTTCTATTTTCGGCTCTGATTCCGCTAAAACACGTTGAAGAAACCATTCATCCTCTGAATAATAGTCATTCGAATACCTGAAAAATATCGAAAAGAAAAATTATTTAAAGGAGCTTTAAGGTAATTATTGTACCTTTTCTTGAATTGTGTACTAGCAAATTAGCTGGAAATAATTGGTGGCGTTCGGGAAAGTGTTTTAATCCTTTCTTTAGGCCTCTAATGAGAGTACTTTGTGTTTTGCCCCAATTTCCCAGTGGAGCGTTTGTCGTGACGTTCGAAAAACCTCGACATTTTTGAGCTATTTTAGGTTTTTCTCTTCCTGAACGAAGCACTTTATCAAAAACATTGTTATATCCAAAAGTGTTCAGCATTGAATTCTGCTTCTAAAACGTACTACCACATTATATTCTGAGCAAGTAGTTTTATTGAAATCTTACGCGAAATATGGAAAATTTTTACACTTTTTGAAAAAACATATTTTTTTTACAATGAAACGTTAAATATTTATGAAACTAGGAGCTTCAGAAGAAAATGTCATAGAAGGAGAGTTGTAGATCATCATTTTGTGGTCAGAACATTGTCCAACTATTGACTTAAATTCCAAAAACATATAGTTAAAATGAGATTTCGTGATGAAAATTCATATTAATGATTTCAAGTTGCAGGAAATAAAATTAATTTCAGCCTGTAGACCTGCAGCTCATACAGTTCGGTAAAAAAAAAATCGAGTAAAATAACGAAATTTCATCCCCTGAAGAATTCAAGCATTTTAAGGATATCAATACAATGTATGGCCTCCAAAGGCATCAAAAACATCTTTACATCTTCTTTGCATACTACACACGAGGCTGTTGAACAGTTCTTGAGAAATTTGGTTCCATAAACGAGGCAGAAGCTCTCTCAGATCATTCAAGGATTCTGGGGTAGGTTGATGATTATCTAATCTTCTTTGGAGCAAATCTAGCGAGTGCGGAGGTATTGGTACATGTAGAATATCAATCTCCTCACGCGCATTCTCAACTATGGCTGCACGGTGCGGTCTAGCGTTATTGCCTAGAAATTGAAAAAATTCACCAATAGCAGCGTGAAAATATGGAAAAACATTGCCAATGACATGATCCCTATAGTGTAAGGCGGTGACATTTCGAGGACAAATGTGTAGATCTGTGCGCCTGTTGAAACATATCTCGGCCCATATCATAACATTACCCCTTCCGAATGGATGGACTTCTTGGACATAGTGACGATTACGGGTATACGTGGGATTGTCCATACCCTTATTCTTCCAGAATCTGAAAATCGTCCATATCTGGATTCATCAGTGAAAAGGACACTACGCCATTGATCGTTCCAACTGATATGTTACCTTGCCCATTCTAGTCTTTGACGCTTATGGTCACGTGTTAATGGAACTGCTCCTAATGGACGTCTAGGACCTAGATTCACCTCTCTCAAACGTCCTCTGATGGTTTCGATGGAAACTTGGATCCCATCTGCATTTTGAAGACTATTCCGTAGCATTCTTCACGTAGATGTAGACACGGAAATTGTCTCTCTGAACCTATTCTAAAGTCAAGATATTACACTTTGGCTGAATTGGAGCCTTTCCGCTACAACAACCTGAGTTAGGCCACCCTGCAGCATTCCGATAGCCCTATTAGCCTCAGCGTTTGTTAATTTACGTCTAACGTCTTGGCATCTTCAGAAAACTCGATTCAAATCGAAGCCGTTGATAAACTGACACCATTTCAGAAAAAGAACATTCATGAAGCATATGCAAACTTCAGAAAAAAGGCGACCAGATTGACAAAATATCTCATACTGATTTTTATTGGATCGATTCAAGTTGTTATTGAGTTTTAAATGATTTTACAGCGATCATCTCGAAGATTACATACTCTTCAAAACGATTGAATAAGACCTCCCTAACTCTTGTGGAGCAGTATATTTCGAAGGCGTTATGTTAACAAATACCCAAGCTTATTGTATAACATCAAAGATCTTATTACCTCAACTCCCACCTAAATCTACAGCCAGCCATTTTTTCACATCAGCTAGAGCACCTTCTGATCTACATTCCTTTTTCGTTCGACGTGATCTTTTTGGGACACCTGTCTTTTTCCGGTAGAATTAACCGTTGATTCAAGGCCCTTTGAAAATACCATCAAACCTTTCAGTGCCCCAGATATGCCAGAATTCGGCGAAACAATAAAAACCCATCCGATTTCGCTTCTTCGACCTGAAATTCATGGCACATCCATCAATATAACCGCGATCTTTCGAACGCTCATAGTCACGAACTGTCTATGCGATTTTTCGAACACGCAAAGGTACAAACTAAACCCGGATATCGCTCATCGATACCTCAAAACTGCAACAATTCAGCAACACACCGACGTCTCTGTTATGTTATCTGTGCTCAAGTGACGATTACAGTGGTGCTAGTATTACTATAATAGCACTGATGACATTCGGGAATCATCCAAGAGAAGGTATCTAAAGGAAATTGTGACAAGATAATAGCTTTAGAAGTTTTGGTTCGCTATGCCCTGATAACTGCCTTAAGTTCCCTTATACGCTCTGCTTGTAGCTTGTTTTTTATTCTTTTTCATAGTATGTAGTACATTTGCAGTTTTCATCATCAATCGTAACAAACTTCATAAGATTTTGAAAGAGCAGCAGTTCTTCTGAATTGTTCCATTCCTTTTATGTTTTTAGTGTAGTCCGAGTTTTTGGTCTATAATGTCTTTGTCAATAATGACGTAATTATCTAAACCAAAGAAAAAGTATCGTCTTCACTTCATTCATAGTTGACCTTGTATTACATACAGTATGTATGCGTGAGCGCTAGGTGGCCTTAGCCCTCTATCTCGAAAGGGTTGTTCGTATAGAAAAAATGTTTGGGAAAAAGCTGTGGCAAATTTGATCATCTTCAATTTTTATAATGGATGTCGAAGCGATTGGAAACATAGAAACAGAGATAATTGCGAAAAATCGATTTGACGAAACTTTTCAAACACTCAGAACGCCATAATGAAGGTGTTTATCCTCTCAAAATTCTTCGGTTTGCCTCTTTTTTATCCTAAGGAGACTGGACTAATGGTCACGAGCTACGTGAGTGTACCAATACCATCAATTCGTCTTTATGAAGGTTTCGAGAAACATAATAATCAATATTTCAAAAATAGGCGTCGCTGGGTACAAAATGAATTTTTTATCAGGTGTGGGGTTCGGTATTTGCTTTAAGCGATCGATGTGTATAGTTTGAATGATATACAGGGTACATCAGACGTTTGCGGAGAACGGAAAGCATGAATTCATTGAAAATTTGATTTCTTTAACAAGAACAGATGCTCTATCAATCGAAAATATTTTTAGTGCTGCGGTATTGCCGTTTAGGTTAAAAAGTAGTGAATACTTTGTTATTTTAAATGGCACTACTTGTATATTGCATCATTCTATTCATCGTAGTAACACCATTATTTTGGTGTCAATTCCTCATACTTATCTTCAGCGCTTTTTGAGTTGTTGAATGATTTCCTCTTTTTTTTGTGCAAAACATAGCTTTGGTTAAACATCCATAACTTACATTCAATTAATGTTAGGAAGCTGAAATTTCATATGCAGAATGCCAAGATCCTATATGCATCATGCACGTGTTACGAAATACGCTTCTCTTTATACTCAGTCACTCAAAATCCGATGGATTATCGAGACACACTCAAAAAGATTAAAAGTGCAATTTTTAAATGAAATGCCATGTATATTTTGAGAATTACTGGAAGAGAATTGAATTTCCTTTCAATAATAAATTTCATCTTTTTTTGTTTCTGGAATACAAGGCGAAAATGAAAATGTGAACTTTCTGAAGATGTTATTATTTCTCGGGCACTGTATAAGAAAAAAAAAATATGAAAATGCTTATAATAATATTCTTACGTAGAAGTCAGTGGCGCCATTGACTTCTACGTGAAAATATCATTATAAAAAGTTTTAATTTTTTTCTTTCTTATACATGGCCCGAGAAATAACATTTTCAAAAAGTGTACATTTTCGTTTTCGCCCTGTATTCCAGAAACAAAAGAAGATGGAATATTTTTGTTTGTGGATTCAAAAGTTCTACAAGAAAGTGACAAAGGGTCTCGAATACCGCATGACTCTATTTCCAATAATAGCTGAGATATTATGCAGTCTCAACCAATTTAGGACACAGTGCACTACTCTTGAAACGACTCTACTATACGATCAAGAAATTAATGATAACATATCAGATGATGATGAAGATTAATAATAAAACTTATTTTTTCATTTCCCCAGACGAACTTATATATAAATTTCAGCCTTACAGAAAAAAGTTCATTTTTGTTCGTATTTTACACCCTTTTTGAGTCGCCTGGCAGGTACTTGTGTTCATCGAAATCGCCTGTTAATTTTTTTTGAACTTAACAATGAATGAACAAAATCGTATGAAAGTTTCAACCTTACGACGACAAGAATTTTTTAAAATTTTTTTACACTTTCAAAGATATAGGGGTTGATGATGTGCAGGGCTGAGGGGTGCCAGGTCATGGTTTTCGTCCTCAGCATGCTTGGAACTATCGCTATAAAAATTTTTAGCCTTACAGACAAACCGTTGCTAAAAAGGTTCACTAGCTCTTGGACTAATACCATAACACGATGAAAATTGACATTATGAAACTTTGACAAAAAGTTTATTAATAAACGCTCATTCTTCATAGGATAAAAAAAAAATGAGTGAAATGAAAAGAAATACCTATTCAAATGAAATTTTCATGAATTTGTTCATTCACCATGGGAAATGTGACCAAATATCAGTAAGAACATGCGGAAGGTTCAATGAAATGTTTCCCGTGGGCAACTATAAAATTTCAGTTCAACGCAGAATCTTACAATCTAGGTATAGAAATGTAAAATATCATTTGAAAGGAAATTCAATTTTCTTTCAGTAATTCTTAAAATATACAACGCATCCCATTTGAAAAAATGCACTTTCAACCGTTTTTGTATGTCTCGATAAACCATCGAACTTTGAAGGACCCTGTATGAGAAGAATCGTATTTCGTAACACCTGGATGATGCATAGAATCTTAGCATTGTGCATACGAAATTTCAGCTTCCTAAGAGGAAGTTATGGATATTTAACCAAAGCTATATTTTGCATAATAAAAAGAGGAATTCATTTAATTTCTCAGAAACCAGTGAAGGTAAGTATGAGAAAGTGATACCAAAATAATCGTGTTACTAAGATCAATAGAAAAAAGCAATAATATACCGAATGTGCCATTGGAAATAACAAAGTATTCACTTCTTTTTGACATAAGCGGCAACAACGCAACACTGAAAATATTTTAGATCGATAGAGCATCTGCTTTTGTCCAAGAAAGCAAATTTTCAATGAATTCTTGCTTTACGTTCTCCGTAAACGTCTAACGTACCATCGACCATGGATCACTCTGTATAAGGGTCTTCTGAAAATAAACGAATTCCTAAACGATCCAATTTAAGGCTAAGTTCAGATGATCGCGCGATTACGCGCGATTCCCAAACGCGCGACTAGAGATACTGAGTACTCACATAGAAATGTTCATATGGTCGCGCGTAAATTGGCGATCACGCGCGATCGACTTAGCTCTGTCGCCAGTATCTTGTTTCGCTCGACGTCGCGCGACTTCGCGCGTATTGAAGGACAACTGTCAGGCATAGACGTGTTCAGATGATTCGCGCGATTTGACGTACAAAGCTGAAATATTGACAGAGATTTCAATAACTTTTTCTGTACTCGGAATCTAAAAATCGCCTCAGCACATTGTGAACGATAGGAGAAGAAGAAGATTATGACAGTTGTCGCGGGCTGTCGCACTATCAACGCGCGACCATCTGAATACATCAACGCGCGTTAACGAGCTACAAACGTGCGTTGTCGCGCGATCATGTGAACTTAGCCTAAATGTACCCTTACCGGTAATAATAAGAAGAAAACCCGTTATTACTTCGTGTCGAACATAGAACATTTATATTTGACAGCTGTCATTACGAATTATTGAGGTTAAGTCATAGAAATAACATCTTTTCAATTAAAATCCGAAAGAAACGAGATTTATGAAAGTTTCAAGTGAACCTCAATTTTCCCAAAGACTGCCACCTTTCTTTTCTCTCGCATCTCGACGAGCATTCATAGAACAGGAACTCGCCCATCCCGTACCGCGAATTCGAGCTGTTAAAATCACCGATCGTAAACGAAGTCCATTGAAAGTTACGAAATTGAGATCCTCGAAAGAACTTATTGATCATGTTCCTTGGAAATGGGAGCCATTCAAACGAACCACCCTCGTTGCAAGGACGATCTTCTTGGAGAGACGGTAATGAATGGTGCCGAGAACTCATTATTTTCCTTCGGGAAGGTGCTAGAATGATACAGCCGTCGGTTGGGTTTTCAGGGCCGGATCAGTTGTCGATACTGCATCGAACTCAATTAGTGCGTCTGAATGAATTTGAACAAATGCACTGATACACCCGGAGAAAACCACAGCAAAATAAAACATAGATAAACCAGACTGCATCCAAATAGCTTTAAAAAAAAACATTAAAAATCCGTTTTGGTCATGATAATGAACGACAAAGACTAAATGGCCAAATAGTAAAACAAGATATCCCCATGAAAATAGGTTAACATAAAAGAAAAGACCAAAATAAGAAAATAGTGTGAAGAGATTCAATAATACTGGAATCCAACCAAACTGGATATTGGCATAATACCTGTTGCCAGATTGTCACATTATTTCGATATTCACGGATATCTATGAACTGGTATTGTTTCGAGAAATTTTAGCGTTTTTTTTTTGGAGGACTCGAGTGACGATTTATTATGAGACAAAAAATCAGTGCTATAATCCTAAGAATCGGTTCCAATACAATTATTAGGCAATGCTTCCACCGTTTTGCAATAGCTGGCTGCAGCGGTGGTAGCTGAAATATACTGCTCCACAAGAGTTAGGATATCGTATTCAAGCGTTTTGAAAAGTATGTTAGTTTCGAGAAAATCGCTCTTGAATCATTCAAAACTCAATAACAACTTGATTCGATTTTTGAAACATAGATGAATTCAAAATAGTAATCATCGAAATGAAAACCATTTTCAATTCCTAGGCTCAGAGATCTTTTATCATGAGGTTGGAGAAGTGATATATAAGATTTTGTCACTGAGATGAGTGATATACCGGTGTCGGCCTTGTTTGGCCTCATCAGTATCGCATACATCTCAGAGACAAAATCTTATATCATTTCTCCGAAAATATGTTTTCGGTGTGGCCTCCGTAAAGGCAAAGAATTTTTTTGTTTACCGTTTTATTCTTTTTCTTAAAAATTTGAATCGATCCAATAAAAATCAGTATGAGACATTTCTTCAATCTGATCGCCTTTTTTTTGAAGTTTGGTTCTTTGCATGTGCTTCGTGAATGTTCTTATTTTGTAATTTTGTCAGTTTATCAACGGCTTCGATTTGAAAAGAGTTTTCTGAAAATGCCAAGACGTAAATTAACAAACTCTGAGGCTAATAGGGCTATCAAAATGCTCTAGGGTGGCCTAATTCAGGTTGTTGTAGCGAAAAGGCTCCAAATCAGCCAAAGTGTGATATCTTGACTTTGGTATAGGTTCAGGAAGACAGGTTCCGTGTGCGAAAGACTAAGGCTTGGTGAGCGACGAAAAACAACACCTGCTCAGGATCGTTTCATCACCGTTTCGGCGAGAAGAAAGCGTACATCTTTTAGAATGCTACGGAATACTCTTCAAAATGTAGATGGGTTCCAACTTTCCATCGAAACCATCAGACGACGTTTCAGACAGGTGAATCTAGGTTCTAGACATCCATTAAGAGGAGTTCCATTAACACGTGACCATAAGCGTCAAACTCTGGAATGGGCAAGGCAACATATCAATTGGAACGATCAATGGCGTAGTGTCCTTTTCACTGATGAATCCAGATATAGACGATTTTCAGATTCTCGAAGAATAAAGGTATGGACAATCCTACGCATACCCCGTAATCGTCGCTATGTCCAAGAAGTCCATCCATTTCGAGAGGGTAGTGTTCTGGTATGGGCCGGGATATGTTTCAACGGGAGCTCAGATTACACATTTGTCCTAGGAATATGACCGCCTTACACTATAGGGAGCATGTCATTGATAATATTTTGCCAAATTTTCACGCTGCTATTGGTGAATCTTTTCAATTTTTGACGATAAAGCTAGACCGCACCGTGCAGCCATAGTTGAGAATGCTCGCGAGGAGCTTGGTATTCCATATTTACCAATACCTCCACACTCACCATATTTGAATTGCATAGAACATGCATGGGATATGCTCCAAAGAAGATTAGATAATCATCAACCTACCCCAGAATTCTTTAATGATCTGAGAGAGCTTCTGCCCCTTTTATGGAAGTAATTCCTCAAGAAATGTTCAACAACTTCGTGTGTAGCTCGGTGTGTAGTATGCAAAGAAAATGTCAAGCTGTTATTGATGCTCGTGGAGGCCATTCATTGTATTGATAGTCTTAAAATGCTTGAATTCTCTGGAAATGAAATTTCGTTATTTTACTCGATTTTTCTCAACGCTGCAAACCTACAGGCTGAAATCAATTTCATTTCCTGCTACTTGTGATCATATTTATATGAATTCTCATCACAATATCTCATTCAAACCATATTGTTCTGCAATTTAAGTCAATATCCCTAACTCATGTGGAGCAGTTTATCTCAAAGCAATAACTACATCGGTTTGTTACATTTTGCCACACAAGATGGACGAGAAAGGAAAGTAAATTCTCATTTTCGTCGTGTTAAATTCATCACAGAAGTTTGATTGTGATGTATTTCTAACTAACACATTCTCATTATGATACAATCGTTTTTTTTCTTCTTCCAGAATTCCAGTATGTGGTATATAAGGCAGCCCCTGCAAGGGTTTGCTTCGGATCGGCCTTGGAAAGAAATACCAGCCCCATCGGCAAACACTTGACTGGCTTCCAAAAGCTCTTCACCATGGAAGAAAACAGCTTGTCGCCTTTCTCTTACGAGACCGAGAAGTATGGGGCTACCTTCAACGCAACCAATGCTCCATTACCGGTAAGAAGAAGAACTCACTCGCGTCGACCATAGAATATTCATATTTGACAGCTGTCATTACGAAAAATTGAGGTTAAGTCATAGAAAAATACCAAATGTAAGGAAAGTTTCAAGTGTACCTTAATTTTCTCATCGTTTCAGATGTTGACACTGGAGAATGGGGAGAGAATCAAATTCAGAACTGGAGGAAGGTCTGCGAGGTTCAAAGATACGATTATCAGAACGCCGTCGCCTACTAGATACGAAGTCACGCTGAAGTGGGACTGCGAAAAAGAGTGCAAATATCCGTTTAACAATAGTAAACAGGATGATAGAAGGACGTACAGGTTGACAACTACACCAGGGTAAAGTTGTGGTTATCGCAACCTCCAATTTTTTTTAATGAGCCTGTCGGTTCTATTGAAGACAATATTTTGCTACCATAGCATGTTTTTCTCTTTCCAGTAATCCATACACAATCATGATATTAAAAATCGACGGGTGCAATAGTTTTCCTTAATTATTCTTCATACAAGAATTAAACTGCTCCACATGAGTTAGGGATATTGACTTAAATTGCAAAAAAAATTCAAGCATTTTAAGACTATCAATTTATGGCCTCCACGAGCATCAATAACAGCTTGACCTCTTCTTTGCATACTACACACAAGGTTGTTGAACATTTCTTGAGAATTTGGTTCCATAATCGGGGCAGAAGCTGTCTCAGATCATTAAAGGAATCTGGGGTAGGTTGATGATTATCTAATCTTCTTTGGAGCATATCCCATGCATGTTCTATGCAATTCAAATCTGGTGAGTGCGGAGGTATTGGTGAATGTGTAATACCAAGCTCTTCGGCCACATTCTCAACTATGGCTGCACGGTGCAGGATGAATTTTAATGTCAAAAATGTTCGAGAATAAATGAAAATCGGATAACAACATATGAGTTTTTTTTAAATCATTTTGACCTGTAGAATTCACACCTGGAGTTTGGGCCGTTCCTCCCGACTCACTCTGTATATAAAGAGAAGTGACCGTCATTATATTATTCATCTTGAAAACTAGCGCACAAGATTCTCTTCATTTTAGTTTAAACATATTTCTGATTACCCTTTTTTGTATGATGTAAAGCGTTATCGTCTAGAAATTGAAAAGTTGGTCTTTCCAATACGGAACCTATCTCTTTTAACCTATTCCAAAGTCGAGATATCACACTTTCGCTGAGTTGGAGCCTTTCCGCTACAACAACCCGAGCTAGGCCACCCTGTAGCATTCCGTTAGCCCTATTAGCCTCCGCGTTTGTTAATTTACATTTTGGCATTTTCAGAAAACTCGATTCAAATCGAAACCGTTGATAAACTGACTCCATTTCAAAATAAGAAGATTTAGAAGCATATGCAAAGAACCAAACTTCAGAAAAACGGCGACCAGATTGACGAAATGTCTCATACTGATTTTTATTGGATCGATTCAAGTTGTTATTGAATTTTAAATGATTTTTCAGCGAGTTTGTCGAAGATTACGAACTTTTCAAAACGATTGAGTACGATATCCCTAACTCTTCTAGAGCACGATGTATAAAACTGTCTGTGTTTTAACTTTATTTATTTGTTTCTCATTTGTAAACATCAGTTTCCAAAAACACAATATTAATCAAGAAAGTTTTTTATCGAGTCACTAACTTGTAAAACTGTAAAACTTTCTACAAGTTAGTAGTATTATTTACATTAGAAAATTTTGTTTTATCGTCATATATGTTGAAAATCATGGTACAATTGTTATTTCCAGTAACACAGATTTTGATGATGAAAGAGTTGACACTGATGATGATGAACCATCTGTTAACTCAGAAACTGCTGAACTTGAGGACTGCAGAACATTTGTACTCTCCTTACTACCAGATAATTTGCTAGACATTTCGATTTTTTGTTGACCGAATCATCGACATAACTCATCGCAATTTCGGTGCTCTTCCACCCTCCTGCACGCTTTAGTGCTAAAATTTCTCTACCCGAATCCGCAACCATAGTGGCTCCAGTTCTGCGAAAAGAGTGGCCGGTGTATAACTCTGGGTCCTTTAAACCTAAATATTTCGCTATTTGCTTTGAGACACCACCAATAGTATGCTGGCTAGCATTAAGGAAAATGCACTTTCCATGTCGGTATGTAAAAAAAAATCTTAGGCTTTCTGTTCCAGGAGACCGAAGATTTACATATTTTTTGTATAACATGCAGGGCTTGAAGCTGCAGCCATCATCAGTTATGGTGAATCTTCTTGTTGTTAAATTTTTTGTTTGCCGCAATGCCACAATGTTTAAGGAGAGAATTTCGTTACATCGACAACATCCAAAAATCCCAAATATTGTTACAATTTTCGCCAGCAACCACTGGTCATCAGGAGCATGAAAAGAAATTGTTCAGCCTCTTCTTTACTTAATACCTTCACCTTTTTTGGCGTATAATGCTCATTTTTTCGTTTCAGAAACGCTATTCCTTTTTGAAATCTGCAAATGACAACTAAATGTAATATTTTTCAATAAATTTTTCAAGAAAAACAAACCTGCTAACAGGGGCATTTTCTTTCATTTCCAAGCAGCTTTTCAGCATAGACCATTCTGCCCATAAAGTATTAGGACTGAATCTAGCTGATAGTTGATTCAAGTAGACCAACAAAACATCTTCAGTTACCCCAATCACACTTTTTTTGTTTTGCCACTTTTTGAAGTCGTCGAATTCTCGCTCGTACCTTGAAGCTGATTTTGCAGATAATAAACTTGATGCTACATTGCTGGCTGCCTCAATAATATTTTTTGGTACATTCATTTTCGCTTTCGCCAAAAAAAATGTGAAGAAAAATAAACAGACATGTTCATGGCAACGCTTCCATAGCCTACGACATTTGCTACAAATTATTGAGATTTTTTGGAATTTATCTAACCTTTTTACAAATGGGAAACAATTTAGATATAAAACAATACACGCAAGGTAACGGGTTTTACTGGCTCAAGGAGGTAACTGACTCGCCTGCGGCTCGTCAGTTATATCCTCCATTCGCCAGTAAAAACCCTCTTACCTTGCTAGTAATGTTATATACTATTTCAGCCCTGGTTCCTACAATACTCAAAAATGGCAGTGCAGGAAAGCCTTGACTCAGGACAACTTCGGCAGACCGACTAAAGAAGACATAATCGAGATGATCTGTGTTTCTCGCCCAAGACATGAGTGTTCCAAATGCAAGAACATATGCGTTGGTGATTATTGGCATAGGGACTATGCTACCTTCCTATGTATGCTCTGTTGGTGGGAAGAAAGGAAGACCTCGGAGATATACAAGCCGAAAGAACTGTCGAAGTTTTCGGTTTGTTTTTCATACTTCGAAAAATTATCGTAAATAAAAATTTTTTTTTTTTAGAAAATCCGAAATTGTTCTTTCATGCACAACCATGAGGGTACTGAAGCTGCCATAAATTTATTGCCGCAGTCGAGACTGAAGAAGAAGATGAGGCTGGAGAGATACCTGAACAATTTCATGAGTTGTTAGGTATCATCGATGACGGAGATGTTTTTCTCATATATTTTGTTGAAATAAAAAATGTGGAATAATAGGATGCTTGAAGTGTTGATGAGAATGTGGAATATGAGGATCATTTTCGATGGGAGAGAGTTCTTAGAGTAGGGAAAGATGGGAGTAGGGTGATTGGGGGCTATTGTGGTCTTTCAGAATGGTTGATGATGCTAATGTACCCCTTCCACATAAAGAGAATGAGCTTCCACTCTGATGAAGCCTGAAGGGTACATTTTGATGTATGATTTCTCCTATTTTAATCTATACTAACTGACAAAGAAACTAAAACATCCATCAGAAGGTGCTGTTCATATTATAATTTTTTTTCGTGAAACAGATACCAAGGAGTAAATGATTAAAATTCTGAGTAAACTGTTAAGAAGAAGAAGAAAATCCTCTATTTCATCTAATATCTACTTTTTTATTGCATAAATAGATTCTCTATTGAATTCTGAGTTTTTTTTTATTTCAAAAGTTTGAATTTTACCGAAAAAATTCTCTTTAAATAGGGAAATACGAAAAAAAATCTCAAAATTGAACTATATTGAAATACAGACACCTTCGAGGTTTTTTTATTAAAAATTCTCATTTTTGAGAATCTCGGAGAAGAAAGGCTGATGCTCCTTTTCCGATAGCGTGATTTTCATAATATGATACAGGAGGTCACAAATTCTTTGTCAAAGTTAGAAGTGACGAAACATCAAAAAATCGTTTTTTTCAAATTGGAACCCCATTTTTCTGTAGCATTTTCGAAATCTTCGTCAAAAAATAATAGGAGCATACGTCCGAGACTTTTATCCCAAAATGAATATTTTTTGAGATATTCAGGGAAAAGATTTTTTCAATCTCATTCCGAATGTGTTTCTTTACTGAAAAATAATTAGCGGTCAAGTGAAAGTTTTGGAAATCTGTTATCGAGAAAATATTTTCCATAGTTCAGACGAGTCAAAAGTTCTGTAACGCGAGAGTAACAATTGGTTTAGAGTTCTCAATGTGAGTATTAGTGAAGTCAACGTAAAAAATTCTCAGTAATGCAGAAAAAAATAATTTGTAATAATTTTTAATGCATTTGATAGAATTATTACCAGAACATGTAACAATTTCATTACAGATAATTCAAATTTCTCTACCATGACAAAGGGGAAATTCTCCAGAATTAAGAATTTGCGGAAATTATCCTAAGCTTAGAAAAATATAGAAGAACGGAACTCGTCTGAACTATAAGCAAATATTTTCTCGATAACAGAGATTTTCAAAAATCTTACTGGACCGCTAATTATTTTCCATTAAAAAAACCTATTTGGAATGAGATTGAAAATTGAAGACATAATCGTTTTTCCTGAATATCTCGAAAAATATTGACTTTGGAATAAAAGTCTCCGACGCATGCTCCTATTTTTTTTTGACGAAAATTCTGAAAATGCTTCGAAAAAATGGGGTTACAATTTGAAAAAAACGATTTTTTGATGTTTCGTCATTTCTAACTTTGACAAAGAATTTGTGACCTCCTGTATCATATTCTGAAAATCATGCTATCGGAGAAGAAGCATCAGCCTTTCTTCTCGGAGATTTTCAAAAATTATAATTTTTAATGAAAAAACCTCGAAGTTGTCTGTATTTCAACAGAGTTCAATTTTGAGATTTTTTCGTATTTCCAAAAATCGCCTTCCTACTTGAAGCTCACCTTTGGAATCTCAATCCTGAATCTTGTGTCTTTCCTAAAAATATTCTATAGAGCCATATTCGTGAAGACTCTGTATACATCTTTTTTTTACCAGAAAAAAATTTGAACAGCTCTGGGTATTGTAGTTTCTTTGCCAGATATATGATTTTCATGGGCAACCCTACATTAAATTTTCGAAGCAATACGAGTAATGTTTCAATTGCACTGAAATTTAATTTTCAACATATACTTAGACATTAATATTGCAAAATTGAAATTTATTTCAATCAAGAATTCATACTCAATTCATAATGAGGCCAAGAATAAAATCTTGTAAAAGTGCGAATGATCTCAGAATGAACTTATTCTACTGATTCAAAATGTGTTTACGTCATTTGAACATTTGTTGACTGATAATTTTTTGTAATTTGTTCTTTGGAATACTTCACCCTATAATTGGGAATATTCCTGTTGGGTGAACAAAGTTGATTTATTATCATTACTTATTATTAATCAACTCGTTTATTGATCAACCGATTAATGGGCTCAACTATTAATAAATGAATAAATAGTTTATTGAATCATGGCTCACCAAAATCAGTTGGATAATCATGTATATTTCAAAAATTTAATGCTGCAACGTTACTGAAAGCAACTTATTCGATAAAATGAACATGTTATGCAGAGGTATTTTTCGCTGCGCTTTTTGAACTCCCTCTCTCATTTCCCATTCCGCCATTGTACAGATGTACATTCCTACGAGATTGACAGCACTGACGTTTACCTGATAACGAATGTAAACTAGCACTCCAAATTTCCATACTTCAATCTATCAATTTTCCCCTTTTTCCAGCTCGAAATGAAAAGATGAATAGTGGCCATCAATCATCAGTCTAGACCCTCCGTCAACGAGTTGTTATTTTGCGCGTTTCGTCTGTCGCAAAAAAAAAAACTTAATCAACAGTTTTCCAGATGAAAGAGACCCGTTGTTTGAATTTCAGTTTACTGCAACGTGAACACATGCAGCCCATTTTTTACCAGAGAATTCGAGAGATATATATGTCGAGTGGAGCTCTTTTCGTTAACGTGTGTAATTCGAAATTCGCCGTTGTTTTGGATGATTGAATATATGTTCTTTGCGAGTTGGGAATGGAAATGTGTTTTGAACTTGATCGTTACGACGTATGGAACTATACTGTGTGATAATAGATGTTTTTCCACTCTATGAATTGTGAGCAACCTACACTGCGCAAAAAAATTAACGCACATTCTGAAAATCTCAATTCTAATGAAAGTCAACTTTACATTGACTTCGTAACTTATTTTTTATGTTCTCTCGGGAAAGTTTTGAACGAGACAAGACACATTAAATGGAAGAAAAATTCAGGATTTCACCAAATCTTATGTGAAAGAAGAGAAATGAACAATTCTCAAAATACTGAAATGCTGATAAGTGATTTAATACTTGGTATTTCCACCCCTTGCGTTAATTACAGCTCGGCAACGACGGTTCATACTCAAAATGAGTGATCTTGAAATGTTCTGATCTAATCCTTCCCAGATTTGTCCGAGTTGGATTCTTAAGCCATTAAGAGTAGCTGGATGATTTTCTGAACTTCTCAGTCTTCTATTGAGGTTATCCCAAACCTGCTCAATCGGATTGAGATCTGGACTTCTTGCTGGCCATTCCATTCGAAAGACTTCAACCTCTTCAAGGTACTCCTGAAAGATGCTCGCACGATGGGGTCTGGCATAATCGTCCATGAAAATGAAATTTTCACCAATGTATAGGCCAAATGGCACTACATGCTCTCCAAGAATGTTCCTTATATACTTATCAGCATTCATAGCTCCATTATAAACGACCACTAGGTCTGTGCGAGCAGTCAAAGATATTCACCCCATACCATAATCGATCCTCCCCCGAAACCAGTACTATTCAGGAAATTGCACTGAGCATATCTTTCATGTGGACGTCTATATACAAGGGAACGTCGATCACAATGATAGAGGCAGAATCTAGACTCATCTGTGAAGAGAACTCTTTCTCAATCAGCCTCTTTCCAATGGATATGCTCTCTCGCAAAATCCAAACGCGCCCTTCGATGGGCTGCGGTAAGAGCTGGTCCTCTTGCCGTGGCACGAGGCCTTGAATCATATTCTCTGAGGCGATTTCTTATTGTCTGAGTGCTAATTTGCACCCCATGAGTTTGCTCAAGCTGATTTTAAAGAAGGCGAGCGGTTGCAAACCGTTGTCTCAACGAAGAAACTCTCAAGTAAAGTTCTTGAATGGCAGTTGTTACCCGTGGTCTACCTTGTCCTGGTCTTTGGATATTCATACCTGTTTCCCTGAATCGCTGCAACATTCTGGACACAGTTGTATGGGAAACTCCAAACGTTTCTGCAATTCTTGTGTATGTCCACCCTTCTTCTCGCAAAACTACCGCTTGGGCACATTCCTCTTGGGTCAAATTGCGTGTTTCGCGTTGCATAGCGATCGAGTGTAGAAAATCAAACGAAAGAAAAAATATTGATCACTAGAATTCATCGAGAACAACTGATTTTAGATAATATCATCTTTTTTATTTCTGCTGGAAATAAACGTCTGTATTGAAGAAAAACGTCGAAAGTGGATAACATATGCATGCATAATTCTGATAAAAATAATTATCATTGAGAACAACTTCAGTTCTAGAATTAATTTGAGATTTCCATGATGTGCGTTAATTTTTTTTCGCAGTGTATTTTGAAATATTGACTTTATCAATTTCCATTCATTTCTGAACTTAATTTTCATCGGTTTTCTCCATATAATAGAAGCTGATTGCAACGAAAATGTTATTGATAATTCTGTTATTCTCTAGGCTGGAAACTTGAAAAAGAAATTAATCTTTGTTTAAAACACCAAACGTTTTTCGGGTGAAATTTTTTTTTTGCGGGCACGAAAACTTAACCCCTAACGAAAACCTGTGGCATAATTGATCCGTCCACACGTTGCTGGCGCCATTTTCAACAACCCGGCTCTACTGCACAGCTTGTGAGCAGTCCAGAAGGGATGATAGATGCCCACCAATGAAGCAACATTCCGCCCGTAAATTGGGAACTTTCACCGAATAATTTTTACTTTAATACCAGCAATAAACTCTGACACATCTGCGGAATGCTTGCCCATTTTATTTAATGGACCCAGAGCTCCAAACTTTCGCCCCAGAAGAAAATAATTTCGATTTATTCTTATTATAAAGTTTGCATTTTCTTGGGAGCAGTTATTAAAATGTGAAAAATGAGTTGGGTTATTGCTTCTTATGGCAGTTGGAGAACTCGTGGATGGTGCATTCTCGGGAATAACAGATCTTAAGGAGGTTTCCACGCTCCGAATTGCTGTGAGATTGATGGTGGCTCGATGGTTAATTCTTTGAAGCTTGTTGTGAGATTTAGATGAGGACTATTCCATACTATTTTTTTCGGTCAAACTTTCAAAATTTATTATTAGGCTTTTTCGCATTGACAATGAAGCGATGTGATCAATGAAAACTTTTTCATCAAACCGGGAAAGATTCTGACGCAAGAATGGAAAGATATGCAAGTTTGAAATTAGAAAATTTTCTCTTTTGAACTAAAAAAATTTAAAAATCGGGAAATCTGGATTTATTTTACCTTTATCAGATAGAGCGACCTCGAAAACCAGTATTTCGAAAATGAAAATGAAGGTATCGGCCGTAGTTTTCGCAAAAAAAAATAAAGTTTTTTTTTTCATTTTCGAGTTGAATTCAAAGGGCTGTACTGGCAACAATATACATGACAGAAATCTATTAGGTATTTTTTCTGAACCTGCTCGACCGGTTCTAGAACCTCCATGCACAAAAATTACTATAACCCTCCTGGATTACGTCTGAGAATGCAAATTATAGTGTTTTAGGGGGGGTCTACCCATACGATTTTTTTGGGTCAAAATTTCAGAATTTTTTATTGCGCTTATTTGTATTAGAAATGAAGTGTTGATGTCACTGATCCCTTTTCTGTAAACCAATCATCAGTCCGTCACGTAGAAGTCAAGATATGCAAGTTTGAAATTTGAAAATTTTCACTTTTGAACTAAAACAATTTCAAAATCGGGAAAATTGGAATTATTTTACTTTTATCAGATAGAGCAACCTCGAAAACCAGTATTTCGAATATGAAAATGAAGGTATCGGCCGTAGTTTTTGCAAAAAAAAAATAAAGTTGTTTTTTCATTTTTCATTTTCGAGTCGACTTCAAAGGGCTGTACTGGCTACAATATACGTGACAGAAATCTACTAGGTATTTTTTCTGAACCTGCTCGACCGGTTCTAGAGCCTCCATGCACAAAAAAAACTGCAACCCTCTTGGATTGCGTCTGAGAATGCAAAATATGGCGTTTTAGGTGGGGTCTACCCCATACGATTTTTTGGGTCAAAATTTCAGAATTTTTTATTGCGCTTATTTGTATTAGAAATGAAGTGTTGATGTCACTGATCCCTTTTCTGTAAACCAATCATCAGTCCGTCACGTAGAAGTCAAGATATGCAAGTTTGAAATTTGAAAATTTTCACTTTTGAACTAAAAAAATTTCAAAATCGGGAAAACTGGAATTATTTTACTTTTATCAGATAGAGCAACCTCGAAAACCAGTATTTCGAATATGAAAATGAAGGTATCGGCCGTAGTTTTTGCAAAAAAAAATAAAGTTGTTTTTTCATTTTTCATTTTCGAGTCGACTTCAAAGGGCTGTACTGGCTACAATATACGTGACAGAAATCTACTAGGTATTTTTTCTGAACCTGCTCGACCGGTTCTAGAGCCTCCATGCACAAAAAAAACTGCAACCCTCTTGGATTGCGTCTGAGAATGCAAAATATGGCGTTTTAGGTGGGGTCTACCCCTTAGGATTTTTTCGGTCAAAATTTCAAAATTTTTTATTGCGGTTTTTTGTATTAGAAATGAAGTGTTTATGTCACTGATCACTTTTCTGTAAACCAATCATCAGTCCGTCACGTAGAAGTCAAGATATGGAAGTTTGAAATTTGAAAATTTTCACTTTTGAACTGAGAAAATTTCAAAATCGAGAAAACTAGAATTATTTCACCTTTATCAGATAGAGCGACCTCGAAAACCAGTATTCCGAATATAAAATTGAAGGTATCGGCCGTAGTTTTCGCAAAAAAAAATAAAGTTGTTCTTTCATTTTCTATTTTCGAGTTGACTTCAAAGGGCTCTACTGGCAACAATTTACGTGACAGAAACCTACTAGGTATTTTTTCTGAACCTGCTCGACCGGTTCTAGAACTTCCATGCACAAAAATTACTATAACCCTCCCGGATTGCGTCTGAAAATGCAAAATTTAACGTTTTAGGGGGAGTCTACCCCTTACGATTTTTTCGGTCAAAATTTCAAGAATTTTTATTACGCTTTTTTGTATTAGAAATGAAGTGTTGATGTCGCTGATCACTTTTCTGTGAACCAATCATCAGTCCGTCGCGTAGAAGTCAAGATATGCAAGTTTGAAATTTGAAAATTTTCACTTTTGAACTAAAAAAATTTCAAAATCGGGAAAACTGGAATTATTTCAAATTTATCAGATAGACCGACCTCGAAAACCAGTAATTCGAATAGAAAAATGAAGGTATCGACCGTAGTTTTTGCGAAAAAAAATTAAGTTGTTTTTTCACTTTTCATTTTCGAGTTGACTTCAAAGGGCTGTACTGGCAACAATATACGTGACAGAAACCCACTAGGTATTTTTTCTGAATCTGCTCGACTGGTTCTAGAATCTCCATGCACAAAAATTACCATAACACTCCTGGATTGCGTCTGAGAATGCTAAATATAGCGTTTTAAGGGGGGTCTACCCTTTACGATTTTTTCGGTCAGAATTTCAAAATTTTTTATTGCGCTCTTTTGTATCAGAAATGAAGTGTTGATGTCGCTTATCACTTTTCTGTAAACCAATCATCAGTCCGTAGCGAAGAAAGCAAGATATGCAAGTTTGAAATTTGAAAATTTTCACTTTTGAACTGAAAAAATTTCAAAATCAGGAAAACTGAAATTATTTCACCTTCATCAGATAGAGCGAACTCGAAAAACAGTATTCTGAATATAAAAATGAAGGTATCGGAAGTAGTTTTTGCAAAAAAAAATAAAGTTATTTTTTCATTTTTCATTTTCGAGTTGACTTCGAAGGGCTGTATTGGGAACAATATTCGTGACAGAAATCTACTAGGTATTTTTTCTGAATCTGCTCGACTGGTTCTAGAAACACAATCTAGGAAAATTACTATTTCCCTCCTAGATTGCGTCTGAAAATGCAAAATATAGCGTTTTAGGGGGATCTACCCCTTACGATTCTTTCGGTCAAACTTTCGAAATTTTTTATTGCGCTGTTTTGTAGTAGAAATGTCTGTGTCACTTCAATTTTAAGTATGAAAATTCCAGAATAAGGAATAGTGGTATTATTTCTACTTCCGATTGAGCAACCCCGAAATTCTGTTAATCCCAAAAAAAAAAATAAAAAAGCAAGATGGGTTACTTTGGCTAAACGAAACTCTGCTAAAAGATTCACTCAATTGAATGTTTGCTACATTTTTACGAAGATTTAGGTGAAAAAACATCAGTGGCATGTTCGAAGAGACATCATAGGTCATTCCGAAAATTGTAAATAGCTGTATCTTTTTATTTTGGCTGAATCGAGACAACTCGCATACGAAAAAGGTCTCATTTTGTCGTCGAGAATCAATTGTTAAAACACAGGTCAAAGACTCACCCTGTATTTCCGACGTTACCACTCCATCACGAGTGCATTCCGATGGAGCAACAGAAGACTAATGGAAAGCTGAGTGCAAAAAAACTCCGCTCCGCGTGCAGGGTAATTTTTCATACATTTCGTCCGAAGAAATTCCGGAGAATGTTTTATAATGCTGTCGAAACAGAATGTTTCATTAAACTCATAATAAATGTAGCAAAACAGTTTTCATTAAAACGCCATCCCGTGCACTTGAACTGGGTAGATTTAATGATAATTGCATCGTTGCTAGTTAGGCATCGTATATTTTCTGGATTCGGGGATTTTCAGTGCGCCCGATGCATTATTTTGTTTTCGTATACGAATTATGGCGCTACGCTATATGGCCATTGAATGGGTCGCCTTTTTTTTAGGACCGCCGCTCTGGTATGTACGCCCGTTCTCAGTTTTCCATTTAGGGACATTAAGTCGCATGATGAAATTGAAAACAATGGGGTGAAAACCACCTAGTCGGTCTGGAGAGAACAACTGGAACAGTCCGTACCGAGATAAAAGGACAGATAACAATTTTATTCAGTGCGTCATTTCATTATCTTCGCTCGATATAATGTTCAGCAGTTCGGGACAATACTAAATTATATTGGAAGGACTGCTTGTTACGAATGTTAATATATACATTTTTTAAATTTCCAGTAAAAATCTTCATATTCGTTTCTTTGATATGGTTTCTGAATTTCTGAATAATATCCACAACCACAATTTTAAATAAGTTATTACCTGTTGTGATGGCAAATCATGAAAACATCGCGATCGCAGCTTGAACCTAGGCAGGTATATTTCTCCACTTCGTACTTTGTTGATTTTGACATGGATTGTTGATTAGTTCCACTTGAAGTAGATCTTGGAAAAATTATATTTTATGTAATGATTATTGAAGAAATAATGAACAAAATGAAGGGATTTAGTCATAAGCAACGTACAAAACGAAGTGAAATGCAAACAAAAATGTGAAATATTGCCAAGACGAGTAAGCATTTCTTAACATTGTCAAAAAGTTAAAAAGTTATCAGATGACATGTAGAGCCAAGCTTCACTCTTTAAATTTACAAGTCCTTATTCTACAAACTCTACACCTTTTACCATAACAGTTTTTTCTCTAGAATCCGACAAAAATGTTTGAAATTTATCACGTTAACAGAATGGCAATAGTATATAATATTACTAGCAAGGTAGGAGGGTTTTTCCTGGCGAATGGATGATATAACCTCCTCCTTGAGCCACTAAAACCTGTAACTTGCGTGTATTGTTTTATATTTTATATGTTTCTCATTTGTGAAAAAGTTAGATATATTTCAAAAAAATCTCACTAATTTGGCGTAAATGTCGTAAGCTATGGAAACGTTGCCATGAACATGTCTGTTTATTTTTCTTTACAGTTGTTATGGCGAAAGCGAAAATGAATGTACCAAAAGAAATTATTGAGGCAGCCAGCAGTACAGCATCAAGTTTATTACCTGCAAAATCAGCTTCAAGGTACGAGCAAGAATACGACGACTTCAGAAAGTGCCAAAACAAAAACAGTGTGATTGGGGTAACTGAAGATGCTTTGTTGGTCTACTTGAATCAAGCTAGATTCAGCCCTATTACTTAATGGGCAAAATGGTCTATGCTGAAAAGCTGCTTGGAAATGAAAGAAAATGTCCCTGTTTGCAGGTCTGTTTTCATTAAAAAAATTATTGAAATTTATTGCTGGCGAAAATTGTAACAATATTTGTGATTTTTGGATGTTGTCGATGTGACGAAATTCTCTCCTTAAACATGAATGATGTAGAAGATATGGAAAAATACGTTATTGTGACATTGCGGCAAACAAAAAATTTAACAACAAGAAGATTCACCATAACCGATGATGGCTGCAGCTTCAAGCCCTGCATGTTATACAGAAAATATGTAAATCTTCGGCCTCCTTAAACAAAAAGACTAAGATTTTCTTTGACATACCGACATGGAAAGTGCATTTCCCTTCATGCTGTCCCAAAGCAAATAGCGAAATATTTAGGTTTAAAAGACCCAGAGTTATACACCAGCCACTCTTTTCGCAGAACTGGAGCCACTATGGTTGCGGATTCGGGTGGAGATATTTTAGCACTAAAGCGTGCAGGAGGGTGCAAGAGCACCGAAATTTCGATGAGTTATGTCGATAATTCGGTCAACAAAAAAACCGAAATATCTAGCAAATTATTTGGTAGTAAAGAGAGTACAAATGTTCTGCAGTCCTAGAGTTCAGCAGTTTCTGAGTCAACAGAGGGTTCATCATCATCAGAGATGATACTCTTTCATCATGAAAAATCTTTGTTACTGGAAATAACAATTGTACCATGATTTTCAACATATATGACAATAAAACAAAATTTTCTAATGTAAATAATACCACTAACTTGTACAAATTTTCCAAGTTAATTGTCAGTTTTACAAGTTAGTGACTTGATAAAATAAACTTTCTTCATTAATATTGTGTTTTTGGAAACTGACGTTCACAAATGAGAAACGAATTAACATTTTATCCTATAAGCATTGAATCATGCGTAGATTACAGTTGCTACGCAAGAAATGTATCACTGGTTGCAGTATTTCGCCTGATGCCATGAAAGTTTTGGGAGAGAATCGATTAAATAACGAGTGTAAAAAGCTCAACCGGATCGAGTCTTGCAAAGTTATCACGACGAGGTGCATCTGATTCACAAGTTTTCGTTTATAATAAACTACTCCACATGAGTTAGGGATATTGACAAAAATTGCGAAAAAAAATATTGTTTAAATGCGATTTCGTGATGAAAATTCATATTGATATGATTTCAAGTTGCAGGAAATGAAATTAATTTCATCCTGTAATCGAGTAGAATCGAGTAGAATAACGAAATTTTATTCCCAGAGAATTCAAGAATTTTAAGACTATCAGTACAATGTATGGCTTCCAAGGGCATCAATATCAGCTTGACATCAGTGAAAAGGACACTACGCCATTGATTGTTCCAATTGACATGTTGCTTTGCCATTTCCAGTCTTTGACGCTTATGGTCACTCATTAATGGAACTCCTCTGAATGGACGTCTAGAACCTAGATTCACCTCTCTCTGATGGTTTCGATGGAAACTTGGACCCCATCTTTTGAAGAGTATTCCGTAGCATTCTACACGTAGATGTAGGCTTTCTTCTCGCCGAAACGGTGATGAAACGATCCTGAGCAGGTGTTGTTTTTCGTCGCCCACCAAGCCTTGGTCTTTTCAACACGGAACCTGTCTGCCCGAACCTATTCCGAAGTCGAGATATCACACTATAGCTGACTTGGAGCTTTTCCACCACAACAACCTGAGTTAGGCCATCCTGTAGCATTCTGATAGCTCTATTAGCTTCAGCCTTTGTTAATTTAAGTCTTGGCATTTTCAGAAAACTCGTTTCAAATCGAAGCCGTTGATAAACTGGCTCCATTTCAAAATAAGAACATTCATGAAGCATATGCAAAGAACCAAACTTCAGGAAAAAGGCGGCAGATTTACGAAATGTCTCATACTGATTTTTATTGGATCGATTGGAGTTGTTATTGACTTTCAAATGATTTAACAGCGATTTTCTCGAAGATTAAATATTTTTCAAAACGATTGAATACGATATCCCTAAACTCTTGTAGTGCAGTATATTTGGTTCGGCAAAAGGGGACAGTTTTTTCAAGCTGGAACAATTGGCTTAGAATTGAGGATAACAGATTTCAGAAGCACTATTCGGGATAACATAGTAAAATAAAATTTAAGAAAAGTGAAAAATCGTAGCAACAGGATTTAGAGAATCATCACAGTTTGTGTTTTTTCTCGAACAATAGAAAATGCAATGTAATTTGAAAAATACACGAGAGACTCAACGTGGACTTCTGAGACACCCTATACAATTTTCATCACAATATATTGTATCCGTCCATTTATTTTTCGCCCTAAGTTTTGAATCACCATGTATAACCTTCAAATATCTTGGACAATCACTTATGAGATGTTCGAGAGAAAGGTTTTACTAAAAATTCAGTGTCTACACATGAAGTAGTCCATTTTAAATTAAAAAAAAATCTGATGAATTACGTCATATCAAGCAGCTTCCGTTCAACTCTACAACAAAGTTCAATACACCTTGGAGACGTTGCTGAAAGACCAAAGAAAAAAATTTCCATATCAATGAAATCTGATTGCCCTAACAAAAACATCCGAAACGCGAATACAAAACTTTTACTCAAATGCGCCAATATCGATTGTTAGGCAAAACAGAATGTCTGGAAGTTATTCAGAATATGTCACGATTCCCGTGGAATGCCGAAACTCAAACCATCCTAATGAACATTGTTCCTTCTCTCCAAAGGCCAGCTTTTATACCGTTTTTCGAAAGAAGGATTGGACTATCACGACCTCAACCTGGTTGTGTTTTCTTGTCGACGGTAAGAATAATAGAGTATAATTAAATGGCATAAAAAACGTTTTTAGGTGTGTTCAGTCATGAATACCCTGAACGATATATAAGAGTATTGCAGGATAATTGTTCTGAGAAGACAAAACGTTCTAGGAGTACCGTTTTATTGGATAGTTTCAGTGATTGAATACGGGTACACAAGGAAGTTGTTATAACTTCGAAATATATCGGGTTTGGATAAACTGTAGAACCGAGGAAATATGTTTTTTGTACAATTGCCATTAGAAGTGACACTTTTAATTACAGCAAACACTAGTGTTAAAAATATTTTAAGCACCCCATTTCCTTATGATGAAATCAGATGAGAAAAATTCAGCATTTGCAAATATTTATTATCAATATTCAACAATCATTACTTATGAACATTAATATTAATCGTAAAACTAGAACAATTACTAACATCAATGCCCTGTAACGTTAGGGAGCTTCGCAACACATTATTTGAATCCTTAGCATCATCAGTACTTGTAGAAATCGGAAGTACAATATTGGATGATGATGATGCAAAATCTGTTGAGGTTGGGAGAATTTTTTCAGCAAAGATATTTCTATATGCAAAGGAATGATCAACATAGCCCTCGGCAACCGTCGTAGACTTCCATCCACCATGTTTTTTTATATCCGTAATATTTTCTCCTGATTCTGCTAGCAATGAAGCGGAGGATCTTCGAAAACAGTGTCCTGTATATTGGAATTTTCCCGAATGTATTAATACCAACTGGATTGGCAGTGCATTTATTATTCATGTATTTCAGGAAAAAAACGACGATGTTTGATGACAGAAGGGCACAGTGCAAAGTACTTATGAAAATAGTCTACATACTTCCCAATAATACTGAAAGAACCAATGATTTATTTGTTATTTCGATGTCTTTCACTGATAAATAACACAATTCTTCACGCCGACAGGCTCCAAAAAATTCGAAAATAGTTGCAGCCTTGACCATCAAGTATTTCTCATCTGGTGCTTCTTTTATATACTTTTCAACTTGTTCACGAGTGAGAATTTTCGATTTTTTGGGACGATATCCTTTACTTTTCCGTTTTATATATGGTATTACCTTAAAATATTTACTAACATCCACAGCATTTTTTACAAGGGCGCTTGACTTTATCATTGAAAATATGCTCCACAAAGTTGATAAACTCCATATTTTGATTTTTCTTCTAAGTATGCCAGGAAAACAGTTTCATTGAAGTTCATTTCTACATTTTTCAATTCACACCAGGTCAGGAAATTGTTATATGCAATATCGTACTGCTGAATAAATTTTTCAGGTAGGAGTTCCAGATTTGCTCTTCTTGCAAACTCTTCAATATCTAGAGGAACAACCTTTGTCACTGTTATTGATAATTGAGCTCTCGACAAACATATCAAGTAGTTAAAAACCCTAGACGAAAATTGGACAGGAACGAAATTCAAATGACAGCGTCTTTTCTCATTTGTTAGTGATCATAACGTTGGCAACGTTTGCCATTCACGACAACCTTTTGATTATTTGAATATTAAAATGCATTTTGAAGTTTATTGTGATTGCAAATTCGCCCATTTCATTATCAAAATAGGGCAGTTGTACAAAAAACATTGTATGGTATTTGTATTGAAAGTGATTTTGTTTTGTTCGTGAAATTGTTCAATTCGCTCCGCTCATATCACAAACTTTCTCACTCACACCAGAAATAAGAAACAATATGAAAATTTTTTTCCCGTGGAAAAAAAACCTTTTTCTCATTTTGAATACGAACACATTTTCTTTTTATCTCATTTCATAAAAAAAATTGAAGATGAAAAAAATTAAATAATGTCTCATTCTGACAAAGTGTTTGTTGAAACTTTCTTTTACAGATATTTTCGTAAATGAAAAAGTTCTTGCACATTTTCGAAATCGACAAAATATCAAAGTTCTGATATATCTTCAAAACAAATGAAGAAAATCAAGCAATTTGGGATACTCTGTACGACTAGTACCAAGCATAAAGAATTCCTAATTTTGTTTATTCATCTTCATTTAAACTAGAATAAATGAATTTCTAGTAAGATAAAAATTAACGTGCTCAAGATATTTTTTGCAATACTAAAATTTTCCATTTTTTTGTGAAAGCATTTCTATTCTCACAGAGTTGTTTCCAGAAATACTTAGTTGTTCCTCAGCTACCTACTCTCAATCTGAATGATTGCGAAAGATGGCGCTGGAAGAGTTCACCAAGATCCTTTATTATTCAACAGATGCAACAATAGGTGAAATACTTGGTGTTGGCATGAAACCCCCCTCCTTCCCTTCATTATGCCCTTTCGGGGAACCCCTTTCCCCCCTTGCCGACTCACAAAAATTCAATTTGGGACCAGAACCCGCCTTGCAAGAAAAAATATGCAATTCCCATTAAGCGAAGAAACACTCGGTCTACTTATCACCATTTCGGGAAATAATGGAAAAAAGAATAATGCGGTGGCTTCCACCCTCAGCCTTTCTCGTCTCGACCGGTGATTAATGGCCTAATTCAGTGGTAAGTGCGGCACCAAATAACAAGATTCGATATTAGCTTCGAACTCCCTTAAGGGCCATTGAGATAAGGTGGATGGAGTGGAAACAATAACTAACCTATTTAATGCGGCCACGTTTCAAATTGATTGGCATTTTGGGTTATCGCAGTATTTCGAGATTTCCTTGTTGTAATGTTAATGCCAGGGGTCTCCCTACGCCCTATATATCGCCCTTGGAGATGCAGAGGCTCGCTGATTTTCGTAGAATATACATCTTTTTCGTCTCCTAGACAGATGCCTAACAAATGCATGAAAGACATGCTCAAAACTGGAAAGATTAAGAAAGAACAAATACAAAAAGTACAAAGTCAAAAAACTGAACACATCCGAAACGATTGGAAAAAGGACTCTCTTTCAGAAAACATTTCAGTCTGTACATATAGTTACCGACGAAGAAACTGCAACATCTGTTCAAATTGAAAATTTTCTTTGGTAAAACGAAGATAGTATAGCGAGGAGTGAATGATTAAAATTCGGAGAAAATAATCGTGAAGGTTTCTTCACGTGAACATTTTCTATTACTTCAATATTGTAGTCGTATTTTGCAACTTTTTCAAATTTCACAACAAACCAGCTTTTCGAGGAGATGAAAAGTCGATGTTTGATAGTTGATAGTTTAAAAAGGGGTAACAGACCACTGCGACCTGCTGGTCTATTGTGCCCCCTGACAAAGCTTTACAGCTCGCCTTCCAGTATCAGAGATCTTATGAAATCTAATATCTCGGAAGACTTCAGTGAGGTTAATTCCTCACTCCTACAGGTCCCTTCACCAAAGCATTGTTTCCTTTGGCTTACAATGCCAAAGCATTCTGTGACTAGGTGAATAGGAGTTTCTTCCTCCTCCCCACAGAATCTACACTCGTCAGTGTCCGATACGCCCATTCTCAGCAAGTGCTTTCTGAGGAGACAATGCCCTGTAGGAAAGCCAGTGAGGAGGTGTAGTTGGTTCTTACTGAGATCCAAATATCTTTTGGATCTTGCAGTTTCAAAATTCCGAAGGAACCCTTGAAGATTCTGTCAAAGTGTTTCTCTTTCAGTTTTCTCCTTCTCCAGAAACTCTTTCTTATAGGTACATTTTCCTATACCAAAGAAAGGTTCTGGGCCAGTGAGTGGTTTCCGAGCACCCTCTTTGGCAAGTTTGTTGGCCTCTGTTACTTGTGATTCCTGAATGACCAGGAACCCAAATAAAAGAGACCTTATTTTTCTTGCCTACCTCATTGAGTTTGCTCCGACATTCTCATGTTGATTTTGAGTCTATGACATAGGAGTTCAGTGCTTTAATAGCAGCTTGACTATCTGAGTGAATAGCTATGTCGCAATTGTGATAGTTTCTCTTTAGATGAATATCTAGACATCTTTCGATTGCTAATATTTCTGCTTGCAGAACACTCATACAAGAGCCTAACGATAGTGGACACTTGGCTTTGGCCCCGTGAACCCCAACGCCAGTTCCTGTGTTGGTTTCAGAACCATCTGTATGCCAAAGTCGATGTTTAGATGTTGTCCACTATACAGTGTCCTGCAATAGTGCTTTAGACTTCCATAGCTGCCAAACCTGACGTTTCAGAAATTTAGATGGCATACCCTTTGTACTTTCAATTCTGCATCTCCAGAAATTATTTTCTTCAATACTTCTATCTTGACACAAAGTATTGGAGTTATTCTTCCAACGGTACTGATCTTATTCAGAAAAATCTGCAAAAGTAGTTCGGTAAAAGCCCTCTACCGATTTCCAGAAGCTGTAGAAACATGAATTCGTTCAAAATTTCTTTTAACTTAAGAATTTTCCTTGTCATCATTAATAAATGATCAACCTCTTTCATACAGTGTGTCCGTTATCGATGTCCAAATATGAAGAATTTCAAATTGTTTTTTCTCGATTTTTTCGAATGTGACACCCTGTATTTTTTCATGATTATGTCAACAGTTTAAAAACTTACATTATTTCAGAAGCAACCTTAGGATTATTTCCTCTCCTGTGTCTAGCAGACACAAAAATGACATTTCAACCAAAAATTTCAGAAAAAAAGAACATAATAACTAACGGATATTTTGAATGAGTCACACAACCCAACCAAACTGAATGACCAATTTTTGAAAAACTTTAAAACGATTTCAAAATCATAATCATTGAAATTCAACATGAAAATGATAATGTTTGTCAGAATAAGTAGCACATATTGTGAACGAGATATTCTTGATAATGGTGTATTTGTTGAAACATTATTTGGGCTGTTTCCATTATGGATAATGAAAACAGCCCAAATAATGTTTCAACAAGTAGCACATACATAGGTATTATTGGTAACTTGTGTATTCTAACGATTACAGAGTTTTATCGGCATCTAAAAAAATAACAATTCATGAAATGGTTCATGTGATTTTCATGTCGGAGCAGTGCCACAGAAACTGTTATCATGTACATCGATTATTATTATTGATCAAAATATTGTCATTCAGAGCTCAAAGTTATTTCCGAATACAATGAATTGAGATGAATTTCGGCAAAGATGAAATGGTTGACATGATTTTCATGTCGGGTCAGTGCCACAGAAACTGTTTTTTAGCCAGTAGATCCTATGCTGTCGAAAATCCCGAAAGACGACATTCACATGAGATTTGTAGTGACAGGAGATGTCAAGTATGAAAAAGAAGAGAAGATAAAATCGTCCACTAACGAAGACAATGAGCTCGGAGCTTCACTGCGTATAAATGAAAATCCACACACAAGCCAAATGGAGCTTGGTGTAGCCTCAAGTATGAGTGAGCGTTCAGTTCAAAGAATCCTCAAAAAGAATAAGTACCATGCCAACCACATTCAGATGAACTGAATTTCTGTAATTGGGCAAGTTTTCAAATTGAACAGAACCCTACATTTTTTTGAATTTGTTTTATTCAGTGATGCAGCTACCTTCTACAATTCCGAGGCCGTCAATAGGCACAATTTTCATCATCACTCTGTAGAAAATCCTAGAATTCGAAGGGAAAGAGACAATCATCAAAAAAGCCATAATGAAAAACTAATATTCCAAAGTAAAACTTTTTTCATTTCTACCTGATTAAAGGATCATACTGTATATTAGAATACAAGTTCCTCACTCGTTTAGGATTATTCATTATTACATTAGTACCTCTGTACTAGGCTAGAAAACTTTCAGCTCAAGAAAACAACCATTAGAACAAATGTAAATGGACATGATAGTTCACATTCAATGAAGCCACGACAAAGCTATCAGAAGGTTTAAATAATTCACTCGTTAGCGACCACCACATCAAATAGAAACCTTCCTTCATCCGTAATACAAAAAATAACGATTCCAGCTCGATATAATATAACGATTAGAAGTACAAATAAAGTTGGAAAGGTCGCTTTCGTATAATGTACGTCCGACTGAAAGCTAGGTACATAATTTGTAGGGCATGTAATCAATCGAATTAGGGCCGTTGCTGCAATAACAGCTTGTTTTTGCTGCCCACGGAAACATTGTAATGATGAGTTGTTGTCGACCGAGCGACAATCAAGATGATTGATCACTAGAACATTGATATGGATGCAACCATTACGTTTCATTTAGAAACCGCTCGTTTGTCTGGGTAAATAAGAGGTCTTTGTTGTTGTTGTTGTTATGTCCATCATTGGATTAACGAGTGACTCTTGGACGACATCCTTTTCACACTCATCCAGGAATCAAATGAGGGGGATGTAATGTTGAAATATACTAACTGACAAAAAAAATTCAACAGATTCAAGAGATGTTCAAATTTATTTTTTTTATACAACTGCCATTGAAAGTGACAGTTTTAATGACAGCAAACAATGTTAAAATTGATTGTTTACGTGAAAGCGTGTTAGAAATATTTTTAGCACTTCATTTTCTCATGATGAAATCAGATGAGAAAAATTCAGTAATTGCAAATTTTTATTATCAATATTTAACAATCATTACTCATGAACATTAATATTAATCGTACAACTAGAACAATTACTAACATTAATGCCCTGTGACGTTAGGGAGCTCCCCAACAAATTATTAGAATCATCAGCACCATCAGTACTTATAAAAACCGGAAGTACAATATTGGTTGATGATGATCCAAAATCTGTTGAGGTTGGGAGAATTTTTTCAGAAATGACAATTCTATATGCAATGGAATGATCAACAATGCCCTCGGCTACCGTCGTAGACTTCCATCCACTATTTTTTTTTATATCCGTAATATTTGCTCCTGATTCTGCCAGCAATGAAGCGGAGGATCTTCGAAAACAGTGTCCTATATATTGCTTTGGTTCTAGCAGTTTGAGGAATTTGGCAACAATAGATGGAATTTTCCCAAATGTATTAATACCAACTGGATTGGTAGTGCATTTATTATTCATGTATTTCAGGAAAAAACGACTATTTTTGATGACAGATGGGCGCAGTGCAAAGTGCCTATGAAAATATCTATACATATCTACATACTTTCCAATAATACTGAAAGAACGACTGACTTTCGTTTTTGTATTTTGAAGTTGTATAACCAATAATTTATTTGTTATTTCGGTATCTTCCACTGATTAATTACACAATTCTTCACGCCGACAGGCTCCAAATAATCCAAAAACAAATGCAATTATTTGCAAGTATTTCTCATCTGGTGCCTCCTTCATAAACTTTTCAACCTATTCACGAGTGAGAATTTTCGAGTTTTTCGGACGATATTCTTCATTTTTCCGTTTTGAATATGCTATTACCTTGAAATATTTACTAACATCCATACAATTTTCAACAAGGGGGATTGACTTTATCATCGAAAATTTGCTCCAAAAAGTTGATGAACTCCATATTTTTGGTTTTTCTTCTAAGTATGCCAGGAAAACAGTTTCACTGAAGTTCTTTTCTACATTATTCAATTTACACCAGGCCTGGAAATTGTTATATGCAATATCGTACTGCCCTTCTTGCAGACTCTTCATTATTCAGAGGAACAACCAAATCGTCACTTTCATTAATAATTGGACTCTCGACAAACATATTAAGTAAGACGAAAATTGGACAGGAACGAAATTCAGATGACAGCGTCTTTTCTCATTCGTTAGTAATCATAACGTTGGCAACGTTTGCCATTCACAGCAATCTTCTGATTATTTGAATATTAAAATGCATTTCGAAGTTTGTCATTGCAAATTCGCCCGTTTCATTATCAAAATAGGGCAGGTTGTACAATTAACATTGTATGGTATTTGTGTTAAAAGTGATTTTATTTTGTTCGCGAAATTGTTCAATTCGCTCCGCTCATTTCACAAACTTTTTCACTCACAAAAAAAAACGTCGCTTTCAACACTCATATCATAAATAACTATTTACTACGAAAAGGAATGCTAAAATGATTGATCACCTTTCAGATCGGCATCACAGCTTTCTATGAAATTAATGACAATCGCTTCCATCACCTAAATTAATTACTCGAATCTACACCCTCTATAAACGCACCCTCCAAGCTTAACATAAAATTCGAAATATCCGAATAACACATCCAACATCCAACATCTCTGTTGACAAAAGGTTGAATACATTATGTACAATCCCAATTTCTTAAAAAACCCCCCGAATTAATTTATATTCATCCCCGATTAGGGTTGCGGAAACTTCGTCAGGCATGGATGGGCAAAAAATTTTTGATTTAATGCCACTCCGCTTGTGTTATTCATTTCTGCGGATGACATAATTCCAGAATTCATTTTTTACTGCTTGTATACGGTCCTGTGTAAGGAGAAGGTTCGTGTTTCCGCAAGAAATATTGCCGCATTTAATGTTCCGGTTATGTTTTTGACTGATAAAGTATAATTGGCGAGTTTCCATAAGAATGATTGTTCTTATTTCAGCCAAGATATTTGGTAAATGTGGTGAGACTGAAACAAAATAATGAAGAGTGCATAGGAGGAAGCTGTTTATCGATTAGTTAACCTCGTTTATTGTAGGTATTTATTGTAGCTTTAACGCCACGTAGACGTTTAAATTTAACTGTATAATTCAGATGAGGAGAATATCTGTACAAGTGTATGAAAGACATTCTAGTGGAAATCTGAATGATGAAGTTTCAGCAGGAGTTCGTGCCGCCATCAACTACTGAATAGTAAGTAGACCGGTTTCTGAAGTATTAGTCGTCATCAGTAGCTCTTAACCCAATCCATTCTCCGATAGATTCTAGACGTCATTGAACCTACCATTTTGATTTTCCATTGCATTATGGTGAATTTTATATCTCTGGGGACACTTGAAACCAAAAGTTGATAAAACCAGAGTTGCAGATTTAGACGACCTTGGAGCACGAATTTTGGCAGAATGTCATAACATTCTACAGCATGTACAAAGAAACTATTTTGAAGAACGATTGTATCGCTGTATGCAATCTAATGATGAGTATTTTGGGTATTTGCGGTAAATTTTTACTAATACTGTTTGTTGAATAGTTATTTATGATATGAGTGTTAAAAGTGACATTTCATTTTGTGATTGAAAAAGTTTGTGAAATGAGCGGAGCGAATTGAACAATTTCACGAACAAAATAAAATCACTTTCAACACAAATACCATTTAATGTTTTTTGTACAACTGCCCTATTTTCCTAATGAAATGGGCAAATTTGCAATGACAATAAACTTCAAAATGCATTTTAATATTCGAATAATCAAAAGGTTGTTGTGAATGGCAAACGTTGCTAACGTTATGATTACTAACAAATGAGAAAAGAAGCTGTCATTTGAATTTCGTTCCTGTGCAATTTTCGTCTTGGTTTTTTAACTGCTTAATATGTTTGTCGAGAGTCCAATTATTAACAAAAGTAACGATTTGGTTGTTCCTCTGGATATAGAAGTGTCTGCAAGAAGAGCAAATCTTTAACTTCTGCCTAAAAAATTTGTTCAGCAGTACGTTATTGCATATAACCATCTCCTGGCATGGTGTAAATTGAAAAATGTAGAAGGGAACTTCAGTGAAACTGTTTTCCTGGCATACTTAAAAGAAAAATAATAACTATGGAGTTCATCAACTTAGTGGAGCAAATTTTCAATGATAAAGTCAAGCGCCCTTGTTAAAAATGGTGTGGATGTTAGTAAATATTTTAAGGTAATAGCATATTTGAATCGGAAAAGTGAAGGATATCGTCCCAAACAATCGAAAATTCTCACTCGGGAACAAGTTGAAAAGTTTCTAAAGGAGGCACCAGATGCGAAATACTTGATGGATAAGGTTGCAATTATTTTCGGATTATTTGGAGCCTGTCGGCGTGAAGAATTGTGTAGTTTATAGGTGGAAGACATGGAAATAACAAGTAAATCTTTGGTTATACAACTTCGAAATACAAAAACGAATGTCAGTCGTTCTTTCAGTATTATTGGGAAGTATGTAGACTATTTTCATAAGTACTTTGCACTGCGCCCTTCTGTCATCAAACATCGTCGTTTTTTCCTGAAATACATGAATAATAAATGCACTGCCATTTCAGTGGTATTAATACATTTGGGAAAATTCCATCTATTATTGCCGAATTCCCCAAACTGCCAGAACCAAAGCAATATACAGGACACTGTTTTCGAAGATCCTCAGCTTCATTGTTAGCAGAATCAGGAGCAAATATTACGGATATAGAAAAACATGGTGGATGGAAGTCTACGACGGTAGCCGAGGGTTTTGTTGATCATTCCATTGCATATAGAAATGTCATTGCTGAAAACATTCTCCCAACCACAACAAATTTTAGATCATCATCATTCAATATTGTACTTCCGGTTTCTACAAGTACTGATGGTGCTGAGAATTCTTATAATGTGTTGCGAAGCTCCCTAACGTCACAGGGCATAATTTTTCGTAATTTTTCTAGTTTTACTATTAATATTTATGTTCATAAGTAATTATTGTTAAATATTGATAATAAAAATTTGCAATTGCTGAATTTTTCTCATCTGATTTCATCATAAGAAAATTGAGCTTTTTATCCCAGATCATGTCTCCTTGTCATCAGTGTTTTTACAAATTCTGATTGATTTATTGAGGGTCGACACTATCAAATGAGACAATCTGTATAAAACCATGCGTCTAGAAATTAAACAATTTAACATCAGCCGAACAGCAAAAGAAACTTGCCGTATACAGTTTATCTCCAATAAAATTATCGACTGAAATGAAATTGAAGAAAAATCAATGGTGAGTACTTGAAGAAGTCATGTCGAAACCTTTGCATGACATAAATCCACGATGACGATCGTTACATCCATTACTGTCGTTTTATCGTCGATAAACTTCAGATTGAAAATCGCATTCGAAACACCAGCATGCACCACGTTGAGATGCAAACCTGAATATCCAGAAGAATTTTCAATGGAAGCAGTAAAAACTCGCATATTCAATTACTCCATTCCAGATAGTTAACTTTGTTCGTTTATCGTTTTCTGTTGATCGTTACTTTTGGCGTTTGGCAATTCGCTTTTTTATCCGAGCCATCAATCTGGAGAGGCCATCTTCTCTGGATCCAATCTTTGGCGTCTTTACGATGCAAGAGATTTTTTTTTTTTGGGTGTAAAACTGCGAGCATGAAAATGAGACGATCATAAGTAAACGGCGTATTGAAACTTTTCAGGGGAAGTGCATAAATCATCAACTTCTGACAGAATTATAGGACTTTCAAACTAACTTAGAGCTTTTTTTTAATTTACTGTTGACTTTTGTTGGAACTGAGTTCGTTCAAGCAGTATTCAACAGTTTGAACAATTGTATAACTGCCTAATCAAGCAATAGGGCAAGGCGTCTGCATACTTTAGGGATTGAGGTTTAATTCAGAAAAGTTCATCATGACTCTGTTCAGGCAATCACAATTATAAATATTGTTAATAGGTATACAACTTTGCTTATGCCGTTTTTTACCCGAAATTCCTGAGATATTCACAAACACTTTTGTCAAAACCGCGAATACTTGTCGACCTTTTTATTTCATCAGGGAGTGCATTGAACATTAAAACACCGTCATACAGCAAAGAACCCATCAGAAAACTCTTATTTGTGAACTCGACATTAAAGATGTCCTTCGTTCTTAATGATAGGGAATGCATTTGATACATTGTCGTCAGCATCTCGGTGAGGTAAGATGGAACACCTCCATTGACCATTTTGTAAATGAGGGACAAATTTGCTTTTTTAATGTACCCCTCTATCGACAGCCATTTCAAAGCGTCCAGCATGCATTTAATGGGAGTGTATCTGTCACATCCCAAAATTATCCTCATGCATCTGTTCTGAAGGACCTGCAATCTCCGTATATGTTCCTTTGTACAATTTAACAACAAAGAACTACAATAGACAAAATGGGGTTGAACTATACAATTGTACACCAAGAGTCGAGCCCACATGGAGAGATTATATGAAATTCTACCAAAAAATCCTATTTTCTTTCCCAATTTCTTACATAAATAATTTGAAAAATTACAAAAAGTTAATTGCTGATCCAATATGACGCCTAAATACTTCACTTCATTGACAGGTTCAATTAAAATACCATTTATAAAAACATTGTAGTTGCAACTCCTGAACTCATCACAATTTGATTTCGATCCCAGAACCAAGAACTTAGTTTTATCAAAATTTAATTTCAACTTATTCGCACACAACCAATCATATAATATTGCGAGTTCTGAATTCAGTTTTTCTATTATTATGTCATACTTTTGACCAGCCACTGATAGCACTGTATCGTCCGAAAATAAATGTACACATGAATGCTGTAACACATCCTGCAAATCATTTACATAAATAAGGAATAAAAGGGGCCTCAGAACACTCCCCTGCGGAACACCACTGTCAACCGATATCTCAGCAGAGATGACATTATTTATTTTGGTCCTTTGGTATCTTTTATTTAAATAATCCCTTATCAGATTTAGTGCTCCCGATTTAATGCCATACTTTTCCAATTTGCTTATGAATATATTACGATCTATTGTTTCAAACGCCCTTTTCAGATCTATAAATACACTGACAACAATCCCTTCACTATTTATTTCTTTTCGTGTACATTTCTTTGGGTGTACATTCATGACTCAAAGTATACTGCTCCACAAGAATTAGGGATATCGGATTCAATCATTTTGAAAAGTATTTATTCTTCCAGAAAATCTCTGTAAAATCATTTAAAACTCAATAACAACTTGAATCGATCCAATAAAAATCAGTATGAGACATTTCGTCAATCTGGTCGCCTTTTTTCTGAAGTTTGGTTCTTTGCATATGCTTCATGATTGTTCTTATTTTGAAACGAGTTTTCTGAAAATGCCAGAACGTAAATTGAGAAGGCTAATAGGGCTATCGGAATGCTACCGGGTGGCCTAACTTAGGTTGTTGTAGCGGAAAGGCTCCAAGTCAGCCAAATTGTGATATCTCGACTTTGGAATAGGTTCAGGGAGACAAGTTCCGTATTGGAGAGACCAAGGCTTTTTCTTCTGTATACGCTGCACACCTGGAGGCTAAAATTAATTTTATTCCCTGCAACTTGAAATCAAATTAATATGAATGTTCATACCAAATCTCATTTAAACTGTATTTTATTGCAATTTAAATCAATATCCCTTACTAATGTGGTGTAGTTTATTTCGATGGCTTTATCTTAACAAATACCTAAGCTCATTCATTATATGACACCTAAAATCTTTTTATTTCAACCAACACTTACCGTTTCAGCCAGTTATTGCAAGACGCAGGAAGCAAAGTTGTTCACCTTATATAACTATGCCTTTGCAACAGTTTTGATTTTTTCCTTTTCTTTGAACTACATCTTTTTGGATACTTCCCAGATATTTCTTCCTGATGATGATTGAAATATTTTCATCTCACAGCCAATTCGACGTGTTATATATTCCACTCGAGACATGAATCAATAATTGAACTGAGAAATTAGTATTCATGAAAGCATCCAGTATTGAAGTTATACATATATACAATCCTCTCTCAACAGTGACAGGAATATCAAGTTACATTTCATGTTGGGTACTTGTTTGAGCAACAATTATACCAATTCTTTTGATACTCGAAAGATATCAACCATACAATATACTTCTTTGGGAATTATTGACATCCAAAAATTTAAATAGGAGTGAGGAATTAGCCTCACTGAAGCCTTCCGAGATATTGGATTTCATAAGTTCTCTGGGACTGGAAGGCGAGCTGTAAAGCTTTGTCAGGGGGCACAATAGACCATAAGGTCGCAGTGGACTGTAAAACCTTTTAAACTATTAAACTATTATGAAAGGTTCAACCATAAGTGAAGTACTAGATATGATGAAACCTCCAACAAATCGTTGATGTGAAGCAGAAATAGTAGTGAGTCTAGAATTGAACCTTGCGGAACATCAGCATTTATGATAAGAGAGCCAGATGAAGATCCATCGATCACCACATCTAGATACCTGTTGAAGAGAACGCTAGCTACATAAATAATGTAGTCTTTCCCATGAGATACAAAAGATGTTTGTATCGCAGATTAGGGAACAATTTATCTATAACAATCGGTAGGATTTTGTCAGATCTACAAGTTTTGTTGGTGTGGGCACCCACCAAAAATCTTTCTGATAATAGGAATGTTTTCAGGTGACCTCAGGCTTATGTCAATAGGTGTAATGTTCGGTAGTTGTTTCACTGATGAATCCAGAGTTAAATTCAGGGTAGGTAAAAGAACGAAATGTTGAATGACCAACCAAAGTTAATGGAACCTATTCTTGTTGAGAACATCTCTACCGGAAATCCCAAAGAAGAGGTAATTTGCTTCTGGATAGGGTAGTAGATACCATCTATCACCCACGGTGATCCTTTTAGTCGCCTCTTACGACAGGCAGGAAATACCATGGGGTTATTCTGAAGCCGACCCCATACAGCTTCAAAATTCGAAAAGGCCCCCCCTAGGTTTCCCAAGAAATACACAATCTATGTTCTGGAAATGAGAAGAAATATAATCGAAACATTTTTTGGTGGTTTAATGATTTCATTTAAATGATAGGATAAATTCTTCATGGAAAAATCCTGACTAAAGTTCCATAATTATTTAATAAGCTGTAAGTAAAGAAAATAAAAAAAATCTATCTAAAATGCCACTCAAAACGAGTTGACGAAGTTGTTACTAGATTTTACTAGATCGAATAACCGATATACAGTAGCTTCTTACTGTACAAGGTTATTCACGAATATGGCTCTTTAGAGTATTTTTAGGAAAGACACAAGATTTAGGATTGAAATTCTAAAGATGAGCTTCAAGTAAGAAGACGACTTCTCTTATATTTTTCGAAGGTTCTAGGACATCAACTTTCGTTTTTCAAATGGAAAAACCCATTTATTATTGCACAAATAGATTCTCCATTGAATTCTGAGTTTTTTTTATTCCAGAAGATTGAATTTTCCAGAAAAAATTCTCTTTGAATGAGGAAATACGAAAAAAATCCCAAAATAGAGTTCTGTTGAAATACAGACAACTTCTTAATTTTTTCATTAAAAAATTCCCATTTTTGAGAATATCCGAGGAGGAAGGCTCTTTTCCAATAGCGTGATTTTCAGAATATGAGAAAGGAGGTCACAAATTCTTTGTCAAAGTTAGAAGTGACGAAACATCAAAAAATCGTTTTTTTTCAAATTGGAACCCCATTTTTCTGGAGATTTTCAAAATAATTAGCGTTCAATTAATTGAAATCTTTGTTATCGAGAATATATAATATATAATAATATAATAATATAATATAATATGTTTATTAACAAGTTTAAATACAAATATTTTCTTATAGTTCAGACGAGTTCAGTTTTTCTTCATTTTTTAAAGCTTAGGATAATTTCCGCAAATTCTCAATTCTGGAGAATTTCCTTTTCGTCATGGTCGGGAAAATTGAAATTTCAGTAATGAAATTGTTACATGTTCTGTAAATTATTCTTTCGAAAGCATTAAAAAATATTACAAATTATTTTCTTCCGCATTCCTGAGAATTTTTTACGTTGACTTTACTAATATAATTGAGAACTTTAAACCAATAGTTGCTCTCGGATTAGGTACAGATGATAATTCAAGTACTTAACTCTCCTGATCTATAGAAATAATTTTCTCGATAACACAGAATTTCACTTGACCACTAATTATTTTCCAGTAAAAAAACACATTCGGAATGAGATTGAAAATTGAAGACAAAATGGTTTTTCCTGAATATCTCGGAAAATATTCATTTTGGGATAAAAGTCTTGGACGTATGTTCCTATTAATTTTTGAAGAAGATTTCGAGAATGCTTCGATAAAATCGGGTTCCAATCTGAAAAAACGATTTTTTGATGTTTCGTCACTTCTAACTTTGACAAAGAATTTGTGACCTCCTCTATCATATTCTGAAAATCACTCTATCGGAAAAGAAGCATCAGCCTCTCTTCTCGGAGATTCTCAAAAATAAGAATGTTTAATGAAAAAACCTTCAAGTTGTCTGTATTTCAACAGAGTTCAATTTTGAGATGTTTTTCCTATTTGCTCATTTGAACAGAACTTTCTCGGAAATATTCAAACTTTGGAAATCGAAAAGACTCAATGAAAAATCTTTTTATGCAATAAAAAATGGATCTTCCCATTTCAATCCTGAATCTTGTGTCTTTCCTAAAAATATTCTAAAGAGCCATATTCGTGAATAACCCTGTATATGTTTAACCCAAAGAAATTCATTATTTAAACAGCTCCTTTTTAATGCTCCAGTTTCTTTGTCATTATAGTAGTATAGCCTCATTTCTGAATTTTCATATCGGAATTTCAATAAACCTTCAGGACAATATTATGAATGGAAATTTCTTGCAGCATTTACCGGAGCAACAATAATTCAACTCATGTTCCACATTCAATGTGAACTTGAACATTTCACTGATTAACTAGACTGCCGGCGACGTAGTTCAAGGTTGGATCACACCTCTAACACTCTCCGTATTTTTTTTATCTCGTTCGGTACACACCCAAACGGTCAAGGAAAATTCTAATGCTCTTGGCGATCTCCGAGAGTTTTACGATCCATCCTACCACGCATTCCGTCTATGCAAGCCACCATTGTTCTTCCTTCGACTCACTCGATACACCTTTACGTTTGATTGAAGTGTGTTTTAGCAGTTTGAAAAGAGCACTTCGTGAAATTGCATATTTACGTCGATATATTCGATGATGTATTATCCAGTTGACCCAGAGCCTTGAACTTCACTCTGCGGATTGGATTTCACCACAAAACGTACCACCTATGGACTTTCGAATTGAATTATACAGTGTGACGCAGACTCATGGTACACCCCCATTTTCTCCTTTGTTTCTGTAGTTATATTTTTGAAATTTGGAACATTGAATATACTCACTATAGGGCAGTATTTGACATATTCAGAAAAAAATCCAACTTCTGGTTTTTCCGGAAATGACATCAACTTTTGATTTTCAAATGGGACACCCGGTATATTATTACATTTTTGAAATCTCTATAATTTTCTCAATCTAATGATATCTCATAGTTGATATTTCATTCGTCAGAACGCCCATTTTATTTTTTGATCTAGATAGCTATGAACTCTCTAAAATTATTCCAAATAATCAAAATAATGCTACACTATAGTAATTTCGATTTAAAAAGTATCGTGGTTCGAAATACGTGCCAAAAAAGTAAATCAAAACCTTTTTTCACTCGAAACTCCGTTTTGTCAAATGGTAGCATAATGGTACTCTGACGTCATTCGAAAGTACCATCGGTGGGGTATCTATCCATATCAACTATTTTTCTGTATAACCAATACGAACACGATAATGGAGTTTAGACAAGTTTAAGTATCTTCCCGGTTCAATCCAAAGTTGATGTTATTTCCGGAAAAACAGGAAATTGGTTTTTTTTTTCTAAATATGTCAAAAAGTGCCCTATAGTGAGTATATTCAATGTTCCAAATTTCAGAAATATAGCTACAGAAACAAGGGAGAAAATGGGGGTGTACCATGAGTCTGTGTCACCCTGTATACAGGGTGGTCTAAATTGGTGATACCTCAACTACAACTTTTTAACCGGAAGAGATAGAGGAAATGAATGACTCATTACAGTCGTCTTTTTTATCAGGTCATGTTATAAAAGTTTAGGAAAAGAACAATAGAAAAAAGCTCTCTATTTGAGATATCTCGACTTGTAATATTCGAAAAAGATCCAGAGGAAATAAAATTAAACAGAAAAAAAATATCGAATCCAATCAGTTGGAGTTGACCCAATTCAATTAAGATAATATATGTTTCCACTACCAGGAAAAACAATCCACGTAAAAACGAAAGATGATTCAAAAATTGATTGAAGAAAATATACTGCTCCATAAAAGTTAGGTATATCGTATTCAATCGTTTTGAAAAGTCTGTAATTTTCGAGAAAATCACTGTAAAATCATTTGAAACTCAATAACAACTTGAATCCATCCGATAAAAATCAGTATGAGACATTTCGTCAATCCGGTCGCCCTTTTTTTGAAGTTTGGTTCTTTGCATATGCTTCATGAATGTTCTTATTTTGAAATGAAGTCAGCTTATCAACGGCTTCGATTTGAAACGAGTTTTCTGAAAATGCAAGGAAGTAAATTAACAAACGCTGAGGCTAATAGGGCTATCGAAATGCTACAGGGTGGCCTAACTCAGGTTGTTGTAGCGGAAAAGATCCAAGTCAGCCAAAGTGTGAAGTATGAATAGGTTCAGGGAGACAGGTTCTGTGTTGGAAAGACCAAGGCTTGGTGGTCGACGAAAAACAACACCTGCTCAGGATCGTTTCATCACCGTTTCGGTGAGAAAAAAGCCTACACCTACGTGTAGAATGCTACGGAATACTCTTCAAAATGCAGATGAGGTCCAAGATTCCATCGAAACCATCAGACAACGTTCGAGAGAGGTGAATCTAGGTCCTAGACGTCCATTAAGAGGAGTTCCATTAACACGTGACCATAAGCGTCAAAGACTAGAATGGGCAATGCAACATATCATTTGGAACGATCAATGGCGTAGTGTCCTTTGCACTGATGAATCCAGATATGAACTATTTTCAGATTTTCGAAAAATAAGGGTATTGACAATCCCACGCATACCCCGTAATCGTCGTCTTGTCCAAGAAGTCCATCCATTCCGAGGGGGTAGAGTTATGGTATGGGCCGGGATATGTTTCAACGGACGCACAGATCTACACATTTGTCCTGGGAATATGACCGCTTTACAGTATAGGGAGCATGTCATTAACAATGTTTTGCCAAATTTTCACGCTGATATTGGTGAAACTTTTCAATTTCTAGACGATAATGCTAGACCGCACCGTGCAGCCATAGTTGAGAATGCGCGCGAGGAGCTTGGTATTCCACATTTACCAATACCTCCGCACTCACCAGATTTGAATTGCATAGAACATGCATGGGATATGCTCCGCACTCACCAGATTTGAATTGCATAGAACATGCATGGGATAAGCTCCAAAGAAGATTAGATAATCATCAACCTACCCCAGAATTCTTAAATGATCTGAAAGAGCTTCTGCCACGTTTATGAAGCCTTAAAATGCTTGAATTCTCTGGGATTTTTTTAACCACTCTGTATACACTGCAGACCTACAGACTTAAATTAATTTTATTTCCTGCAACTTGAAATCATATTGATATGAATTTTCATCACAAAATCTCATTTAAACTATATTTTCTGCAATTTATGTCAATATCCCTAACTGTTTATGAAAGTGTTCAATCTCAGATCAGTTTTGAGCAGTTGTCTATGCTACCATCACTATTACTTGATTGGTTTCGAAAAGAGTAAGAAATGTCAGGATTTAAATGCATATGGTTCATGATTTCACTTAAATATTCAATCGTTATAACCTGATTAATTCATCATGTCTCTTATCTGAAATTAACTATCTCCATTCCTGAATGAAACCGTTATAATATTAATCAATACATCAGCATCAACTATTCGCCCACAATTCAATTTACTTTCATTATTCACCACATATATTTTCCTTATTCCTTGGAGTGAAAGCTTTAGTATGTCAAATCAATGGAAAAAGTTTGACATTGAACTACCTCACCTCTTGAATGCAATGTTAAACTCACGTTTTCATTGTAGGTGTAGGTTCTGATCTATAAGCAGACAAATTGAAATAGGACAAGGATACAGTATTATTTTCGAAAGGCTGCAGGCTGTAAACTGAACATGGCAGTGATTCCATTTTTTTCGCTTTTTCTTATCGGAACTGGTGTCATGCTTGAGGTATGTACCTACAAGAATTAACATTGCAAGTGGATAATAATAACTGATCGTTAGAAAAGATTTATGTGCGAGATAAAATTCAAATAAAGATTTTTAATGGGGTATATGGTGCAGTTTCGATCCAGAAATAGACTCAGGATATGGTTTGAATAGATATTGGAAGGAAGGAGCAGAAATAGCACGAATTCGAAGAAATCGTATTGAGTTACATTCTGATTAGATATACAGGGTTATTCACGAATATTTTCAGGAAAGACACAAGATTTAGAAATGAAATTCTAAAGGTGAGCATCAAGTCAGAAGTAGACTTCTCGTATGTTTTCTGAAGTTTCTAGAACCTCTGGTTTTTCCGGAAGTGACATCAACTTTCGTTCTTCATAAATAGATTCTTGATTGAATCTTTTTGATTCCAGAAGTTTGAATTTTCCTGAGAAAATTCTCTTCAAATGAGGAAATACGAAAAACATTTCAAAATTGAACTCTGTTGAAATACAAACAACTTCCAGGTTTTTTCATTAAAAATTATAATTTTTGAAAATCTCCTAGAAAAAAGGCTGATGCTTCTTCTCCGATAGCGTGATTTTCAGAATACGATACAGGGGGTCACAAATTCTTTGTCAAAGTAAGAAGTGACGAAACATCAAAAAATCGTTTTTTTTTTTAAATTGAAACCCCGTTTTTTCGAAGCAATTTCGAAATCTTCGTCAAAAAGTAAAAGGAGCATACGTCAAAGAATTTTATCCCAAAATGAATATTTTCCGATATATTCAGGAAAAACGATTTTGTTTTCAATTTTCAGTCTCATTCCGAATGTGTTTTTTTTACTGGAAAATAATTAGCGGTCGAGTGAAATATTTGGAAATCTCTGTTATCCAGAAACTTTTTTCTTATAGTTCAGACTAGTTCAGGTTTTCTTTATTTGTTGAAGCTTAGGATAATTTCCGCAAATTTTTAATTCTGGAGAATTTTTTGGTTATTATGAAGTTTAATGCCCCGTCACTGATTTTGAAAATATTTTGCACAGTGAATCTATAGGACTTCCTGATACTACAGTCCCAATCACAGCTCTGGGGAGGCAGTAATTTTCGGGAAAAAAAATAAATGAAACTCATAAATATACTCCATTTACCTCGGATACGGCTCTGATATAGTCTTATATATAGTCTATATAGTTTTGTTCAACAAGGTTAGGTTATGTTAGGTTAGGTTAGGTTCATTTTCCCTACCAATAGTTGAAAAAAAAATTTCTTTTCAAATTAAAAAAAAAAAATTTCATAAAAAAATAAAACATCGATCCGCATTCAGGTTAGGTTAAGTTAGGTTAGGTAAGGTTCATTTTCCCTACCCCAAGATTACAAAAAAAAATACAAACAAATTAAAAAAGATACAAGTGGGCAGTAAACTTTCTAATTACCGTTTGTTAACAATTTTTTTTGTCATCGTAGGGAAATTTGAATTTTCAGTGATGAAATTGTTATATTTTCTGTTAATAATTCTTTCAAAAGAATTAAAAATAATTACAAATTATTTTTTGCGGCCTTCCTAAGAGTTTTTCAAGTTGATTTCACTAATACTCACATTGAGAACTTTAAACCAATTGTTTGATAATTCAAGAAGTCAACTCGTCTGAACAATAGGAAATATTTCCTCGATAACAGAGATTTCCAAAAATTTCACTTGACCGCTAATTATTTAAAAAATAAACACATTTGGAATGAGATGGAAAATTGAAGACAAAATCGTTTTTCCTGAATGTCTCGAAAAATATTCATTTTGGGATAAAAGTCTTGGACGTATGCTGCTATTATTTTTTAACGAAGATTTCGAAAATGCTTCGAGAAAATGGGGTTCCAATTTGAAAAAAAAAAACGAGTTTTTGATGTTTCATCACTTCTAACTTTGACAAAGAATTTGTGATCTCCTGTATCATATTCTGAAAATCGGAAAAGAAGCATCAGCCTTTCTTCTCGGAAATTCTCAAAAATGAGAATTTTTAATGGAAAAACCTCGAAGTTGTCTGTATTTCAACAGAATTCAATTTTGAGTTTTTTTTTCGTATTTTCTCATTTGAAGACTTTTGGAATTAAAAAGACTCAGAATTCAATGGAGAATTTAGTTATGCAATAAAAATGGGCCTTTCTATTCGAAAAACGAGAATCCTAGAACCTTAAAAAAATATACGAGGAGTCGTCTTCCTACTTGAAGCTCACCTTCAGAATTTTAATCCTGAATCTTTTGTCTTTCCTAAAAATATCTTATGAAGCCATATTCTTGAATAACCCTGGATATAAACAAAATCTGGCATAAGTTTGTCGTCATATGGGAAATATTAATGAATGGAAAAATTAACAAAGGAATAGAAAAAATCTAGAAGAAGATATTCTCAAAGTTCTCAATCTTCGTGCATTCTCGAGAGTGATATTACCAAATCTGAATAAATGTCCTCATTGCAGAATTCACGTCGTCTACTGTAACCTTTACAGGAGTATTCGATTTCGATGTTCTAATTGTCTCTTCATATCGTCAGATATTAAATTCGTGATAACCTTGAGAGTAGATAGATACAAATGGAGAAATCAGATAATAGTACGGGTGTATACTATATTATAGATCCGTTAGGATTGTGTTTGAGGACCCAAACATTCCATCCATCGATTGTGCCTGTTAATTCATGTTACATAAAACGAAAAACCGGCGTGCCTAAAACGTGAAATCGTATCAGATCGAGATTGTGTTTTGCTTTATCCGATTTTGTATTTGTTGGGGACAAAAATGAATGTTCATTGGTTATGTCAACAAGTCATTAAGTTTTTCTGGGCAAATTTAGATTGTTGTATGCATGGGGAAGTAGTTTCATGCAAAAGCTGCTGAACCATTTTCAATATGGGGAAAACTTTGCAGATAGTGTTCAGATTGGAAATTATTATAATTCTTTCATATACGAGAAATCTAAATGTTTTCACACTCATCAAACTCATACTTCAGTCTATTTTTTAAGAGTTCAACAGTGTTGGGTCAAAATCTATTTTCACTATTTATATTACAAAATCAGTTCTTGTCAGAATGACAATTCTCATAATATGTCTTAGTTTTTGGTCCTGAAAAATATTCTGTTTTCTTGTGTTATAACACGTTTGGTTTATCTATGGGAGATGATTGCCTTTCATTGGGGTCCCGTAGCGGTCTTCAAACATCTGAAGTGCCGAAAAATCATCACCTGGAAGGTCGTATCTGGTTTGAAAAAACCCTCACGACCAGAGAGCAACAATTTGTGGATTTTGAATATGAATATCGAAGGAATTTCGAAAGACAAGTGTGATTACGTCTCCAAATTAGCTGAGGAACATGGTATCAAAGAGATTCTTCTGCAAGAAACCCACACGGCAACAGAAAAAAAATCCTCGTGAAAGAGGACAGTTGAAAGGTTATGTATTAATTGATTTTTTACAAGTTTAGCTTGTTATGTTGAAAAATTATCAGTTTTCGTAACTTTCAACAGATTCGGAAAGGAGAAATGATGGAGTTTCTTTTTCATTTCTTTCAAATTTTGTGACATTTCTGTCATAAATATTTATAAACCTCCGAACATTATTTGGCCCAGAAATCTTAATGTTGATGTTTTTTAAAGTAGCAAATGCATTTCCAAAATGCATTCGATTTATTCTGAATTATCGGTTTCTTTCCTGCTTTTGTCTTTTTTCATTTCAGATTAAGAATTACCAGTCGTTTTGGGCAGAATCTGTGTATCCGAGCCCATCGACGGATAACATGAAGATGATCACACTGATGTCGTTCAAGATTTTCTTGATATTTGATATTTTATGTTATTTTGTTTACGGGGAGGCAGGTTTTTTCGGCTGAGGTTTTTTCCCCTGGCTGTATAGTATCGTATGATACTAGTGTTGATAGTTTCGTATGATTCTATAGTATTATACAAAGAATGTTATGATACCCCGTTCTTTTTTTACCTCAGCTTAGGTACTTTTTGTTTCAACATTTATTGTATTATTTTAGCTCTCTTTTTCATAAGAATATATGTATGTATATATATATAGTTCACTAAAAAAAAATTTCCTTCTTAATCAGCAACATTCCTGGACTCTAATTCGAGGTCTATTGAAAAATAGCTCAATCATAAAATTTTTCCTTTCAACGAATCAATGGAAAGTTTCTCCAATATCAGATAATTTTTCAATTGAGTTTTTCCAGAGGAAGAAATGAAAAGATGACAGAAAATATCTTGGTGTTGTTAAATTCCATATATTGTCAATCGATTTGATGCAAAAAAAGGATAGTCTGAATTCCGATAGCAAGAAGAAAAGGTGCCACAAGTAATTGTTGAAATATCTGCCAAGTGTGAATTTATCACATATTCGAATTTTTTAGGACGCTCTCAGAATTAAGTATTATGTAATTCTAGACCAATTTCATCGTTGGAATGGCCGATAATTAGTATCAATTAGAGGTTGAATCGATCTTTTACCATTATCACTGATCATTTGGTGCTCAGAAAGGACAAACATTTCTTTAACGTTCACTAGTTGTAAACAGAAAAACTTCTTTTACTTTGTGACCTTCAATATCCCTGCATTCTAAAAACCCATGCATATTTCACTCCGAAATTAACGATATTTTTCATGTTCTATGTTGTCTTGAGTTCGAAACACTATCAAAAATAATAATACTTTTTTATCGATCATTAGAAAATTCCTGATTGTCAATACGTTACAGCATGAGGATGCTTATTAATAATTAGTTGAAATCACAGAAATGGACGTTATTTTGAAATTTTACAAAATTTCACTCAGATATGGTCCCAAAATTTAATTGGGATAGAAATTTGAAGAATATTATTATGCACACCGTTTGAAATTTTAATTTCTGTATTTCAGTATCGTAATGAGTTCATTACAGTACTAAAAGTAGTGCTGTAATGAACCTCATTACAGCATTGTTTTCAGTTATATTTTTCTCTTTGTGGTTGTCAGTACTGACCCCAGATCCTCTCAATTTTCATATCAAATCAATTCAAATTCCGTAATCTGTCAAATTTGATACGTCACACCAGCTGCCAAGATACAATATAAAAGTCACTCGTCTGAATTTTTATTTGAATTTCGAGAGTATTTCACAAAATTTGACTGAAATATCGTCTAATACTCGTTGCAGAAGGAAATTCAAACAATCCAATTTCGCATTCGTGTTGGAATAGGAGCCCATTCCTCAATTTTTTTAGAATATTCTATTTCATTCTGAAGTGTACTAAACAGATCTTTCAACTAACTCTTTGATGAGATTCATGAATCGAATAGATCTTCAACTAAGTTTGAACCAAAAAAATCTAGAATGAGGAAACTCTAGGATTCTTTTGTTCGTTCCAAACAAGATCAATTTTTTATCGTTAATTGGTTATGATATTTCGACCTATATGTTACCCGAAGAATTTTTAGTGGGTGGTATTTTTTTACGACACCAATTTATCCAATATTATGCTAATCACTACTAGGGATAGTCTGTAGTTCACGTTTATCTGTTCCATTGATCAAAGATATCACGGTCGCTTTAACAGTATCTTAATTGTTAACGGATTGTTTTTATACACCCGCTATTCTATGGTACCAATATCGACACTCTCAAGGTTCCTCTTGTATTTATGCCTTCGAGAAGATATGGGAAGGTAATATCACGATTCATTTGATTGACGTGTTTTACTAATTTCAAGTGAATTGTGATTCACTTATTTTGGTAACTCCACTGTACTGAATTGTGTCGTTCGAAATTTTTTATCTAGTTTCGTAAAAAATAGAGCATTTAAAACATTTGAAAAATTCAGCGTGAAATCATGTCTAACCTTGTATTTATGATCCAATTTTTTTCATCTAATTCGCTGCATAAGATATAATCAATAAAATGAATTAGTTGAAAACCTACCCAGAATATGTTCCAAAATTATACACACGGTCTAATTAAATAAAATTACACCGGAATTTGCGTCAACCTAACAAAATAAAGCTCTCAGGAACCAATAAAGATCAAATCCAGAAATAATTAGGAGATAATTACAGGGTTAATCTGAGGATAGCGTGGAATTATCTCATTTATTGTTACGATAAGTATTTCGGAATTAAAGAGTGTATATTTCATTAGTTTATTTCGAAACGATATCGGTAAGATAATGTTTCATAATTTGTAATGGATTTCACGAAATAGCAATTGATTCATTGTCTTTATGGAATAGGTGTCGACATAAAAGAATCAGAGCACCAATTTCAACCTAATAGTATATTCTAAAACAAGTTCCAGAATGAGCTCCTATTCCAACGCGAATGCAAAATATTGAGTTTTGGAATTTTCTTCTGCAACGAGTATTAGACGATATTTTCTCTATTTCAGTCAAGTTTTGTGAAATACTCCAGAAATTCAAATTTAAATTCAGATCAGTGACTTTTGTATTGTATCTTGGTAGTAACTTACGAAATTTGACAGATTACGGAATTTGAATTGATTTGATTTGATTTGAATATTGAGAGGATCTGAGGTCAGTACTGACAACCACAAAACGAAAAATATAACTGAAAACAATGCTGTAATGAGTTTCATTACAGCACTACTTTTAGAACTGTAATGAACTCATTACGATACTAAAATAAAGAATAGTATATAACATTACTAGCAAGGTAAGAGGGTTTTTACTGACGAATGGAGGATATAACTGACGAGCCGCAGGCGAGTCAGTTACTTCCCTGAGCCAGTGAAACCCGTTACCTTGCGTGTATTGTTTTGAATATTATTTGTTTCTCATTTGTAAAAAGGTTAGATAAATTCCAAAAAAATCTCAATAATTTGTCCCAAATGTCGTAAGCTATAGAAGCGTTGCCATGAACATGTCTCTTTATTTTTCTTTACATTTGTTTTGGCGAAAGCGAAAATGAATGTACCAAAAGAAGAATGTACCAAGTTTATTACCTGCAAAATCAGCTGCAAGGTACGAGCGAGAATACGACGACTTCAAAAAGTGGCAAAACAAAAATAGTGTGATTGGGGTAACTGAAGATGTTTTGTTGGTCTACTTGAATCAAACTATCAGCTAGATTCAGCCCTGATACTTCATGGGCAAAATGGTCTATGCTGAAAAGCTGCTTGGAAATGAAAGAAAATGGCCCTGTTCGCAGGTTTGTTTTCCTTAAAAAATTTATTGAAAAATATGACGTTTAGTTGTCATTTGCAGATTTCAAAAGGTGAAAGCGTTTCTGAAACGCAAATAAGCGTTATACGCCAAAAAAGGCCAAAGTATTAAGTGAAGAAGAGGCTAAACAATTTCTTTTACATGCTCCTGATGACCAGTGGTTGCTGGCGAAAATTGTAAGAATATTTGGGATTTTTGGATGTTGTCGATGTGACGAAATTCTCTCCTTGAACGTGAATGATGTAGAAGATATGAAAAAATACGTTATTGTGACATTGCGGCAAACAAAAAATTTAACAACAAGAAGATTCACCATAAGCGATTATGGCTGCAGCTTCAAGCCCTGCATGTTATACAGAAAATATGTAAATCTTCGGCCTCCTGGAACAGAAAGCCTAAGATTTTTTTTGACATACCGACATGGAGTGTGCATTTCCCTTAATGCTAGCCAGCACACTATTGGTGGTGTCCCTAAGCAAATAGCGAAATATTTAGGTTTAAAAGACCCAGAGTTATACACCGGCCACTCTTTTTGCAGAACTCGAGCCACTATGGTTGCGGATTCGGGTGGAGATATTTCAGCACTAAAGCGTGCAGGAGGGTGGAAGAGCACCGAAATTGCGATGAGTTATGTCGATGATTCGGTCAACAAAAAAATCGAAATGTCTAGCAAATTATTTGGTAGTAAGGAGAGTACAAATGTTCTGCACTCCTCGAGTTCAGCAGTTTCTGAGTAAACAGATGGTTCATCATCATCCGTATCAACTCTTTCATCATCAAAAATCTGTGTTATTAGAAATAACAATTGTACCATGATTTTCAACATATGACGATAAAACAAAATTTTTTAATGTAAATAATACAACTAACTTGTAAAAATTTTGCAAGTTAACTGTCAGTTTTACAAGTTAGTGACTTGATAAAATAAACTTTCTTGAGTAATAAGGTGTTTTGGTAAACTGACGTTTACAAATGAGAAACAAATAAATAATATTCCAGTGATTCCTCTATTTTAATTCATCTCTAGAGGGGGAGATAACAAAATTATAGTTAGGTAACTTTTCTGGAAGTGTTTCTCTAATATTCTCATTGTTTCAGACTTCATTAGCGACAAGGAAATTCGAGCGCAAATTGAACCATTATGATGAGAATATCATAACCCACAACCGAACACGAAATTGAATCAATTAAATCACAAAACGATTACCATAACAAAAGCAATCATACATCATATTCGATTTATGGTTATTGCTAATGAACCTTATTCAAGATCGCATGGGCACTGAAACTTGACACTCAATTTGACATAACGTTCACGATAAAAACCTCCATTCCAATTTTTTAATGTTAGGTACAAATCACGACTTTTTTCAAGGTTTAATTTTTAGGAGGGTCCAACCATAGTTGCCATTAATTTTTTCAGTTTGGTAAAGGAAAAATTTGTCGATATGTATGATTGATATTCGTGCAAATAGTTCAGCAAATTAAGAGCTCATTATCATGTTGACAAGATATATTTCAGCTCAGAGGAAGGTCCTGAACATTAGGAGTATGTAAAGCCATTAGAGAGGTGCGCTAAAAAGATTTCCTGATATGTTTTTATGATAATGATACTTGGAAAAAATTTGAACTGATGTTGATTCCTCGAAGTATTTTCATTCTTATGCAATATTCTGAGATTCTTGAAATATAAATTGAGTTTTCCCAAGTGCATTATTATATTATAAATAATTGGTTGAAACTGAAATTTTTCGTCCATTTTTGAGTCCTTTTCAAAGTTATAGCTTTTATCCGAAAGAATATGAATTGCTTGAAAGTAATTTTTCAGAAAAAAAGCTTCCAAATCAACATATTTTGCATGCTCTCGTATGAAATCTATTAGCACACTATCCATTTAATATTCTTTTCAGAAAACAGGGTTGTATACTTAGTATGAGTTGCTGAATGGACAAAAAACATTAATCATTTTTGATACACGAAGTTTTCCATAACAATCTAGCCAATCAACTCCAATAAGAGATATAAATTGGATATTTTTATCTCTAGTAATCCGCTCAAGTTATTATATGGGACTATTTTTGTTGTCAATAATCTGTTTGATTCATTGTTGTTTAAATTTTAGATATTTTTTGTTCTGATAACTTAAGCGGTTTTTCTTGTACTAATTATGGTGAGAGAAGAAAAATGTTACCTGAAATAATCTGTATCAACTGTTTCGAATAGGTTGAATAGCCTTTATTAAAACTAGTTGAATATGAATAGTATATTTCCCTAGGTTATTTTTCGCGTTGCAATGATTCGTTTTTTTACTGAACCAAAATCGTTCTGCAAATGAAGAAATGAATATTTTCCTTGTATATTCTTGACAAAAGTGACTTTTTATCTACAGGGTGTCCAAGAAGTCGAAGTCAAGCCGGATTCAGGTAACTGGCTGAGTATAGAAGTCATCAGAAAAATAAAGAAAAAAATCTAAGTGGTGAATTTTTCAAATTATATTGCATTTTCTGTAATTCGAGAAAATACGCAACCTCAATCATTTTTACAAAGTTCGAAAAATTATTCGAAACTGTGTTTTTTCAAAAAAGACCGTTTTTTTGAACGGATTAAAAAAAATTTGTAAAAGTTTGACAACGTTTTGTCAAATTTTCACGCTGCTATTGGTGAAACTTTTCAATTTCTAGACGACAACGCTAGACCGTATCGTGCAGACATAGTTGAGAATGCGTGCAAGGAGCTTGGTATTCCACATTTACCAATACCTCCACACTCACAAGATTTGAATTGCATAGAAAATACATGAAAAATGCTTCAAAGAAGATTAGATAATCATCAACCTCCTCCAGAATCCGTAAATGATCTGAGAGAGCTTCTGCCCCGTTTATGGAACAAAATTCCTCAAGAAATGTTCAACAACCTCGTGTGTAGTATGCAAAGAAGATGTCAAGTTGTTATTGATGCCCGTGGAAGACATACATTGTATTGATAGTCTTAAAATGCTTGAATTCTCTGGGAATAAAATTTTGTTATTTTGCTCGAATTTTCTTAATCAACCTGTATACACTGCAGACCTAGAGGCTAAAATTGAGTTCATTTCCTGAAACTTGGAATCATATTAATATGAATTTCCATCACAAAATCTCAGTTAAAATATTTTTTTTTGCAATTTAAGTCAATTTCCCCAACTATTGTATAATGCAATACAGATTTCATTATGTTTATTGATATTTCTGGAGAAACACTCTTTAGTCAACATAGTTCAAGCATTATTTACTTTCGTGGAAATCTTCTCTATCTTCAAATGTCACTCTTTTTGTGATTCAGTAAAGAAATCATAGAAGAGACAACAAGTTTCGAACAACAGTCCCGGAATATAATAAATATAACTAATAGCTTACATTGTGGGATATAAATTTCTATCAACTATTGTCTATGCAGCATTGGAGAAAATGAATCAATATATTCTCAGGCTAAAAAAATTCTCACCCGTCCGATTGTTTTATTCCCAACAGTGAAAAGAAGAGTTGCTGCTTGATTACAAAAATTCATTGAGTAATTCTTGTGAAAACAAACGTGCTCTGATGATTTTCAAGTCGCATTAGGTAATATTCATATTATTGGAAAGTGAAATGCGAGCAATTGTTTTTCTCGGCTACCAAACCAACCGATCCCTAGGTGCAGTCGTGAATAATAAAGTGGGACTAATTGCACCACCCATCTCGATTTCGGCGATTTCGAAATTGGACATCTTCAGGTACTTGCGAGCCTGAAAAGCGATATTTTTTATGGAATGTAATTTATTCCATTTGAATGAGGTTGTGAAATTGTCATCGTTAAATAGGCCTTTATTGCTCTGATACCAATTGCATAAGTGCAGTGTGACTTAAATCGTAAAATATTGCTACAAATGAGAACCCGATTTGTCGACGTAGGTATATATATTTTCATTAGGTCGGTATGATTGGATATTTCGTTATGATCGACTCAGAATTTATTGGATCGCACGTACTAAGTATTTTCGAAATCTAACCTAAACAGGCCAAATAGAAGCTAGCGTTTCGTGATTAAATTTTTTTTGGTGGCCATTTATTGCACATTCTGATCAAGAACTCATTTCAATTCTACGCGACTCGTTTTTTGTCGAATTGTAATTGAAATTTGCAAAATTCGTTTTATTACATCAATAATTGAAGGAGATCCAATGACTATAAAATACAACGTATTTGCATCTGCATTGAACTACTTTTACGTTGAAAATTTGATTGCACATTATGTGATGTAGTTTGTTCGATATGACTCGATCAAATCGAGTATTGAAAATCGTTAGAATTGCAACAAAAGTGAGGCAAGAAATCTATTTAGAATGAGCACAATAATCATTTGCTTGTACAAAAAGTGATATCATATATGACCGTTACTTTACTAATGGAGTAAGATCATATCAGAGTATCTGCAAAATTATGTCGAAGAGTTCTTCAAAATATTTTGAACCAAATCATAAACAGTGTGAGTCTTTGATATACATACAGGAATAGGATAAAGTATGAGAGCAAGTAAACTGCTTCACATGAGTTAGGGATATTGACTCAAATTGCAAAAAAATAGTTTAAATGAGATTTTGTGATTGAAATTCATATTAATATGATTTTAAGTTGCAGGAAATGAAATTAATTTTAGCCTATAGGTCTTAAGCGAATACAGAGTGGTTGAGAAAAATCGAGTTAAGTAACGAAATTTTATTCCCAGAGAATTCAAGCATTTCAAGACTATCAATAGAATGTATGGCATCAATATCAGCTTGACATCTTCTTTGCATACTGCACACAGGGTTCCTTCGACCTAAGAAACCTTTTGTTAAACAATTGTACATTTAAAAAAATCACCCAGTATTGGCGACTTTTTCTCGAAGTGAAAAAAATCCTAACCTAATTTTTTCTCAACAAATGCACCGCTCAGAAAAGAAATATTGCTGCAGTCCCAAAACACAATTTACAATGCAAATCTTCTCGGATCTCCTGCGTGTTCAAACTTAATTTGCATTCAGTTTACGAAGTTCGGAGCTTCAAGTATTTGCAGATATTTTCAGGTGGCCAGCCGTTCAACAAGTCGAGAATAATCCAAACAGGGTGACTGGTTAAACAGTTCGAGTTTCCAGAGGCCAACTTTCCCGGAGAAATTACACCAAATATATTTTTGTTTGTCATCGAAGTGATGTGATATCTATTTGTCTTGTATAGAAACTTAGATGATATTAATTTTATTCGTTTCTCATTTGTAACAGTCAGTTTTCAAAAACACAATATTAATCAAGAAAGTTTATTTTATCAAGTCACTAACTTGTAAAACTGAGAGTTAACTTGCAAAATTTTTATATGTTGGTAGTATTATTTACATTAGAAAATTTTGTTTTATCGTCATATATGTTGAAAATCATGGTACAATTGTTATTTCCAGTAACACAGATTTTTTATGATGAAAAAGTTGATACTGATGATGATGAACCATCTGTTGACTCAGAAACTGCTGAACTTGAGGACTGCAGAACATTTATACTCTCCTTACTTCCAAATAATTTGCTAGAAATTCGATTTTTTTGTTGACCGAATCATCGACATAACTCATCGCAATTTCGGTGCTCTTCCACCCTCCTGCACGCTTTAGTGCTAAAATATCTCCACCCGAATCCGCAACCATAGTGGCTCCAGTTCTGCGAAAATAGTGGCCGATGTATAACTCTAGGTCTTTCAAACCTAAATATTTCGCTATTTGCTTTGGGACACCACCAATAGTGTGCTAACCAGTATCAAGGGAAATGCACTTTCAATGTCGGTATGTAAAAATAAATTTTGGGTTTTCTTTTCCAGGAGGCCGAAGATATACATATTTTCTGTATAACATGCACGGCATAAAGCTGCAGCCATCATCGGTTATGGTGAATCTTCTGGTTGTCAAATTTTTGGTTTGCCGCAATGTCACAATAACGTATTTTTCCATATCTTCTACATCATTTATGTTTAAGAAGAGAATTTCGTCACATCGACAACATCCAAGAATCCCAAATATTGTTACAATTCTCGCCAGCAACCACTGGTCATCAGGAGCATGTGAAAGAGATTGTTCAGCCTTTTCTTTACTTTTTATTACCTTGCCTTTTTTTGACGTATAACGCTCATTTTCTCGTTTCAGAAACGCTATTACCTTTTGAAATATGCAAATGTCAACTAAACGTTATATTTTTCAATAAATTTTTTAAGGAAAACCAACCTACGAACAGGGGCATTTTCTTTAATTTCCAAGCAGCTTTTCAGCATAGACCATTTTGCCCATAAAGTATTAGGGCTGAATCTAGCTGATAGTTGATTCAAGTAGACCAACAAAACATCTTCAGTTACCCCAATCACACTATTTTTGTTTTGCCACTTTTTGAAGTCGTCGTATTCTCGCTCGTACCTTGAAGCTGATTTTGCAGGTAATAAACTTGATGCTACACCGCTGGCTGTCTCAATGATTTCTTTTGGTACATTCATTTTCGCTTTCGCCAAAACAAATATAGAGGAAAATAAATAGACATGTTCATGGCAACGCTTCCATAGTTTACGACATTTGCGACAAATTATTGAGCTTTTTTGGAATTCATCTAATCTTTTTACAAATCAGAAACAAATAAAATATAAAACAATACACGCAAGGTAACGGGTTTTACTGGATCAAGGAGGTAACTGACTCGCCTGCGGCTCGTCAGTTATATCTTCTATTCGCCAGTAAAAACCCTCTCACCTTGCTAGTAATGTTATATACTATTACTGAGAAGTTTTCGCTTAAATTATCATTTTCATACATAGTATAAACATTTTCATGAAATTCATTTCTTTCCATTGTACGTCAACCTGAAAGATACCACAGTTGGTGCTTGAATTACAAACTGCTCGAAAGAATATGGGAATCCAATAATTCTGCTGAATCGAAGACACAATAGTGTTGCGTTCTTGCAAAAAAGTTACGATCTTTACACGTTCTATCGTGGTTTACACTCTATCAACCATGATTTCTTTTATAAGAGTTCATACTTCGATTCAATTCACTTGGATAGGTAGGTCTCATGATATAATCATACTTTTTTTTCCAACGACATCTGACCTGAATCCAGAAGGTTTAAAATTGGATGAAGAATTTCCAATTCGTAGATGATTGCAGGTGATGTACAACTTTTCTTCGGAATTCAATGAATCAACATTTCAAGGGCAAATCAGTGTTTCAATTGGGATTGTCATCAACATGACTCAGTTGTTCGAGGAAGAGAAATTCGACATCCTCTTACACTCTAAATCTGAAGAAAAAATGTCACTTATTCCAGCATTTTCATTAAATAGGATGTTTTAGTTTTCACAAATCCCAAAATGAAGTTTTTCAATGTTTTTTTTTTCGATATTTTACTAGTGAACAGACAAAGTATTACTTCGTACTACTGTGAATTCAGCTCAGATTTTCTTCAGAAAACATAGGTATATGTTTGAATTTTGTAATGAATCAAACAGTACTGAATCCTTGAAGATTGTCGTTATTTTATTAATGTTTTATTGTTCTTATTTTTCTTCGAAAAATTAAAAAAATTATTTAATATTCTTGAATCGTGGTTTCTGTCCATCATATCAAATGCAACAATGATGGATACATCTTGTTTATCCTTCACGAGATGGAAGAACCTCCAACAATAATTGCAATTTCCAATTGAATCACTGTTTACCAATTGAAATTCAATTTTTCTGTACAGGCGAAATCACGGAACAGCTTATATTAACCAAGGACTTTCATTCAAGGTTGGGTTAAGCCGCTTTCATGTCTAATCTTCCTAGGTCAGGCAAGTAGGATGATAAACATATATTTACGACATCCTACTTACTTCTAGCAATAATCATGAATATACCGAACAAAATTCGTAATAAATTGAAGGAGAGAGCGTAGTGTTTGAAATTGACTCGATTGTGCATTCGAAATGTCTAAGTTTTACAATTAACGTTCTCTGGTTATTATTAGAATGGGTAATTAGGTGCAAACTAGTTTTTCTGGAAATGCAAAATAATACCTGCAATTAGAAAAATGCGAAAAGGTTACTTGGAGGTAGAAATTTTTCACTTTCTATTTGTCAGCCACAGAACAAGTTGAAGGAATTTTTTGCTGTGGAAATAGTTGCAGTACTCTATAGAGCAATCTGAAAAAAAATATGGTTTGTAACTTGATACAGAAATTATCAAAAGAACTATGTTCTTCGAAAAAAATGGAAATTAAAGTTGTTTGGTATCGAAGGTAAGCTGGAATTCTTGAATACATATTTTTCAGATTGAATTCTCATTCTCCCCAAAAATGTTAGAAACTTTTGTTTGAAAGTTTTTTATTGAATCTCACAATATTGAACCCAATTTATTTTTAAACAATTTGAAGAAATTGAAAACAAAAATTGATAATGTTCATAATTTTATTATTTTTATATCTCATAAGTATCTTTTGAATTTGGAGTCCCATGAGGAAAAGTGTCAAACAGAAGTTGAATATTTTTATGTAACAAAATTTAATGGTTTTTTTTTTCAAATAATATGTACTGAAAGTATACTTTTTTATCTGAAAGAACAAAGTTGATTTGAAGTAATCTTGAATTCAGGGTCGAAGTTATATCAAAATATTTTCATAGATAATAAACAGTCTCAAGTTGAATGTCACACCCTGTATATTCATTATGTTTGATTTCACTTAATAAAATTTATGAATGTGTAGAATAATGGCGTAAATACATGTTGAGCAATATTTTATGGCCAAAGTACCATCCTTTGTTCCAGAAACTTTTATTGATTTTCACTGAAACTTTTTTCCGGGATTTTTCTTCTACTCTCTGAAAAAATAAACAATTGGAAAATTCTTTGAATGATAGAAGAAAAGCCCCTGCGTTATATTTGTGCACTAATTTGTCAGGGGCCAAACCTTTTAAAATATTGTTGCATAATAATGAAAAAAATAACACTTCGAACTATCAAACTTCCAAACATTCCGAAAAATACAAACACCTCTCATAAAATATTTCGATAGATATACAGTGAGTTACCTTGAATATAACATCTCATTCAAATCAGATAGGCCTCATCCAAGAAATCTTAAAATTCAATTAATAACTTGATAAAAAACATAAATAAAAAAAAACGAATGAAACAAAAATTATTTAAATTGAAATGAATGAAGAACGATAGTTAGGAGACTTGAATAAGCAAAAAAAAATCAGTAGTCTGATCGTGAAACTCAGTTATTCTTGCGCTTAGATATAACTTCAATTCAAATTTTTTTTTTTGGTAGTGGAAGCGAATTTGAAAGAATTATAAAAATTCTACAAATTTTGAGATGAAATATTAAATTTCATGATGAATGCATTGAAGATTCTGAAGATTCTACTTAGTGACCTCAGTTTCAAAGAACTTGTGTACCTACACCTAGAGATATGGAGAATTTTGAGAGAAAAAAAATGAAACAAGCCTCCTTGTTTTAACTTTTGTATATTGGTAAAGATTTTCACAGAAATCACTTTTGGTAAAACATCACAGGTAAGAACAACTGCTTGAAATAATCTCTATTTCCCTGATTTCTTGAGTATCAGTCGGAGACTTCAATAAGCGGTGAGGACAGAAACCTGAAATAATCATTCGATTTGAAATTCAATTTTTATCTTTGAGGGGGGAATGTGAAAATGATGTTCACTTCATTAATTTGTGCTTTAATCACCGCTTCTTGCAATTAGCTCACCGAACTTGAAAGATGATATCATGTTGTTAAGTAATAGGTATTAACATCCAGGACAAAGTAAATATTTGTTTAAATTCAACCTGAACATTTATCAGCATAGATAAATGCGTCGGCAAAATTAACGAAAATCGAACCGTAACAACGATACCTGATTTCGACACAGATTCATACAGTATGTCATGTTATCACGCAAATTACTGAGGAGAATCCTTAACACAATTCACTCATGTTTCCTGTGCTCCAAGGCGAAATGTTAAACATCAATTTTTTCACACCCACTTAGACAACTGAATAAACATTACCAGCAATGCTCTTGCAAAGTTCTAAATAACAACAACTTTTGATGCTGATGATTCGGATAAGTTTATAAGTGGATTTACTAGATGACCCGAGAAAAAAATTGAATTATCACCACGATACTTATGTTGTGACATAATTCGAAAATGTTTTCGGGTTTTCAGATAAATTATGGGTGGAATATGTGTAATATGTTCATCATGCAATTTCAAAATGAGTTTAAATGGTTTCAATGAGCAAATATAAGTCAATTTCAGCAGATGCAATACCAACCATCGCTTGGAAAGTAGTATTTCAGTAGGTATATCTTTTCATCGAATTAAATTGAATAATTTTCGATTAAACGCATTTGATTTTTTCAAACATGTTCAGGAAAATATTGAATTGAGTATGTGGATTTCAAATGTCCAATTGAAATTTCCGAAAAAATTTTCTGGGGGTGAATTTGAAATGTTCATAAAATAGGAAGTACTTTCTATGGAAGGTGAACAATGGACTCAATGAATACGTCTGATACCAGAAAGACTGTCTTGAGCACTCTCACCAATATTAGCACTTCCATTGTTGATTTGGTCTAGAGCAATTTACGGATGCAAATTGTGAAATATTTTCTACAGGAAGACTGAACGAAAGTACTATGTAATTTCAATGCATTGTTTGTTCATGAGATTATCGAATAGTCCAAGGGAAAAAAGCATTCATTTCACATATAATTTCCAGTTTATCAACATTGATATTTTGATTTATAAAAGATTTTGTGTGCTAGGAAACATTAATATGATCAGGAGTAGCTGAAAGTATATGCAAGAAATTGATCAATAAATGACAATAGACGTAGAAAATGTACTGAATTATCATGGGTTGATGGTAATTCCCGATATTACCTTTTAGAAAAATAACAGAAAAAATTTTACATTAGGTCATTGTACCTCGAATTCATTATTTTGAAACATCTTTATTTCAAAAGAAAGTGATAAATTATCTTAATCTCAGGATTCAGAACAATGAAGTAATATTTTTTCTTATGATCCTAATTCAAAAGATTATTTTCAAGGTTAAAATAGAAAATATATAATATATATCACCGAACTTATTATTATTATTTACTCACCATTGAAAACAACATACCTACAGTGTGAAACAGCCAAATGGAATAAACTCGATAACAAATAAATGGGTGAAATGCTTAGACAAGTCGATTTGTATCTTAAGATGCGCATTTAAAAAAAAAATAATTTTATAGGGTGTGTCATGTGTCAGTGGCCGATAATAACTTTTTTATTTTGAATACGACCCCCTGTATATTATTAGTTTCTCGGATTTTTCAGAAAATTCTAGACATAATTCATCTACAATGTCTCATACCTATCTGCAACTGTATCGGAAATATTAAGTGTTTTCAGATGAATTACAAAAATTAACAAATTAACATTAGAAAAAGAAAAATATTTTATTTCACAAATTCGCTACATTTTTAACATCTCTCTAATATAAATTGATGTTTTTTTCACATTATTTAAGACATAAAATATTTTTTTTTCAATGTTAATTCTTGTAATACGTCTGAAAACACTTGATATTCTCGAAAAAGTTGAAGATAAGTATGGGACATTGTACATGAATTATGTCTAGAATTTTCTGAAAAATCCGAAAAACTAATAATATACAGTATTTAAAATAAGAAAGCTGGTATCGGCCACTGTCACATAACACACCCTAAATAATTATTTTTTCTTGAAAAAAATGCGCATCCAATACGCTCCCATTTATTCGTTATCGAATTTATTCCATTTGGCTGTTCCACACTGTATATATAGCAAGAAATCGACATTCTTTGAATGATAACTCTTCTTTATTTGACTTCTGGAATGACATTTTGGAGTCCCTTCATAAGAAAAAATATAACCGTCCTAAGATAGCTCGTTTGTACCTTGGAAAAAAGTTAAATTCTGACTTTTCGGAAATGAACACAGTAATTTTATTAAGTAAGTATTCCATTTCACTCATGAATGTGAAGTTATTGAGTGTTAATAATTGTTTTCAATCAGCAGTTTGAGATAATTCATCATACTTCATTGAAATGATTGAGTTTTAACATTGCATTAACGTAATATCAAAGAACCATTATCGCAAAAGCTTGAATATTTCGGTTGTTGTTACAATGTATTGACCCATTTTGAATGAGCTCCTCGAAAAATATCGAAAAAATTACATTTTTGAATAAATTCATGTGTTTTATCATGCTTACAAACAGCCCAATTAGATCTGAGTTTTTAAATCAAATGTTTAAATTTTCCTCCATTGACTTCAATAAAAAAATCTTGACTGAAAATAGTCTCTAACATAGTTCATCATAATTGGAGTTATTGAGGACACTCATTCACAATTGATCGGCGTAGTTTTTCCAAATTTTCAGCTTGCAAAAATTTGAGTTATTAAAATAATTTTTGGCAAAAATGATTCATCAAAATTACAGTTGTAAAGAGGCTTCCAAATCTTCCAACTGAAGTATCACTCAACTCCTCTCTCCAATTCAATTTTGAGGAATTTATGGGCCCAATCTTGGAAGATTGAAGCCTTAAATATTCTCTAATCACTATGGGATAAGAGATATACGGGGTGGGTCTAATGAGAATAAACTTCAATTGGAAGCAACGCTGAAATAAGGCAACTTATGAGCATCTTGAAATTCTTCCTGTTCTCAAAAGGTAAACTATGAACAGATAACTTTCTATTGCACTCTCACTAACATCAACACTTTCATTGAAGTTCTTGTCAATTGCAATTTATCGACAAGCTTCGGTTAGTTAATGATCCTTGCGGATCTCGAGTTCCTCATCATCTCATGAAGAATGGACACAAAACGCTGTTTTCTTAAGATAATCACAACTTCGAGTCTGACAAATTCAAGTTCTTCACTTCTCACTGATCGAAATCACTTGGGACCGAGAATTTTTTCAATTTTTCGGGGTGTTAGATGTTAACCTTGCTCTTCGTTCAATCGAACTGTCAAAGTTACGCAAATATCTTGCTGGATCGGCTGGCGAAGAGACAATACCCGATTAGTACTGGTACTTTTGACCTAGAGAGAAGAGTACACGTTATTGATCACTCCTAAGGAGCCAGAGGAAAAAGGCGTGTTAAGAATCAGTTTCTCTGCAGACTTCGTGTGGTGAACGTCTGTTTGGATTGTATACAGATTTCAGTGCAAAAGGTGCGTTCCCCCGTTCATCCTACTCTGGTGAGTCCGTAAGCTTCTGGTTGTGGTTGACAGTCCGTGATCTTTGTACCTCGGATGATACCGGTGTAGAAAGCCATGAATAAAGATGAAGGGCTTTTACTTTCACGTGAACAAGTTTGCGATCAGCGGAACTCAGAACTCCGTCATTCGAATTGATTCAATGCACCTTGCTTTGAGAATACTCTGAATTTTTTTATCTCATCCCGGAAATATTTCATGAAACCATGGTTGACTCATAGGTTTTATATAGTCGTGGAGTAGATTTTTTTTCATTTAAACAAATTTTTTCGTAAATATTTTTTTTCTCAAACATATCAGTTTTTTATATGGAACAACTTTCATGTTGTTCAGTTTCATCTTTCTTCTCATTCGTTAGTCATAGGTTTTATATAGTCGTGGAGTAGATTTTTTTTCATTTAAACAAATTTTTTTGTAAATATTTTTTTTTCTCAAACATATCAGTTTTTTATATGGGACAACTTCCATGTTGTTCAGTTTCATCTTTCTTCTCATTCGTTAGTCAAGGTCTCTCTTTTTCATTCCAATTAATTTAAATAATTCCTACACTTCGAATGTTTTTTTAAGTTTGAAATTCCCGAAGGATATCTTTGACACTTGACTGTTTATTCAAACTTTCGTTAGCTTCATCATGAATTTTCAGAGTTTCATTTTCAAAAGATGATCGAGTATTTTTCAAGTATCTATTGAAATATTTTATTTTTTTCCTGTTCCTGAAACAAAAAACAATAAGAATTTTTTTTTTTAATGAAAAAAGGCCCTTGCGTAAAACTTGTGCACTAATTTATCAGGAGCTGAATAATTCGAAAAATTGTTTTCTTACAATGACTTCTGAACTTCGTGACTTTTTGGAGTCTGTATGAGACTCTTTCATCAGAAAAATTCTCAAATTCATGAAATTTATCAGAACCATGAGAATTTCTGATTTCTCCATTGGCATTTATCAATATACAGTGTGAAACAGCCGAATGAAATAAATTTGATAACGAATAAATGGGAGAGTGTTCGGAAAAACGCTTGGTTACGTCGATTTGTATTTTTAGATGCGCATTAAAAAAAATAATTATATAGGGTGTGTCATGTGACAGTGGCCGATACCAACTTTCTTATTTTAAATACCACCCCCTATATATTATTAGTTTTTTGGATTCTTCCTATCCTCAACTGTTTCGGAAATATTAAGTGTTTTCAGATGTATTACGAAAATTAACCTTAAAAAAATATTTTATTTCACAAATTCGCTACATTTTGAACATCTCTTACTTTGAGATAAATGTTTTTTTGTTTTTTTCATATTATTTGTCAAATAAAATAATTTTTTTTTTCAATGTTTTTTTTCTGTAATACATCTGAAAACACTTAATATTTTTGAAATAGTTCAAGATAGCTATCGAACATTGTACATGAATTATGTCTGGAATTTTCTGAAGAATCAAAAAAATTAATAACATTCAGGGGCTTGTATTTAAAATAAAAAAATTGGTATCGGCCACTGTCACATGACACACCCTATATAATAATTTTTTTTTTGGAAAAATGCTCATCTAAAAATACATTCATAGCATTTGGCTGTTCCACATTATATTATGACCATAGATTATTATTAAATATCATGATGGTGAAATTACTACTTCATTTGAAAATTTCCTGAAATTAGTCCTTTTTTTAACGAACCAATCCAAATACAATCTGCTCCCAGAGATCAATTGGCTAGATTATTAGTTTCGCCTAACAGAATACAACTTACATTTAACAACTATCAGGTTCCATCATTAGAATTTTTGTTTTTTTTAATTCAAACACACATGATCTCCAATTTGTGATATTACAATATCTCTATTTTTTATGTTATTTTTAAGTTCACGTTTGTGTTAATTCAAAGGGTCTTGTTGTCTCATTCAAAGTTTTAGTTTTTGTTGGTACAGATCTTAAATCATTTCGTGTTCCGAAAACATTCTTATGTTGAACTTAGAATCTGATTTTTTTATTTTTTCCGAAAGTCCATGAACCTAGGGATTCAAATTTAATTAAATTGGTTTTTCTCGATGGTTCCTTGTTGATTCCTGATAATCATTATAATTTTGTCGCAAAATTTTCCTTTTTTTGCAGTTGTGAAATTTTTACCCTTGTACCTCAAGACTACTCTATAATTAAAAATGTATCACTTCTTTGTGAAACTTTTAAAGTCTGTTCACCTGTTCAAATGTTCAGCTTTGGATAATGCTTAAAATAGATATTTCTACATGAAAGTCAGTGGCGTATTTACGATTAGGCTCAAGCTTAGTATTTTTCAATTAGAACACACTGTATTTTTAACGTTCAATATATGCAGTTTTTTCCGAATTGATTGAATCTTTAATGAATCAAGCTTCAAAAATCAGAAAGCTCCATATTTATGTTTATTTTTTTAATATTAGGTCACTTTTTCAAGAGGACATGCGATTTGAACCAATTCTTTCAATTATAGTTTGAACATCAACTCAAAATTCCACTATTGAACATGAACTTATAAAGGTTGAAAACAGATAATAATATATCCGTACAAATTAAAAATTCTGAACTGGCATTGTAGAAATCAAAATAACAAAAAATTTACGCACATTATGAAAATCTCAAATTTATTCTACAACAGAAGGTGTTCCCAATGATAATTCATTTCATCAGAATTATGCATGCATATGTTATCCACTTTCAACGTTTTTCTTCAATACAAGAGGCCCAGCTCTTACGCCAGTCGTTGATAATGGAGCTATGAATGCTGATAAGTATATAAGGAACATTCTTGAAGAGGATGTAGTGCCATTTGCCCCATACATTGGTGAAAATTTCATTTTTATGGACGATAATGCCAGAACCCATCGTGCACGCATCGTTCAGGAGTACCTCGAAGGGGAAGTCTCTCGAATGGAATGGCCAGCAAGAAGTCCAGATCTCAATCTGATTGAGCAGGTTTGGGACAACGTCAATAGAAGGCTGAGAAGTTCAAAAAATCATCCAGCTACTCTTAATGACTTAGGAATCCAACTCGGAGAAATCTGAGAAGGATTAGATCGGAACGTTTTAAGATCACTCACTATGAGTATGAACCGTCGTTGCCAAGCTGTAATTAACGCAAGGGGTGGAAAAACCAAGTATTAAATCACTTATTAGCATTTCAGTATTTCGAAAATTGCTCATTTCTCTTCTTTCACATAAGAGTCGGTGTAATCCTGAATTTTTCTTCCATTTAATGTGTCTTGTTTCGTTCAAAACCTTCTCGAGAGAACATAAAAAATAAGTTATAAAGTGAATGTTGAGTTAACTTTCATTAAAATTGAAATTTTCAGAATATGCGTTAATTTTCTTGCGCAGTGTATGTTGAAGAGTAATATTTGGAGTTTATGTACGAAGTATATTCGAGTTATTAGATTTATTCTTATTATTAGAATGACAAGGAATGAAAGATCCAAGGTGGGGCAATCAGAATTTTGTTGTAACCCACTTCTGTTGAATCCCAAATTCATAAGTTGAAAGATATTGCATCCAATTTTTAGGGAATTAAAAGAAAAAATAATAAAAATTCAAAGGAAACTTGGAATGAAATAAATTCAATCATTTAAACAATAAAATACCTAATTATTGATGGGAAAAATTCCACCAAAGGAGCATGAGCAAAATTGAAGCAGATATGGATCGAAAATCCAAAACAGAAACATAAAAAAAGAGACCTGAAGAAAATATACGACTTCAATAAAAACGAGCAAGTGAATTAAATCGAGACAACTGTCCATTACATTATGGACATAACGTAATATTTCGGTCAGAATTACGAGAACAACGTGCTAACAAGTTGAATGTATAAGGCTAACTTCATTGTGCAACTACCGAAGTTCACAAGCACTGAACTTGGCAACGATGCTCTCCGCACGCAGAAGTCATTGACATCATAACATCTGAATCGTTGGATTTCAACAATTTAGGCAGTAATCGACTTCTTGCACTCCACTGACACACTTCTGGACGAAACCATCTACCGTAATGGGTGGTAACTCGGATTTGATGATCGACTTATTAGAAATTAAAACCGCGATGTAGTTTAGATCGGATTAGAGAAGAATCGTTAGACCAATAACGTTCGGTATCATTAAGGTGAAGCCAAATTGAGTTTGGTATATACAGTTGGATTAACCGTAATCAAGGTTGTTGAGATTTGCGTTCTTGATTAATTGATAACTCTTCAGAAGTTCCTATTGCTCTTCAGTGGAATGCAATCACATGAGTTAGGAACAATCTTTTTGAAACCAGCGTGAGTTACACATTTTTTTGTACAACTGCCATTAAAACTGACACTGTTAAAAATATTTTTAACATTAGCGTTGAAAACATTTTCAGCACTCCATTTTCTTATGATAATATCAGATGAAAAATATACAGCAATTGCAAATTTTCATTATCAATATTTAACAATCATCACTTATGAACATTAATGTTAATCGTAAAACTAGAAGAATTACTAACATTAATGCCCTGTGACGTTAGGAGCTTCGAAACACATTATTAGAATCCTCAGCACCTTCAGTACTTGTAGAAACCAAAAGTAAAATATTGGATGATGATGATCCAAAATCTGTTGACGTTGGGAGAATTTTTGCAGCAATGACATTTCTATATGCAATGGAATGATCAACAAAGCCCTCGGTTACCGTCGTAGACTTCCATCCTCCATGTTATTTTATATCAGTAATATTTGCTCCTGATTCTGCTAGCAATGAAGCCGAGGATCTTCGAAAATAGTGTCCTGTATATTGCTTTGGTTCTGGCAGTTTGAGGAATTCGGAAACAATAGATGGAATTTTTCCAAATGTATTTATACCAACTGGATTGGCAGTGCATTTATTATTCATGTATTTCAGAAAAAAACGACGATGTTTGATGACAGAATGGCGCAGTGCAAAGGATTTATGAAAATAGTCTACATACTTCCCAATAACACTGTAAGAACGACTGACTTTCGTTTTTGTATTTCGAACTTGTATAACCAATAATTCATTTGTTATTTCGATGTCTTCCATTGATAAATTACACAATTCTTCACGCCGACAGGCTCCGAATAATCCGAAAATAGTTGCAACCTCAACCATCATGTATTTCTCATCTGGTGCCTTCTTTATAAACTTTTCAACTTGTTCACGAGTGAGAATTTACGATTTTTTGGGACGATATCCTTCACTTTTTCGTTTTAAATATGCTATTACCTTAAAATATTTACTAACATCCACACCATTTTCAACAATGGCACTTAACTTTATCATTGAGAATTTGCTCCACAAAGTTGATGAACTCCATATTTTTGATTTTTCTTCTAAATATGCCAGGAAAATAGTTTCACTGAAATTCCCTCATACATCTTTCAATTTACACCAGGCCAGGAAATTGTTATATGCAATATCGTACTGTTTAACAGATTTTTCAGGTAGGAGTTCCAGATTAGCTTTTCTTGCAGACTCTTCAATATGCAGAAGAAAATAAATTCGTCCATTTTATTAATAATTGGACTCTCAACAAACATAATAAGCAGTTAAGAATCCAAGACAAAAAGTGGACAGGAACGAAATTCAAATGACAGCGTCTTTTCTCATTTGTTAGCGATCATAACTTTGGCAACGTTTGCCATTCACAACAACCTTTTGACTATTTGAATATTAAAATGCATTTTGAAGTTTATTGTCATTGCAAATTCGCCCATTTCATCATCAAAATAGGACAGTCGTACAAAAAACATTGTATGGTATTTGTGTTAAAAGTGATTTTATTTTGTTCGTGAAATTGTTCAATTCGCTCCTCTCATTTCACAAACTTTTTCACTCACAAAATGAAACGTCACTTTTAACACTCATATCATAAATAACTATTTCGTACAACTGACATTTAAAGTTACACTTTGAAATGTGATTGTTTACGTGAAAGAGCGTTAATATTCTGAAACAAGATACAGAGTGTTCGAATTGTCTTCTGCAACGAGTATTAGACGATATTTTCTCTATTTCAGTCAAATAAAATTTCAGATCAATGACTTTCGTAATGAATCTTGGCAGTTGGTGTGACTTACGGAATTTGACAGATTATGGAATTTGAATTGATTTGATTTGAAACTTGAGAGGATCTGAGGTCGGTACTGACAACCACAAAATGCAAAATATAACTGAAAACAATGCTGTAATGAGTTTCATTATAACACTACTTTTAGTACAATAATGGACTCATTACGATACTGAAATAGAGAAATATTTATTACATTTTATCAAGTTCCATAGAAATCTCATACCTAGATTTCTTCGTGAAATAACATGTACTAATTTTTTTGTTTTGAAACGAACTGATCTCTGATAATCACCCAGATGGAAGTGGTGTTTATATCTACCTCTCATAGATAACATCTTCATTCTTCTCTGCAATAGGTGTATATTAAGTTCTAGATGAGTGAAAGTTTACAATTCCATTTATGGATATGTAATCAAGCCAGCATTGCGTATTTCCTCATTGAGTACTATATAAATTAAGATGCATTCAAATATGAAACGATAAAAAATTCGTTTGTAATACAGAATAATCACAGTCATCGAACATTGAATAATATATCGTAGCATTACAAGAAATTATTTGTATACTGCAAGAATAAAATAAGAATGAAATTAATTCGATATACCATTGCGATAATGTATTGAGTTATTTTGATATTTGAGAAGGATCCTTGTATTGAGTCAGCTTGTATGTTCAATGAGTCTTATTCATAGGCGGGTGACGGAATAGAAGAACCTGAAATTGAGAATGATGTCTGCATATAAATTAAGCTCAGACAGTATTACCGCTGTGTTTGTTGGATTGGATTGTGTATAGGATCGTAAAATGGCTCTTAAATATTTAAAATGGTTGGAATCTCGAGAAATAACGAGTTGAACTTCAATTCAAGAATAATTCCGAGTTTGTGGGAAGATTTGGAATTTATTATCAACGAAAAAAATATTCGATTCAGAAAACTCAGATGGAGTTATACAGGGTGAGTCGAAAGTGCCCGATCGATAGATAACTCTTGGAAGTCTTGTTCTAAGAAAATTATTAAAATTGACAGTACTCAGCGCGTAATATTGAATTACTTTTGACTTTACAATCTCGTCCGAAAGTAATGAAAAACTATACCACTTTGTTTTTTCGAACTAGAATGCCCAATTTTCATATAGTATTTGACTAATTTCTTGTCGGAAATGGTTCAAACGAGAGATCATAACATAATTGCCTTTTTCTTTCTGAGTTCTCGAAAAATTCTTCGAAATTTAGGGATCACGATGCAGGTGATCGAAAAAACTCTTCTGCTTTCTGAAATAAGAAATCAATTACAAAAATTCTTCAATAATAACATGTTCATGGAATTTTGAAAAATTGAAAGATATTCGCTGAAACCAAAGCCTTGGTGGCGTAATATCGATGATATTTTTGTGATTTGGCAACATAGCAGTGAAGTATTGATGAAAATTTTCAATCATATTAATAATGAAAAATCCACAATAAAGTTCAAAATGGAATTAGGACAGAAAAATATACTTTCCTTCTCAGATTAAAAAATTCAAAATCATCTCGAAACAGTCGAGGAGTTCCATAGAAACAACTATATCAAATTGTGAAAAAGGGACTAACAAAAAACCGTAGAGAACAAATAATTTCAATAAATTCGATTCTTTATGTTCATGAGAATAATTGGTTTTAATTTTAACATTGAAACCGTTTGCAGAGAACGAAATGATTTAAGATCTGAACTAACAAAAACCAAACCTTTGAATAAGAAACAAGGGTCGAAAAATTGTATTTACAATATTCCCTGGATTTGTGGAAAAACTTATACAAGAGAAACATGAAAATAACACAGAAAATAGAGATATTGGTAGATCACAGATTGCTGATCATGTGTATTTCAATAACGACCATCATAATATGATAGATTGAGATAACACGAAAATTTTAACCTGAAGTTACAAAAGAAAAATTAAGGAGTCGGCTTGTTCTTTCTTGAATGAAACTAATAATTTGGACAATTGTTCGGTGGAAGTGGATCATATTTGGATTGATTTGAAAAAAAGGACCAATTTTAGGATCAATATCACCATCATAGTATTTACTGTAAATCTATGGCTATCATGTATTGACAATGACAATATAGAAAACCCTAAAAAGCTTTCAGAAAGAATACCTCAGTGAGTAGTATTTTTTTCGTTGAGATGTGTTGTGTCTAAAATTAATAGTTTTCGTAATGCGCAGCAGGATACCAGTTGGCATATTTAGAAATCAGAATTTCGAAAAGATTACGAGTTTAATATAGAAATATTAAACATTCTCATTTGAAAAAACAGTGTGGTATCCTGTTTCACTATTTTCAGACCAGGCTGTAGATGAAAACATAATTTGAGGAACTGTCGATTCCATCAGAATTAGAAACATTCTCCTAGTATAAAGTTTTCAAGAGTTATCGAATGATCCAATACTATTGACTCATCCTGCATACATCTCCTGAAGTTTACCGCGTCCTGATTTTTAGAGTGTGACTATTTCAAACAATCTAACATTCTTTTTCAAAGAAAAGCTTTTACATCAACCTTTTGTCATATATTTTTTTAATGAAATCAAATGAACAAGAATGTTAAATGAGTGAATCATAGGAATAAAATCCATCTGAAACCTTTCTAAACCATCGGAATCATTCGAATCCAATCACTCCTCCGTTCTTCATTATCATGAATATTTCAATTTCAACATTGAATCGTACGAACCGTGAAATCCCAAATGCAAATTTTCAAATATTTAGCAATCCTCCCAAGCAGGAATTAAGTAGTCATGAATATTCCTCCGGTCTAAGATCAACGATAATAATTCATTTATATAAGAAGCATTTCCTCCTTTTTATCAATATTCAACACGCGCTAGATTCCAATCTGGAACTGAAAGTGAAACTTTTTATTGACGACCTCTTCACTCGCGATACCGTTGCTTCTTGTGGTGATGCTTTGGGGCTCTGACTAACGTGGGCTAGGTCTTATTCTTTATGTCGTGATGGAAATGCAATTATTCATTTCGAAATAATGCATGAAGGAATTATATCTGCATGAGCGATACGCCACTGATGCATTATACATGAATGCATGACCGATTGGGAATTTGAAAAAAATTTAAGGGTTTGTCACTGAGGTGGCTGGCTGTTCACCATTTCGAAACAGGAGGAATGTCTAGATTTGAAGGCTGTGCTCTAAATCAGATGTGAAAAAAATGAAACTCTATTTTGTGAGAATATAAACATATACTGAGTCACATGAAGAAGCACAAAACCTAGACATAATGCATTTATAACAAGAATTTTTCACGAATATAGCAACAACAAATGCAACGTTCATTTTCTCATCGAATTATATTGGTTGACGTTCTATTTTGTGAGTGAAAAAGTTTGTGAAATGAGCAGAGCGAATTGAACAATTTCACGAACAAAATAAAATCACTTTTAACTCAAATACCATACAATTTTTTTTGTACAACTGCCCTAATTTGATAATGAAATGGGCGAATTTGCAATGACAATAAACTTCAAAATGCATTTCAATATTCAAATAATTAAAAGGTTGTTGTGAATGACAAACGTTGCCAACGTTATGATTACTAACAAATGAGAAAAGACGCTGTCATTTGAATTTCGTTCCTGTCCAATTTTCGTCTTGGGTTTTTAAGTGCTCAATATGTTTGTCGAGAGTCCAATTATCAATAAAAGTGACGATTTGGTTGTTTTTCTGGATATTGAAGAAGAGCAAATCTGGAACTCCTACCTAAAAAAATCTGTTCAGCGGTACGATATTGCATATAACAATTTCCCGGCCTGGTGTTAATTGAGAAATGTAGAAGGGAACTTCAGTAGAACTGTTCTCCTGGCAAACTTAGAAGAAAAATCAAAAATATGCAGTTCATCAACTTTGTGGAGCAAATTTTCAATGATAAAGTCAAGCGCTCTTGTTGAGAATGTTGTGGCTGTTGGTAAATACTTTAAGGTAATAGCATATTTAATACGGAAAAGTGAAGGATATCGTTCCAAAAAATCGAAAATTCTCACTCGTGAACAAGTTGAAAAGTTTATGAAGGGGGCACCAGATGAGAAATACTTGATGGTTAAAGTAACAACTTATTTCGGATTATTTTGAGCCTGTCGGCGTGAAGAATTGTGTAATTTATCAGTGGAAGACATCGAAAAAACAAAAAAATCATTGGTTGTACAACTTCTAAATACAAACACGAAAGTCAGCCGTTCTGTCAGTATAATTGGTGAGTATGTAGACTATTTTCATAAGTACTTTGCACTGCGCTCTTCTGTCATCAAACATCGTCCTTTTTTCCTGAAATACATGAATAAAATGTGCTTGCCAATCCAGTTGGTATTAATACATTTGGGAAAATTCCATCTATTGTTGACGAATTCCTCAAACTGCCAGAACCAAAGCAATATACAGGACACTGTTTTCGAAGATTCTCCGCTTCATTGCTAACAGAATCAGGAGCAAATATTACGGATATAAAAAAACATGGTGGATAGAAGTCTACGACGGTAGCCGAGAGCTAGGTTGATCATTCCATTGCATATAGAAATGTGTTTGCTAAAAAAAATTCTCCCAAACTCAACAGATTTTGGAACATCATTCAATATTGTACTTCCGGTTTCTACAAGTACTGATGGTGGTGAGGATTCTAATGAAGTGTTGCGAAGCTCCCTAACGTCACAGGGCATTAATGTTAGTAATTGTTCTGGTTTTACGATTAATGATAAATAATGGTTGTTAGATATTGATAATAATAATTTGCAATTACTGAATCTTTCTTATCTGATTTCATCATAATAAAATGGAGTGCTTAAAATATTTTTAACATGCTGCCACGTAAACAATCAATTTTAACATTGTTTGCTGTCATTTAAAGTGTCACTTTAAATGGCAGTTGTACAAAAATTCATTCATATCGTTTTTTTCATATTCGAGTTTCGGTATGTTGATTTACCAATCTGCAGATAACCTCTTTTGACTTTTGTCTCTTTTGTTGCTGATCTTTATCATCATACAGTTAATAGATTTTTTTGTCTTGATGTGTTCTTTATCAAAGTATATTTTGTGTTCCTTTCTCTCAACTTTTTCTGTTTAGTGAATGTTTTTTATGTATTCGTGTCGACATTCATCACCCAGTATATCCTTCATTATGCAATCTTCAGCAAGCATTCTGTTAGTCCAGTCCAATCAGTTGGATCGACCGTTAAAAATTCCAAAAGTGCACATCTAAAATTCCGTTTGAACTGCAGTAAATCAGGAAATTTTAATTTCCTCAAGTGACTCGTACATTTTTATACGATCCGTTCTCGAATTAATTCAACGAATTCATTCAACTTTCCTCTGGCCTTATTACCCATCGTCTCGTGAATAACACCATGCAAATATCTAGCAGAATATCATGAGGAAACGCAGACATCTCCATAAAAATTACATCACAACAAACCGAGCAAATAAGAAAATCCACGTCGGTGATAACAGAAGAAATCGAAGAGTAGATCCAGGATGATAACATAAATTACAATATATCGGGGATTACATGAACCGCGAAGATAATAAAAACGTAATGCGTGTTGCGCCATCTATTGTCTCGTCACATCGTTAAGAAAGAAATGTATTCTACTTCTGCAGGTTTACTGCCTTTATGCGCGTGTAAATCACTTGATAATCGATTTTATTATCGTCGCTGTTCGCAGTGTGATGAATGGATTACCAGTACAACTATCTTTCGCTTGGTTCACAAGACCCAACCAGAGACCATGATGAATTGTAATTTGAAAAAATTAAAATTGAAAAGAGCAGAAATAAAAAAGATAAAATTGATCTGTAAAATGGGAATAACATGCATAACATACAAACATAATCAACAAATAACAAAACTTAAAAAAGACACGAAATAATAACATATATATTCTTCTGATTAGGAGAACTGAAATAATATAATACATGTTGAAACGAAAAAGTACCTAGCTGGGGTTAGTGCAACACAGGAACACCATACAGGTCTGTAGTATGATAAAATGAGGAAAGGTAAAAAACCCCAGAGAAAAAACCGTGACCTCACCCGCGTTAGAAAAAAATTTAGTAAAAATATCAAATCAGAGGATCTTGGAGGACATCTACGTGATCAGAAGAACATCTTCATGTAGTTCTTCTATGGGCAGCAGAGAAAAACAGACTCTTCACCAATCTACCCGAAATTCTAGATCTGAAATAAAAAAAGACAAAAGCAGAAAAAACTAGCTATTTATAATCAATTGAATAGTTTTTGAATTAACCACCCATTGCAGAAATTCTTTCTGCATAATTTAGTTATGACAGAAATGTCACAATGTTTGAAAGAAATGAAAAAAACCCAATCAATTTCTGCTTTTTGGAATTGCCAAATCTAAGATAACTTATAACACAACAAGCTAAACCGTAATTTGGACTAAGTGAAAAATCAATGAGTACATAACTTTCAACTGTCCTCCTTCACGAAGAAATTCCTCTGTTGCCATGTGGGTTTCTTAGAAGATCTCAACGCCATGTTCAGTGGCTAATTCCGGAACGTAATCACTCTTGTCCTTCGAATTCCTCCAATATTCAAATTTAGATTCTCAATTAAACCAAACATCTTATAACACAGAACAGAAAATAGAATATTTTTCAGGACCAAAAATTACCACATATTCCGTGAATTGTCAAAATGACAATAATAATAAAAGAAACAGCTCTACTTCACCCTGAAGGAGAACATCGTGCGAGACAAGAGAATTTGCACTAATTGTGCACTAATTTTTCAGGGGTCAATTCCTTTCAGAAAATTGTTGCCTAACAATATCTAGTTTTGTATTTGTATATTTTGTCATTGTTATTGTTTATCATTTTCATTATGGATTTTTCACGTTATGCACTAATTCGACTTGGACTAGGTTTGTTAATGTGTTCATATTTTTTTTTTTGAGTACATTTTGCAATTGAATTTTCCAATTTCTCCTGTTTGGCCTCTTATGCATTTGTGCAGAGTGAACTAAAGATTATAGATTTGAGTTAAATTGCTCTGCACTGTGATCTTACGGTCACTATTAGGTTTTTCATTTTTTTAGAAAGTTCAATGTGGGTTATAAAGTTCGGACAATAATTTAAGGTGTCCTTCATCACTCAAAGTTAATCAATACTAATTTCAATCCATTCTAGACTTTTTGAAAAATAATACACTTGTTTCATCTGTGAGTACATTATATGTTTTTAGATTGTAGTATGTTCAAATTCTTTCATATCTTTTTTTGTATATATATTTGAATAACTATTTTTATCGAGTTTTCAATTTATGGCATACCCGTGAACTTTTTGTGTATACTTTCATATCAATACCAGATATTTCCATCTGAGTTTGATCTTGAGTTCTTGGATCAGTTTCGAGGCACAATGTCCCAATCGATCTCCTTCTATTTTGGTCGAGATCATCTCAAGTTGAACCATCGAAGATTTCAACATCCGAAGTCATCTCGTGTCGAAATATTTACACATATAGAACAAAAATTCGCATTTAACCCGATCGAGCACCTCGATTTACCTGTTTGAAGTTTGGCCCAGAACTTCGTCGATCTCCAGATGATGTCCAAGAATGGTCAAAGTATTCCTCGTCAGTCCATATAATTGATTTCGAAGGGGTCATTGCAATATTTCTTCACCCAGTATTATCCATGATAATGAAAGGAACGTTCTAGTTTGAATGGGACTTAGAGGTTAATCTTTCATTAAGAGACACACTCAGTGACATTAACATCACACCCAGAAAGATTATATTCGATTACACACTTATTTAGGCTTAAATTAATCTTAACTATCGTTACCTTCGTTTCCAATTTTCATTTCCGCAACCCTTTCAGCTTGCACTCTTGGTTAATGTGCACGTTATATGTACACAATTAGATTGTCCGGTACTAGTGACGTTTACAACAAACGCCATCTATACGCCGGGCCGAGTACTTCTTGAATAGACCTCGTATAAGAGAGGCGTGCTTGAATATTTCAACAGTTCCCATTTCGTTTTTTCCCAACCCCGCCGACTATCTTCGTTTCGCAATCATCTAGATTATCCGCTGATGAACATTTAATTGAATTTTTCAATTTCTTTCAGTCCAGGCAGAAATTAACGCGAGCTCAAAGTGCATTTCGCGAAATTAATTAATTTCCAGTGAAATTTCCGGTTCGGGCATCTCATTCAATTGGATTTTCCGCGACTTCCTTAACGAATTGAGTTCCCTTCGACGAAGTTTTAATTCTGTTTCGTCGAATTTTTTTCGAAGAGGTGCATGAAAAATGTTTTCGAGTACGCGATGAAGAAATAATGAGAAATATTTCAGGTTGATTAAGAGAGCTTTCTACATCAGGAGAGGCCCTCGAACACTTTCATCTTCAGTCATCTCTGTATCAGTGAAGTACCGAGTCATCGATTTGAAAGATGTTCAGTAATTAAATTCTGTTTGAAGATGAGAATAAAAACCAGATTTCCAAACCTTACCTAGCAGAGTTCAGGCCCAGGAGGTTATCGAAAATTTGGGAGCACTGATTCTGAAATTATGACAAATATTTAGTGCCAAATTAGTGCTTATTGAATACCGTATGAATTCAAATTTTTGAGAAATTTACGATTCGAGTGTTTAGTGCTGACCAAAAAATGAATATAGCAATTATTAGTGATTAATTAGTGCCTATTAGTGCTTTTGGAACCGATAGAAGAAAACTAACCGATTTCATAATATCAGAGAATATTTCTTCACTTTAATCTTCGTGAATCTATTGAAATAATGTCTGGGAGGTCCCTGCCTTTTCCTGAAAACGAAATTAGGGTTTTCTCCCCCAGTCTCTGAAATAAGAAACAATTAGAAATTTTTTTAATAATATAAGAAAGGCCCCTGCGTAAAATTTGAGCAGTAATTTGTCAGGGGCCAAAACTGTACGAGAAAAAATTGTGGCCTAACAATGAAAAAACGAAAATACTTTGAACTCTCAAGCGCAACGTTTCGGAATCTAAATCAGAGTCCTTCGTCAGATAATAACTAGTTTTCATTCAACTTCGTAGAATCGTGCCAATTTTTTGATTTTTGGATTGACACTTGTCATTATATGATGAACATGGATTAATATTGATTACTAGATGTTGAATAATAAAAGAAGATAAAAACACTTGACAGAGTTTCACAGTTTTATTAAAATATTTGTTGACACGCGTGTTTCGGGTTTTATCCCATTTTCAAAACTGAATACATATCAATACAGAAAGAACACATTCGTACACATATCAGGTAACACATGTTAAAATCGGTGATAGGTGGAAATCTAATTGATCGTTTACAATTAGGAGATTTTGTTTTTGAGCTGAGGATATTTCTAACATTTCTAAAAGATCCAAACGTCTACCTTTATCACCCTTATGTAGAATTTTTATATTATTGAAATCAATGAAGTGGTTGAGAGTAATACAGTGAGTGGAGAAACCTGTTGTTGGTTTATTTTGTAGAATAGATCTTTTATGTTCATCAACTCTAACTCCGAGAGAACGACCAGTCTGACCTATGTAAAATGCAGGGCACTCGTCACATGATAGCATATAAACACCACTCAACTGCGAATTATTCAGTCGATCCTTCCCATTGAAAAATACAGATCTCAAATTCTTCTTATTGGTACACACAACATCAATTTCATTTTTTCTGATTCTTCGACAGAGTTGTTCACTGATAGATGGGATGTAGTTGATATATGCAAATTTCTTAATTTCATCATTAATTTGAGGTGGATAGATTAAAGTAAACAATTTGGTTTGTTGTTTTTTGAAAATTAATTTGTCTATTATGTTAGGGGAATAGCCGTTGTTTATGGCTAATGATTTAAGAACTCTAACTTCATTTTCAAAATTAGTTTTTGACAATGGAATTGAAATCAACCTATGTACCAGGGCATGGAATGCAGACATCTTGATCTTATAAGGGTGTGAGCTACTGTTGTGAATCAGAATATCCGAGAAGGTGGGCTTTCTATGTATATCGAATTCAAGATGTTCGTTCACTCTTTTGATCTGAATATCTAAGAAATTCAAACATTTGTTGTCATCCTCCACCTCCAGAGTGAACTGAATAGAATCATAAAAGGAGTTCAGTAATTCCAAAAATGTCTCAAGTTCTGAAGTTGAGCCAGTCCATATACAAAAAATGTCATCCACATAACGTTTCCAGTACAATACAAAAACAGTCAGAATAACATTCATAGGGGAAAAAATTCTCTTTTCTAATGCGGTCATAAATATTTCACTGAAAAAATTAGAGGAAGGAGAACCCATTGGTAAACCTTCAAGTTGTTGATAAACATTATCATTGAATTTGAAATAACTTTGACCTAGACATATCTTAAGTAGTCTCATTGCCTCATCCTTCACAGCAGCAGTGACTGAAGGGTTTTCGCTAAGTTGTTGGCTAACTAAATGGATCTTTTAGAAATGTTAGAAATATCCTCAGCTCAAAAACAAAATCTCCTAATTGTAAACGATCAATTAGATTTCCACCTATCACCGATTTTAACATGTGTTACCTGATATGTGTACGAATGTGTTCTTTCTGTATTGATATGTATTCAGTTTTGAAAATGGGATAAAACCCGAAACACGCGTGTCAACAAATATTTTAATAAAACTGTGAAACTCTGTCAAGTGTTTTTATCTTCTTTTATTATTCAATCATGTTTCACCAAGGGTTATGTGAGGAATCAATTTCGACTAACTAGATGTTGATATCGTTATTTTATTTCAAAATTCCCGGAAACCCCTTCTTTTTTCAATAAATCCATCCGAATTCGACCTATTCCTACTGAACAATTGGCGAGATTATTAGCCTCATCCAACAAAATACAAGCTGACTCCTCGATTTTTTTTTATTACCATCAGGTTCCGTCATTAGAATTTTCGTTCCATTCCAATCCATCATGTGATTGCCGGTATTGGAACACACATGATCTGCTATCTGCGATCTAGCAATATCTCTATTTTTTATGTAATTCTTATGTTCAAGTTTTCTGATTTCTAATGGTCTTGATGTTTCTCCTGTATAGGATTTTCCACAAATACAGGGAATTTTGTAAATACAATTTTTTGATGTTTGGATCTCATTCAAAGTTTTAGTTTTTGTTAATAAAGATCGTAAATCATTTCTTGTTTTGAAAACAGTCCTTATGTTTAATTTAGAACCAATTCTTCTAATTTTTTCTGAAAAACCATGAACATAAGGAATCGAATTTATTAAAATTGGTTGTTTTTGACGGTTTGTTGTTGGTTCACGATTGTTATTATCGTTTTGACGCATAATTGTTCTCTCTAAATTTGGAAATAGTTTTTTCTATGAAATTAGTCAGATATTGATTATCCATCCTCAAGAATATCTTTAAAGAAATTAATTTCGTTATTCCTTATTTCAGTTGATGATGAAATTATTTGCGCTCTATCATAAAGTGTTTTTATAAAACCGCTTTTAACACTCATTTGATGATTGGAATGAAAATTTAGATATCGAACACACTTGTTTCGAAATGATCTGGAATTTTTGTTATCGAAACATCTAAACATGAAAGTACATTATTTTGTTCCAACTCCATTGTGAATTTTATTGTAGGTTCTTTATTATTGATATGATCGAAACATTTTATCAATTCTTCTCTCCCATGTTGCCAAATTATAAAAATATCATCTACATATCGCCACCAAGTCTTGGGTCTCATTGAATATTTTTCAATAGATTTTCTTCAGATAATTCCATGAAAATGTTGCTCATTATTATAAGTGAAGTACCAAGTATTCGATGAGCAAGATGATCGGAAATCAAATTCTGTTTGAAGATGGTAAGAAAAATCAGATTTCCTAATCTAACCTAGCAGACCCCGGGTCCGTGAGGTTAGCGAAACGTTAAAAGCACTAATTCTGAAACATTTACGAATATTTAGTGCCAAATTAGTGCTTATTAGTGCCGTATGAATTTAAATTTTTGAGAAATTTACAATTCCAGTTCTTGGTGCAGACCACCAAATGAATATGGCAATAATTAGTGATTTATTAGTGCCTATTAGTGCTTTTGCAACAAATCGAAGAAAACTAACAGATTTCATTATAGCACTGAATAAACCGGACAACGTTTGGAAAGGTAATCTTATGTCAATTTTTGGAGCAGTTCATTCCGAACAAACTTCAGAAAACTCCCTGAAGACCAATAAGAAACAGGTAGAAACTGGATTATCTTTGTACATCAAATTGATCACAGTATTCAGATTCGCTTTCAGAAGAGTTCCTGATTAATCACTTTAGTTCCGACTTTCTAATTACCGCAAAAACTGCAATGAAGCTTGGGATAAACTTCGAAAAGTTGGGGGAGTTCATTGTGTACCCAAATCTGCCGAATTCTCCTTCGCTAAGATCATCTCAGTTCCCCGGAACGTAAAACCTAAAATCCGTGAATAATTCAAATGGACAAAAGCGAAAGTTCATTTAATTTTCCGGGATAATGACCGGATTGCAAGCCGAATCGATTAATTGGAATTTAGAGTCGTCGTTTCATATTCATTTATTGTTTCCAACTGCGAAATCACCATGTCTCGAATTGTTTATTCGCGAGTGTTGTCGCGTGACGAAACATTATGAGTTAAATTGCAATAATGGTAATGCATTTTAGTGAAATAGGATGATTGGTACGTGCATTTTGACGGTCAATCGACTGAAGAGAACGTAGGTATACGGGGTGGGAGACTAAACAGGAGCATAAATTGAATGAGGCCATTCAAATAAATGGTCTTCATTTGAAATTTTTTTTTATTTCTCGGAACTGAAATTTCGATAGCACTGGTAAAAAGTACTTGAAGGACTGCTTTAAAGATGCTTTTATTTTGAGAGCGTAGCGGAAAAACTGCGGAAGTTATAACCAATTGTAATAATTGGTTGAATTCCAAAAGCACCCTGTAACATGTAAACCAGAGAACTTAGCGACCTGTTTTCAGCAATTCATTTTTTTTCAAATAGTAATTCATGATATGAGCGTTAAAAGTGAAAAAGTTTGTGAAATGAGCGGAGTGAATTGAACAATTTCGCCAACAAAATAAAATCACTTTTATCACAAATACTATGTTTTTTGTACAACTGCCTATTTTGATAATGACATGAGCTAATTTGCAATGAAACTAAACTTCAGAATGCATTTTAATATTCAAATAATCAAAAGGTTGTTGTGAATGGCAAACGTTGCCAACGTTATGATTACTAACAAAGAAAAGACGCTGTCATTTGAATTTCGTTCCTGTCAAATTGTCGTCTTGGGTTTTTAACTGCTTAATATGTTCGTAGGGAGTCCAATCTTAATATATAAAACTCAGTCGGCCATATTGCTGGTTACACCATTCATAACTCAAGATTGGATGAACTGTTTGTAATAAAAGTTTTTTTGTTGGATTCTTTTAAGGTGGGGTTAACGTAAAATACTTTGAAACAATAAAAAATTTGATGAAATGGAAAAAATGTAGGAAATTATTTTCCTTCTTGAGAATAACGCCAGTAGATGTCGCTGAGGTTGATAGCGTTTTCGTGTTAGAATTATATTTGATATAAATTAGGTGAACTACATTTAATAATAATATTAACGCATCTGAGTCCATGTGTTATCACACCTTTCTTTCTTCCGAACACTACGGAAAATTTTATGAGGAGAAAACTAAAAATGTGGTTCATCATAAGGTACAACAATGAGACCATTTTTAGATAATAATAAGGTACCGCTTAAATAAAGTGTAAATAACAATGTACATACCTACATTTTTCAATGTAATGAAATTATTTTTATATTTTGTACTTTAATTTTGTCTTATTTACCTCCTATTTGAAAAAAAAAACAGTTTTATTAATACAACTTTATAGATCTCTGAGGCAAAACAAAGTTCACCGGGTCAGCTAGTTATTAGTAAAAGTGACGATTTGGTTCTTCCTCTGGATATTGAAGGGTCTGCAAGAAGAGCAAATCTGGAACTCCTACCTGAAAAATTTGTTCATCAGTACGATATTTCATAAAACAATTTTCTGGCCAACTGTTAATTGAAAAATGTAGAAGGAAACTTCAGTGAAACTGTTTTTCTGGCATACTTAGAAGAAAAATCACTTTGTGGAGCAAATTTTCAATGATAAAGACAAGCGCCCTTGTTAAAAATGGTATGGATGTTAGTAAATAGGTAATAGCAGTATATAAAGGAGGCATCAGATGAGAAATACTTGATGGTTGCAACAATTTTCGGATTATTTGGAGCCTGTGGACGTGAAAAATTGTGTAATTTGTCAGTGGAAGTAATCGAAATAACAAAAAAATCATTGATTATACAACTTCCAAATACAAAAACGAAAATCAGTCGTTCTTTCAGTATTATTGGGAAGTATGTAGACTATTTTAATAAGTACTTTGCACTGCTAGCTTCTGTCATCGAACATCCTCGTTTTTTCTTGAAATACATGAATAATAAATGCACTACCAATTCAATTGTTATTATAAAATTTGGGAAAATTCCATCTATTGTTGTCGAATTCCTCGAACTGCCAGAACCAAAGCAATATACAGGACACAGTTTTCGAAGATCCCCCGCTTCACTGCTAGCAGAATCAGGAGCAAATATCACGTATATAAAAAAACATGGTGGATGGAAGTCTACGACGGTACCCGAGGACTTCGTTGATCATTCCATTGCATATAGAAATGTCATTGCTGAAAAAAATCTCCTAACCTCAACAGATTTTGGATCATCATCATCCAAGATTGTATTTCCGGTTTCTACAAGTACTAATGATGCCGAGGATTCTAATAATGTGCTACGAAGCTCTCTAACGTCACAGGGCATTAATGTTTGTAATTGTTATAGTTTTACGATTAATATTGTTGTTCATAAGTAATGATTGTTAAATATTGCAATTTGCAATTGCTGAATTTTTCTTATCTGATTTCATCATAAGAAAATGGAGTGCTGAAAATATTTTTAACACGCTTCCACTCAAACAATCAATTTTAACATTGTTTGCGGTCATTAAAAGTGTCACTTAATGCCAGTTGTACGAAAAAAAAATTTCAAAATTTTGAGTTAAATGAATTCTAATGTTTGTAGGGACTCAGGACTAAGAATGGGCTTACTCTAAATCGAAAGTAGTGGTAATCCTAGGAAGAAACAACAGACTTTAATTGATTACTCAACTTCCTATTCGTCCCATTTGTCGAATGAACGAAACGTAATCGTTTCAGATCAACCTCAAAAAACGGATAATTGTAACCTGTAAAATTCCCAATCAACCGATCGATTCCGCCTCAATTTCAATTACCCCGTACTGCAAAATCAATTAGTCGAGATGAAACAACGGTTGTCCGGTCGCCAAGCAACGTCAACAATCTATAATCAAACCACTTTCTCTTTCACATCTCGAAAGGTGTGCGTTTATTCAAAATAAACTGTGTAACTGGGTTATTTCCCGTCAACAACGGGTTCACTGGATCGGTCTAGACCGTTAATGTTATCAGTCCTCGGGCGTCAAAATGCGAAAATTATTGATCTTGAACTTGGTCTGCCGTTAGCCAGAACTGGTTCTCAAATTTGCCGTGGATCCGATAGGAGGCTAGCAGTGTTTGTCGGGTTAATGGTTGGCATTTTTTAATAATTGAGTATTGTATTCGTTTTTTTAATGAATGAGAGTAGGGTCGAAGCCTTTCAGGTTGTTTTGGTGGACTATTTAGATTTTCAGGGACTGTGCGACTGTGGATAAGAATCTTTTTTTTTCTACTCCCTATATAGTAAATAACGCATTATGACACTGCTTGGATATACGTAAGAGACGATTGCTAAAAGGTATTGGTTGCCATTAACTTACAATATTCGTGTGGTTATAATTTATGCCATATGAAGCGTTCACCTTATTTTTCATGTGAATATAAATAGTTTAATAGGTACAGTTTTAAACATTATTCATAAAATAAATTATTAACAAAAATAACGGAATTGAAGAAAAAAATCCCTAACATACATTAGGGGTGGCATTATGATAGTAAGTGGATTTATATTTTTCTCTTCGACCTCGAAAATCTATTTTTGAGATATATGTACCTACATTGTGTCCCAAATTATTTGAGGCTGCACTGTATCTCAGCCATTATTGAAGATAGGGACATGCAGTTTTTGCGACCCTGTATCACTTATTTGTAAAACATTTAAATCCACAAATAAAAATGTTTCAATTACTTTTGTTTCTGAAATACAGGGTGACAACGAAAATTCATGAAAACTTTATTTGGGTTTTCCCTTCCAGTCTCTGAAACAAGAAACAATTAGAAAAAAATTTTAAATAATAGAGGAAAGGCCCCTGCGTAAAAATTTGTGCACTAATGTGTCAGAGGCCAAAACTTCACAAGAAGAATTTGTTGCCCAACAATGAACAAAAAGAAAACACTTGCAACTCTGAAGCGCAATGTTTCGGAGTCTAAATCAGACTCCTTCGTCAGAAAATTTCTATTTTTTATATAACTTCGTAGAATCGTGACAATAATTTGATATTTTTGAGTCTGATGTAGACTTCGAAACGTTACGCTTAGAGTTCAAAGTGTTTTCTTTTTGTTCATTGTTAGACAACCATTTCTTCTTGTAAAGCTTCGGCCCCTGACAAATTAGTGCTCAAATTTTTACGCAGGGGCCTTTCTTCTATTATTTAAAAAATTTGTCTATTTGTTTCTTGTTTCAGAGGCTGGGAAAGAAAACCCAAATAAAGTTTTCAGGAATTTTCGTTTTCACCCTGTATTTCAGAAGCAAAAGTAGTTAAAATATCTTTGTTTCTGGATTTAAAAGTTTCACGAAAAAGTGATACCTCACAGAGAATAGTTTAATAGATATTTGAAAACGAAAATGTGCACTTTTTGGAGATGTTATTATTTCTCTGGCCCTGTATAAAATCATTGAATTTTTTGCAAAGCTCATTTTTTCGAGATTAAGCTACTTTTCAAATGAAACCTCCTGTATGTTCAAACGTCAAATTCTTGTATCATTTTTTCTGAATACATTGATATATCACAACCCAACGTTTGATAAATTTTAAAAATTAGAAAAATCGATATTTATATTTGTTTTTTTTTCAGTGAGATATGAATTCTTCCACACATGCATGAAAACTGAACATGCATTGAAAATTTTCAATATTAATATTAGAATTTTTTCGTTTTCAACATTTTCAATTATATGTTGAGGAGTGATTTTCTGATTTCATGTTTGAAAATAATGAAAAAAATAGGTTTGAGTCCCATGATGTTTTGAAAAAGTAATAATCAAATGCGTATGTGGAAGAATTCATGGTTTACTATTGAAAAAACAAACATGAATATGGATTCTCCTAATTTTTGATGATAGAATTCATTAAAGGTTAGGTTGTGCATCAATGTATTCAGAAAAAATGAGGATATTGGACGTTAAAATATATATGTTGTTCCATTTGAAAAGAACCAAGTTTGTGCTCATCTCAAAAAAATTTTACCTTCGCCACTGACTTTTACGTGAAAACATCTATTTCAATCAGTTTTCAATTTTTTTTCATCTTATATAGAACGAGAAATGATAACATCTTCAAAAAAGTGCACATTTTTGTTTTCACCCTGTATTTCATAAACAAAAGTAGTTAAAATATTTCTGTTGGTGGATTCAAAAGTTTTACAAACAAAAGTCAAGAAAACCTAGAGATATTGTACAGTTCTAACCAATTCGAGACACAGTGTACAGGATATCCCAAATTGCTTGATTTTGGCTGTTTCTGGTACTTCTAGACTGAATAGGCAAAAACCGTTGAAAGGAGTCATGGCTGTTTTGAATATATAACAATATTTTGAAATTTTTTCGATTTAGAAGATGTGTTATGACTTTTTTATTTTCGAAAATATCTAAAAAAGATGAAAACTTTCAGCAAGCACTTTTTCACTTGAAATGAGACATTATTTTAAATTTTTTTCAACTTCAAATTTTTTTTATGTGAGATGAAAAAAATTGCGTTCGTATTAAAAAAAAAATTGTTTTATTCCACGAGAAAATAAATTTAATATAGTTTCTTATCTCCGGTGATATTTTCGTGAAAAAAAATTATGGCACATTCTCAAAATCGAAAATATCTCAAAATAAAAAAAATTAGTATATCGTGAAATTGTTTTCACTAATGGCGTTTTCACGAAACTCGAGCCAAGGACGCCTTTAAAAATTTCTACCGATCCAATCCAGAAGTACCTAACACAGTCAAAATTGTGCAATCTGGGATACTCTGTACAAGTCAGAGACTCACCCTATATAGTATCATAGTTTCCCTTAATTTCTCTCATCGTATTCAATTATCAACTAGGAATAGCTGTCAGGGAATTGGCTGAACGACTAAATTTTCCATTAAACGAGAGTATTGTTCATAACGATGAAATTAACATTATTTCCCTTCACAACATTTATTCGAAATTGATGGTAGGATATAAAGCGCACTTCTATTCTTGTCATAAAACTCCACTTTATGTTGTTTGAAATTAGATTAGCGTTTCTATTATCCCTGTTCATACACGGTGGGTAACAACCTATTTCACCCCATTTTCTTTTATTGAAAATTGTAAACGCCATCTGCTGGAAAAATTTAACTTTATCCTTGTAATTTTATATGTGTAGACTCGTTTCTTAATGTTTCTTAACTAATTGCCTGTTCTTAATCTGTCGCTATTCAACGTACGAAATAAATTATCAACATCGAATAAAAAGTTTTCAATTAATTATTAATTGAATAGTAATTTATGATATGAGTGTTAAAAGTGACGTTTTATTTTGCGAGTGAAAAAGTTTGTGAAATGAGTGGAGCGAATTGAACAATTTCGCGAACAAAATAAAATTTATTTTAACACAAATACCATACAATGTTTTTTGTACAACTGCCCTATTTTGATAATGAAATGGGCGAATTTGCAATGACAATAAACTTCAAAATGCATTTCAATATTTGAATAATCAAAAGGTTGTTGTGAATGGCAAACGTTATGATTACTAACAAGTCAGAAGGACGCTGTCATTTGAATTTCGTTCCTGTCCAATTTTCCTCTTCGGTTTTGAACTGCTTAATTTGTTTGTCGAGAGTCCAATTATTAATAAAAGTGACGATTTGGTTGTTCTTATGGATATTGAAGAGTCTGCAAGAAGGGCAAATCTGGAACTCCTACCTAAAAAGTCTGTTCTGTCAGTAGTACGATATTGCATATAACAATTTCCTGGCCTGATTTAAATTGAAAAATGTAGAAGTGAACTTCAGTGAAACTGTTTTCCTGGCATATTAGAAGAAAAATCAAGAATATGGAGTTCATCAACTTTGTGGAGCAAATTTTCAATGATGAAGTCAAGCGCCTTTGTTAAAAATGGTGGGTTCATAAAGGAGGCACCAGATGAGAAATACTTGATGGTAAAGGATGCAACTATTTTCGGATTATTTGGAGCCTGTCGGCGTGAAGAATTGTGTAATTCATCAGTGGAAGATATTGAAATAACAAATGAATCATTGATTATACAACTTCCAAATGCAAAAAGGAAAGTCAGTCGTTCTTTCAGTATTATTGGGAAGTATGTAGACTATTTTCATAAGTACTATGCACTGCGCCCTTCTGTCATCAAACATCGTCGTTTTTTTCCTGAAATACATGAATAATAAATGCACTGCCAATCCAGTTGGTATTAACACATTTGGGAAAATTCCATCTATTGCTGCCGAATTCCTCAAACTACCAGAACCAAAGCCATTTACAGGACACTGTTTTCGAAAATCCTCCGCTTCATTGCTAGCAGAATCAGGAGCAAATATTAAGGATATAAAAGAACATGGTGGATGGAAGACTACGACGGTAGCCGAAGGCTGTTGATCATTCCATTGCATATAGAAATGTCATTGCTGAAAAAATTCTCCCAACCTCAATAGATTTTAGATCATCATCATCCAATATTGTGCTTCCGGTTTCTACAAGTACATAGGATTCTAATAATGTGTTGCGAAGCTCCCTAATGTCACAGGGCATTAATGTTAGTAATTGTTTTAGTTTTACGATTAATATTAATGTGCATAAGTAATGATTGTTAAATATTGATAATAAAAATTTGCAATTGCCGAATTTTTCTCATCTGATTTCATCATAAGATAATGGAGTGCTAAAAATATTTTTAACACGCTTCCACGTGAACAATCAATTTTAACATTGTTTGCTGTCATTAAAAGTGTCACTTTTAATGCCAGTTGTACAAAAAAAAGGTCGAGCGTTGTCATGCTGTAAAATCACTTTATCATGTCTCTCGTTGTCTGTTATTGTCTTGATCAAGAGATCTGGATGAGCTTTGATGAGAAAAGTGGCAATTAACAGACAAAGTATGAAAAATGTTGAACTCCTTCATTCTGGACGATTCAGCGAATTGAACAGGTCGTAAACGGTCGAAAACCTTCCAGATGATCCAAAAACCAATCGCCTGCCATCTAGATCCCACCGATTCAATTATTCCCTCGGGCACCTCGATCTCCGGACTTATTTTTCAAGTAGTTAACTTCCGTGTTCCGCAGTCCGAAAACTGTGTCAACCAGTTAGTGCGCAGCAATCAAACGTTCCGTTTTTACGTCTGGCTCGTATATAACTGCGATTCTGCCGAAGATTTCGCTTCTTGTCGGACGAAATAATTAACCCAACTTTCCCGGAAGGGTCCAGATAAAGCCCTTTTTTATTCTGGAAGTTGGAACTGTGCGCTCGTGTTCGTTAAACCATGAGAAACTTAAGAATAAGTGGCTAATTCACCGATTATACTGTCAGTGGAACTTTTCTTCTTGGGGGGCTGTCCTGCTGTATTTTATCCTTGCGCCCCTTTTGCGATTGTCTCAGTTGAGCGAGAAGAAAAGTTCGGCGGTGAGAGAATTCGAAAGTCGTGGAAATGAGGGAACTATTTGATTTTCTGAACTCCGAGGAAGTTCGCAATTTTTTTGGAGGATATACTCAGTTTTCTGAAAGTTTTTTTAAATCAGTCACATCAACCACCAAGAAACATTACAAAAATCACTGAGATGTGGTATTATCAGAATTTAAATTGGATGTTCGATAGTGTTTCACAAAACTTGACAGAAAAAGGGGAAAATTTTCATTGGAATGAATGGAATATCAAAGATTATCGTTTATTTTTTCCGCATTGAAACATGAACTGCTCCACAAGAGTTAGGGATATCGTATTTAATCGTCTTGGAAAAGTATGTGATCTTCGTAGAATCGCTGTAAAATAATTTTTGTACAACTGCCATTTAGAGATACACTTTTAATGACAGCAAACAATGTTAAAATTGATTGTTTGCGTGGAAGCGTGTTAATAATATTTTTTAACATTAGCGTTAGAATAGTATATTCTAAAACAAGTTGCAGAATGAGCTCCTATTCCAACACGAATGCGAAGTTCGAAAACGAGCGACGAAGGAGCGAGTTTTCGATAGCATGAGTGTTGGAATTGTTTTCTGCAACGAGTATTAGACGGTATTTTCTCTATTTCAGTCAATTTTTGTGAAATACTTTTGAAATTCAAATGAAAATTCAGATTAGTGACTTTTGTATTGTATCTTGGCAGTTGGTGTGACATACGAAATTTGACAGATCACGGAATTTGAATTGATTTGATTCGAGACTTGATGCGATCGGAGGTCAGTACTGACAACCATAAAACGAAAAATATAACTGAAAACAATGTTGTAATGAATTTCATTACAGCACTACTTTTAGTACTGTAATGAACTCATTACGATACTGAAATAGAGAAATAATTTTAGCACTCCATTTCCTTATGATAAAAAACTAGACTCATTACTAACATTAATGCTTCGCAACACATTATCAGAATCCTCAGCACCATCAGTAATTGTAGAAACCGCAAGTACAATATTGGATGATGTTGATCCATAATCTGTTGAGGTTTGGACAATTTTTTCAGCAATGACATTTCTATATGCAATGGAATGATCAACATAGCCCTCGGCTACCATCGTAGACTTCCATCCACTATGTTTTTTATATTCGTAATATTGGCTCCTGATTCTGCTAGCAATGAAGCGAAGGATCTTCGAGAACAGTGTCCTGTATATTGCTTTGGTTCTGGCAGTTTGAGGAATTAGGGAACAATGGATGGAATTTTCCTAAATGTATTAATACCAACTGGATTGGCAGTGCATTTATTATTCATGTATTTCAGGAAAAGACGATGATGTTTGATGACAGAAGGGCGCAGTGCAAAGTACTTATGAAAATTGTCTACATACTTCCCAATAATACTGAAAGAACGATTGACTTTCGTTTATGTATTTGGAAGTTGAATAACGAATGATTTATTTGTTATTTCGATGTCTTCCACTGATAAATTACACAATTCTTCACGCCAACAAGCCCCAAATAATCCGATAATAGTTGCAACTCAACCATCAAGTATTTCTCATCTGGTGCCTCCTTTATAAACTTTTCAACTTGTTCACGAGTGAGAATTTTCGATTTTTTGAGACGATATCCTTCACTTTTCCGTTTTAAGTATGCTATTATCTTAAAATATTCACTAACATCCACACCATTTCTAACAAAGGCGCTTGACTTTATCATTGAGAATTTGCTCCACAAAGTTGAAGAACTCCATATTTTTTATTTTTCTTCTAAGTATGCCAGGAAAACAGTTTCAGTGATGTCCCCTTCTACATTTTTAAATTTATACCAGGCTAGGAAATTGTTATATGCAATATCGTACTGCTGAACAGATTTTGTTGGTAGGAGTTCCAGATTTGCTCTTCTTGCAGACTCTTCTATATCCAGAGGAACAACCAAATCGTCATTTTTATTAATAATTGGACTCTCGACAAACATATAAAGCGTAGGCAACGTTTGCCATTCACAGCAAACCTTTTGATTATTTGAATATTAAAATGCATTTTGAATTTTATTGTCATTGCAAATTGGCCCATTTCATTATCAAAATAGGGCAGTTGTACGAAAAACATTGTATGGTATTTGTGTTAAAAGTGATTAAGTGATTTTATTTTGTTCGTGAAATTGTTCAATTCATTTCACAAACTCTTTCACTCACAAAATAAAACTTCACTTTTAACACTCATATCATAAAAAACTATTTCAAGTTTGAAGTCATTCCAAAATCGCCTATTTTATTATCGAACATTCCATTTTGATCGTGAAATTGATGAATATCATAAATCCCTATTTTCAATCATTCAGTAAACCCAAGTGAAACTGTTAAAAACCAGATATAAGTATCGCAAGACATTCTGAATCATCCTGCTGAACGATCACAAGATAATCTAGAGCCTTACCAACTAAAAAGTGTCAAAACTAAAAGATGGAACATCCAAAGTTTCCCTCTACACATTCTGCAAATTTTCATAGCCGAGCAAAGTGGTATTAAAGGGGAAATTTATTAGCTAATGATCGCCGGCTGTAAAAACCTGCCATCATATATCTCCGATATTGGATCCGCAAATTGGAGAGGGTCAAGTCGTCCCTCCAGTATCCCTGAAATTTGCGTTTCATATTACATCGGCAGGAAATTTACTGCCTCCGATATTGTTCCAAGTCCTTTTATCCGGGCAGTGATAAATCCGACTCTTCGGAGAATATCTGATGACTGCGCGCTTCTTTGAAAGTAGGCAGAATCCGACGTTACTTCTGCACTATTTGGCGATGAGTTATACTTGAGGATGTTGGGCATCTCTTGTGGAAACTTGAATAGTCGACAAAATTAAAGGAGGAATTGGATGAGGCGGTTGAATTAATTTCAATGAAATATTCGAGAATTCTTTTATCTCATCAAACGTTCGACTTCAGGATTTGGACATGAAGATATCGAGATGAGATATCCAAAAGATTTAATCAACCTTAAAGAAAATGGAGGAATCTTAATGATTGCGAAGAAAATCTCTTTTCGGAATGATATAACTTGAAATCTTCGCCTTTGCAGTTGACGTTGATTTCCCATCTTCATCTGCAGAGGAAATGAACAGGAGAAAACTAGTAGTTTCAATACCCAAAGAAAGCTCATCAACTGTGTAAGTTTATGATTTGACACAATAGAATATAACATAACTAGCAAGGTAGGAGGGTTTTTACTGGCGCATGGAGGATATAACTGACGAGCCGCAGGCGAGTCAGTTACCTCTTTGAGCCAGTAAAAACCGTTACCTTGCGTGTATTGTTTTATATTTTATTTGTTTCTCATTTGTGAAAAGGTTAAATAAATTAAAAAAAAATCTCAATAATTTGTCGCAAATGTCGTGAGCTATGGAAGCGTTGCCATGAACATGTCTGTTTATTTTTCTTTACATTTGTTTTGGCGAAAGCGAAAATGAAGGTACCAGAAGAAATTATTGAGGCAGCCAGCAGTGTAGCATCAAGTTTATTACCTAATGTGATTGGGGTAACTGAAGATGTTTTATTGGTCTACTTGAATCAACTATCAGCTACATTCAGCCCAAATACTTTATGGGCAAAAAGGTCTATGCTGAAGAGCTCCTTGGAAATGAAAGAAAATGCCCCTGTTCCCGAGTTTGTTTTCCTTAAAAAATTTATTGAAGAATATGATGTTTAGTCGTCATTTGCAGATTTCAAAAGGTAATAGCGTTTCTGAAACGAAAAATGAGCGTGATACGCCAAAAAAGGCCAAGGTATTAAGTAAAGAAGAGGCTGAACAATTTCTATTACATGCTCCTGATGACCAGTGGTTGGTGGCGCAAATTGTAATTGGGATTTTTGGATGTTGTCGATGTGACGAAATTGTCTCCTCGAACTTAAATGATGTAGAAGATATGGAAAAATACGTTATTGTGACATTGCGGCAAACAAAAAATTTAACAACAAGAAGATTCACCATAACCGATGATGGCTGCAGCTTCAAGCCCTGCATGTTATACAGAAAATATGTAAATCTTCGGCCTCCTGGAACAGGAAGCCTAAGATTTTTTTTGACATACCGACATGAAAAGTGCATTTCCCTTAATATTGGCCAGCACACTAATGGTGGAGTCCCAAAGCAAATAGCGAAATATTTAGGTTTAAAAGACCCAGAGTTATACACCGGCCACTCTTTTCGCAGAACTGGAGCCACTATGGTTGCGCATTCGGGTGGAGATATTTTAGCACTAAAGCGTGCAGGAGGATGGAAGAGCACCGAAATTGCGATGAGTTATGTCTATGATTCGGTCAACAAAAAAATCGAAATGTCTAGCAAATTATTTGATAGTAAGGAGAGTACAAATGTTCTGCAGTCCTCGAGTTCAGCAGTTTCTGAGTCAACAGATGGTTCATCATCATCAGTATCAACTCTTCCACATCAAAAATCTGTGTTACTGGTAATTACAATTGTACCATGATTTTCAACGTATATGACGATAAAACTGAATTTTCTAATGTAAATAATACTACTAACTTTTGAAAATTTTGCAAGTTAACTGTCAGTTTTACAAGTTAGTGACTTGATAAAATAAACTTTCTTGATCAATATTGTGTTTTTGGAAACTGACGTTTACAAATGAGAAACAAATAAAAACCTCAACGATTTTTTCTTCAAGTTCTAATCAATTACTCCTTGCTGTACTATTTATATTGTACCAAAAAAATTTTTTTTATTTAAACAGCTCCTTATGGGCAGTTTCTCTGTCAGTAATTATATGAAGAATAATTGGAGAGAATACAAAAGCATATTCATTTCTCGTGTTAATGGGAATCTGAAACATTGGAAAACGGGAAGATTCAATACGATTCCAATCGAAAATAATAAACCAAACCCTCGTGAAAATTTCGTTATCGTGAAATTGGAATTGTTTGCTGAATTCGGGAATGAAACGCCGAAAAATTGCTCGAAATCCGTTGCAGACGGCGATAGACAATTATTTCGACATAGGGCTCATGTTCAATATGACGGAGCTTTGGCACTATGTCTTTTTAATTGGTTTCGATTTCGATATCCAGCTGGAAACGTGCTGTGCTATCGATATATTCCGCACCAGAGGCGAATCGTGTTCTTTAGTAACTTCTCTTGGGATATTTCAGCAGGAAAGGGGAGTCTGAAGTGAGAAACGATGTTCTTGGACTGTTGCAGTTGTTACGAATGAAGAAATATGATTTAACAGATTCTGAAATCTATGAACATCCAGAAATTTCGGAGGTTGATCACAATAACTACATAGGCTTTAAGTCAATCAATTCTATTTATGCTATCAATTAAAATCACTGATCGACAAAAAATTCTTTCATATAAACACTGCGCAAAAAAATTAACGCTCATTATGGAAATCCCAAATTTATTCTACAACTGAAGGTGTTCTCAATGATAATTTTTCTTATCAGAATTATTCATGCATATGTTATCCACAGGAATAGAAAAAGATGATTTTATCAGATTTTGAATGTATTGACTCCACTCTAAAATCAGTTGTTCTCGATAAATTCTAGAGATCAATAGTGTTTCTTTCGTGTGATTTTCTACACTCGATGCAACTCGAAACACGCAATTTGACCCACGAGGAATATGCCCAAGAGGTAGTCTTGCGAGAAGAAGGGTGGACCTACACAAGAATTGCTGAAAGGTTTGGAGTTTCCCATACAAGTGTGTCCAGAATGTTGCAGCGATTCAGGGAGACAGGTATGAATGTACGAAGAACAGGACAGGGTAGACCACGGGTAACAACTGCCATTCAAGAAGGTTACTTGAGAGTTTCTTCGTTGAGACAACGGTTTGCAACCACTCGCCTCCTTCAAAATCAGCTTGAGCAAACTTATGGGGTGCAAATTAGCACTCAGACAATAAAAAATCGCCTCAGAGAATATGAATTAAGGCATCGTGTCACGGCAAGAGGCCCAGCTCTTACCCCAGCCCATCGAAGGGCGCGTTTGGATTTTGCGAGAGAGCATATCCATTGGGAAGAAGCCGATTGGGAAAGAGTTCTCTTCACAGATGAGTCTAGATTCTGCCTCTACCATTGTGATCGACGTTCCCTTGTATACAGATTCTCACATGAAAGATATGCTCACTGCAATTTCCTGAATACCACTGGTTTCGGGGGAGGATCGATTATGGTATGGGGTGGAATATCTTTGACTGCTCGCACAGACCTAGTGGTCGTTGATAATGGAGCTATGAATGCTGATAAGTATATAAGGAACATTCTTGAAGCGCATGTAGTGCCATTTGCCCCATACATTGTAAAATATTCCATTTTTATGGACGATAATGCCAGACCCCATTGTGCACGCATCGTTCAGGAGAACCTTAAAGAGGTTGAAGTCTCTCGAATTGTTCATTCCTCTTCTTTCACATGAAATTCGGTGAAATCCTGAAACTTTCTTCCATTTAATGTGTATTGTTTCAAAACCATCCCGAGAGAACATGGAAAATGAGTTATAAAGTCAATGTAGAGTTAACTGTCATTGAAATTGAGATTTTCAGAATGTGCGTTAATTTTTTTGCGCAGTGTAGAACATATAAATTTTTTTTAACTCTTCTTCATGAATTTGCTACCATTATCGAGCTGTCATTAAGGAAAATTCAAATTGTTTTGCGTTAGTAGTTTTACATAGGTCCACTTTCACAAAAAGCGGAAAAGATGAAAGCTGCAACATCAAACTTTGATCCCGGACAAAGTGACGTCGGAGTTGGCATAATGAACACGTCGTTTAGAAGCGAAAAAACGCGTTTTTTTCATCCCAATTTACCCCGTATCTCAAATTACAACAAGACAGGCCTTAGTTGATCGTTGCCGAGTTGAATTGCTACATGAATGGATGTGAACGTCCTAAATGAACAATGTTTTAAATTACGAGTACGCCTAGCGACATCAAAGGTCACGTCACGTGAACATGTACGATGGAGGAATTCCAATCTAGGAAATCTAATATTTTCCATATGTGTGTATGCAGTTCTGCTCCATTCCACGAATGGGAGGTAATGATGAAGTTTAACCTGGTCGAAACTTGTAATAACCCTTCTCTAATTCTATGTCGTATCCGTTCATTAGGCAACATTTTGTAGAAATAAATGTCATTTTAGCACATTTTTCACGGTCATATTTTCGATTACATTTTGACCTCCTGCCATTGATTTATCTATCATCTGCTAAATTCATAAGAGAGGAAACAGTTCTGTTAATCGATATTTTTCAATGCAAAAATCACTAAATTATAGTTTTGTACAACTGCCATTAAAAGTGATACTTTTAATGACTGCAAACAATGTTAAGATTTATTGTTGATGTGGAAGCCTGTTCAAAATATTTTTAACGTTAGTGTTAACAATCATTACTTATGAACATTAATATTAATCGTGAAACTACAACAATTACTAACATTAATGCCCTGTGACGTTAGGAAGTTTCGCAACACATTAGTAGAATCCTCAGCACCATCAGTACTTGTAGAAACCGGAAGTACAATACTGGATGATGATGATTCAAAATCTGTTGAGGTTGGGAGAATTTTTTCAGCAATGACATTTCTATATGCAATGGAATGATCAACATAGTCCTCGGCTACCGTCGTAGACTTCCATCCACCATGTTTTTTATATCCGTGATATTTGCTCCTGATTCTGCTAGCAATGAAGCGGAGGATTCTCGAAAACAGTGTCCTGTATATTGCTTTGGTTCTGGCAGTTTGAGGAATTCGGCAACAATAGATGGAATTTTGTCAAATGTATTGATACCAACTGGATTGGCAGTGTATTTATTATTCATGTATTTCAGGAAAAAATGACGATGTTTGATGACAGAAGCGCGCAGTGCAAAGTACTTATGAAAATAGTTGTATAACCAATAGTTTATTTGTTATATCGATGTCTGTCACTGGTAAATTACACAATTCTTCACGCCGACAGGCTCCAAATAATCCGAAAATTGTTGAAACCTTAGCCATCAAGTATTTCTCATCTGATGCCTCTTTTATAAACTTTTTAACTTGTTCACGAATGAGAATTTTCGATTTTGTGGGACGATATCCTTCACTTTTCCGTTTTAAATATAGGCTCTTACCTTGCAAATATTCACTAATATTCACGCCATTTTTAGCAAGGGCGCTTGACTTTATCATTGGAAATTTGCTCCACAAAGGTGATGAATTCCATGTTCTTCATTTTTCTTCTCGGTATGCCAGGACCACAATTTCAATGAAGTTCCCTTCTACATTTTTCAATTTACACCAGGCCAGGAAATTGTTATATGCAATATCGTACTGCTGAACAGATTTTTTAGGTAGGAGTTCCAGATTTGCTCTTCTTGCAGACTCTTCAATATCTGGAGTAGAGGAACAATCAAATCGTCACTTTCATTAATAATTGGACTCTCGACAAACATATTAAGCAGTTAAAAACCCAAGACGAAAATTGGACAGGAACGAAATTCAAATGACAGCGTCTTTTCTCATTTGTAAGTAATCATAACGTTGGCAACGTTTGCCATTCACAACAAACCTTTTGATTATTTGAATACTTAAATACATTTTGAAGTTTATTGTTATTGCAAATTCTTCCATTTCATTATCAAAATAGGGCAGTTGTACAAAAAACATTGTATGGTATTTGTGTTAAAAGTGATTTTATTCTGTTCGTGAAATTGTTTAATTCGCTCCGCCCATTTCACAAACTTTTTTATCCACAAAATAAAACGTCACTTTTAACACTCATATCATAAATAACTTTTATGGACATATTACATCAATTTTAATGAAAATCCGAAGAATCACAAAAAAATTTTAATACGGCTACGAACAAATGCTGCACTACTATTGTAAATCAGGGAGAGATGACGCACCTTTTTCAAAATACGCCGTAAATCCACTGTTTCGAACTAAACGTGTTCATGAAATCATAAATAATTTTTCAGGCATCAAACTTTTATTGAATAACTTCAACATTAAGAAAAACTCGAATATTTTCAAAAATAAAATGAAACACAAAATTCTGCTTTCGGCCATCTTTTCTGCACCTGTATGAAAGAGATTGCTAATAGGAGTTCAACATAATATGTTCACCTTTGAAAATTTGTAACGGTATAATTTCAAAGATTTTCGGAACGTCCTGTATAAAGGCTCAATAATTGAAAAATCGGCATCTGCTGCGTCACGCGAATAAAAAACCAGTCCTGCAATATTTTCGTTGGACGATTTCATTTTTCTCGCTTACCTAATTCTCGGTTACTTTCTTATACCCGGTATTCAACTCACATCTTTTCATTTTTGCACTTCCTACATCTAAGAAGTCGTAAAACCATTTCATCATTCACGAATAAAATTCAATTATTCAAGGTATATGGCAATTAATATAATCGGTAAGTACCAATTATGTTGATCAGACAAGATTCATTTCTTTTTTGATTGTTTATTCGTTTGTTCCCAGTAGAAGGAATTGACAAAATGCCGTAATAAATCAAGATCAAGTTTTTCGAAAGGAAGGCAACAATAAAATAATTATAAAAATACTAAAGCCTCCGTACACATTGAACGAACAAGAAGAAAACTTCCTTAAGTATTCATAATTGATACTGATTCTACAATATCCAGTCTAGCGTAAAATTTAATAGGTCATTAAAGACTGATGATGAACGAATGCAGAAACAAATGAGGTAGTTCATCATTAATTGCGTAATTGATGTCTTTAACAACTGACAATATAAATCAGAGTTTTGTAACGTCGGGAAAACATTAACTTATGTTAAGATCGCTTTGTGTATAGCAATTAGTGAGTTTATTCTCCGTTAGATCATGAAGTTAATTAGATCTAGATCAAGCAATGATCCGTTGTTAACTGAGGCAAGATGCTCTCTAAGATATCAGAAAAAAGTTGAATATTTCCATTAGAGTCTGCATCATGAAGTTTTTCTCGATTAATCGTGTCAATTCAGGGGCCGAATTTTCTGCATTTGTGGGAGGTTTCAATTTTCTGATTCAGTATGAAGAAATCTGTGGCTGAAGCTCATAGAATGCTCCCAAATACCTATGCTGAGACCGCTTCAGGTGAATGAACGAGCCGAGAGTGGTTTCAACGCTTCAAGAACTGCGATTTTAACGTCAAAAACCAGCATGGCGGTGAAAGAGAAAAGGTTTTCGAAGATGCAGAATTGGAGGCAATACTAATCAAACGCAATTATTGCGTTTGACCCAAGCATTGAAAGATATCTACACTGCGCAAAAAGATTAACGCACATTATGGAAATCTCAAATTTATTCTACAACAAGGTGTTCTCAATGATAATTATTTTTATCAGAATTATGCATGCATATGTTATCCACTTTCAACGTTTTTCTTCAATACAGATGTTTTTTCCAAGCAGGAATAAAAAAAGATGATATTATCAGATTATGAATGTATTGGCTCCATTCTAAAATCAGTTGTTCTCGATCAATTCTAGTGATCAATAGTTTTTCTTTCGTCTGATTTTCTACACTCGATCGCTATGCAACGCGAAACACGCAATTTGGCCCAACAGGAATGTGCCTAAGAGGTAGTTTTGCGAGAAGAAGGGTGGACATACACCAGAATTGCAGAAAGGTTTATAGTTTTCCATACAAGTGTGTCCAGAATGTTGCAGCGATTCAGGGAGATAGGTATGAATGTCCGAAGACCAGGACAGGGTAGACCACGGGTAACAACTGCCATTCAAGAACGTTACTTGAGAGTTTCTTCGTTAAGACAACGGTTTGCAACCGCTCGCCTCCTTCAAAATCAGCTTGAGCAAACTCATGGGGTGCAAATTAGCACTCAGACAATAAGAAATCGCCTCAGAGAATATAATTTAAGGCCTGATGTCACGGCAAGAGGCCCAGCTCTTACCCCAGCCCATCGAAGGGCGCGTTTGGATTTTGCGAGAGAGCCTATCCATTGGGAAGAGGCTGATTCCCTTCACATATGAGTCTAGATTCTGCCTTTACCATTATGATCGACGTTCCCTTGTATACAGACGTCCACATGAAAGATATGCTCAGTGCAATTTCCTGAATACTACTGGTTTCGGGGGAGGATCGATTAAGGTATGGGGCGGAATATCTTTGACTGCTCGCACAGACCTAGTGGTCGTTGATAATGGAGCTATGAATGGTGTCAAGTATTTAAGGAACATTCTTGAAGAGCATGTAGTGCTATTTGCCCCATACATTGTAAAAATATTTCATTTTTATGGACGATAATGCCAGACCCCATCGTGCGCGCATCGTTCAGGAGAACCTTAAAGAGGTTGAAGTCTCTCGAATGGAGCAAGAAGTCCAGATCTCACTCCGATTGAACAGGTTTGGGGCAACCTCAATAGAAGGCTGAGAAGTTCAGAAAATCATCCAGCTACTCTCAATGACTTAGGAATCCAACTCGGAGAAATCTGTAAAGGAGTAGATCAGAACATTTTAAGATCACACATTTTGAGTATGAACCGAGCTGTAATTAACGCAAGGGGTGGAAATATCTTGTATTAAATCACTTATCAGCATTTCAGTATTTTGAAAACTGTTCATTTCTCTTCTTTCACATGAGATTCGGTGAAATCCTGAACTTTTCCTCCATTTAATGTGTTTTGTTTCGTTCAAAACCTTCCCGAGAGAACAAAAGAATTAAGTTATAAAGTCAATGTAGAGTTAACTTTCATTAAAATTGAGATTTTCAGAATGTGCGTTAATTTTTTGCGCAGTGTAGAATAGACCATGAAATGCCAATGACACTGAGGTGTATGTTGAAGTGGCATCTTGTAAAGCAGCGTAGCCCCTAGTTGAGCGCCAAGTTGTACTGAATGCAGGGGTGAAAAGAAATTGTATTTCTCCTTTACTAGGCTTTTATTCAGAACTTAACAAAAGTACCACTTGCAGTCGACTCGCTGTGGAATCCAACCACTATAATGTGAAATACAAAATTATTAGAACTCGCTGAACTAAATGAGACTAAAAACAAAAAACCATTAATGGATATTTTCTTACCTTCACCAATTCGGTTTAGCGAACAATTTGCACAATCCAATACGGCTGAAGAGATCTTCATCAAGCGTCAATCAAACAATAATTTCAAGTGCGCAAACTGCCGCTACCGAGTTCCGCGACACAATTATGAAACAAGCCACACTTATACTCTTCAAACAAAACACCTTCTGTGTTCTGCTTCACGACATCTCAGAAATCGGATCCCAATTTTTCCAACAGAAGTCCAGTCATCTGCGACGTTAACCTTTCCAGAAGATTGCATATTCCAACGGATCTGATACGAGCAACAATAAGTTAATAATGTTGCTTCCGAACCTATTTCTGACTCCGACGACAGTGCTGCCATCTACCAGACGTATCGGGTCTTTCCGAACTACCTACGATCAAACTGGCTGGCAAGTCATGCGAATAATGGATACTTCGCGAGATTGCAACCGATCTTTATCATGAAGCATTCGCCGATATCGAGCATTTGAACCCGTTTCGTCAGTTCAACTGGAAACTGAAAGAAACTAGGTAGGAGACTCGGGCATTTCGCTTCAGTCGAATATCTTCGTGAATCGACAAAAGTCGATTTTCTGGAAATGAGCTTTGGTATCATGGAAATTCCTGCATTTACAAATTGAAGCTCAACACTCGGCCATCACAGAAATTCGACTATGTCAGCTCTTTCGTAAAATGAATGTCTCCCTTCGATTCTTTCATATCGCGTTGAATAGATTGGTTTAGACCCTGTCCCTTTCTGCGGATGTTAGACCTTTTGGATAGGCGATATTGACTTTTTGACGTGATGATTGATGGTGTCTTCAGACAAGGACGACATAAGAGGTAGAGTAGCATAAGAAGTGGGGGAGCTAGATGATAGGTTTACGAGGAAAGGACACTTACTCTAAGTCAGAGAATATGATCATTTTTTTTGATTATTTCAGAAAATGTTGATTTTTAATTTATCAATTGAGGCAATACGAAGTCTGCCGGGTAAGCTAGTTTAACAACACATGTCCACACAATACTGCTGAAACAGTCGACGAAATCTCAGCGGATAGTTATCAGCATTTTAACGAACCATTAAACGAAATTAATAATAATTCATTGAGCTCACTTTCTTGGTGGTTTCTTGGCCTAAAATCAAATAATTCGAATTTGTATTAAGCAGACATTTTATATTTTAATAAAGGTGTTCACCATTCAATGGATTTATCATCTTGATAATGAAGTAATATCCATCATCACCTCTCCAAAACATTAGGGGATATTGTAGAGCATCGTATGAATGGTGTGTTTCATATATTCGTTGCAATTCTCCAGTATTGCGACGCGTAAGAACAATATCACGCTTTTCCAAGTTTTCACCTACAACCACAATTGTCACTTCGTCTATTGTAGGGGCGTTGAATTGGCGTCATGTGCTCCAACCGGTCGTTTATATGTTCTAATCGCAACCTTGTGATCGTCACTTGGTATACGTTCCAAAGCAGTTATAAACAATCGAACCAATGCATGATGTTCATGAAGTAGTTTTAATGTATTTCATGTTAACCCCGTCGTAGAAGACTCCAACAAAAAAAACTTTCATAACAAATAGTTCATCCAATCATGAGTTAAAAATGGTGTAACCAACAAAATGGCCGACTTAGTTTTATATATTGAGATGTGAATAATTGTAAGAATTGTACCATAAATATTCATTTCAATTAATATCATCGGATGATTGTTCGATTTTTTTGATGAAATCAAAACTTGAAGTTTCTTATAATAATTATAGATTATTATTTCCCTTGGGATTTAGGTTGACTAACATCGAGTCGTTAAGGGCAGCCAATGCCTTGTAACTTTCACTTACTTTCGTCAAAGCAGTGTCAGAATAGGTTGATCACAATACAGCGTGGGGAAATAGTTATTTGTGATATGAGTGTTGAAAGTGACGTTTTATTTTGAGAGTGAAAAAGTTTGTGAAATGAGTGGAGCGAATTGAACAATTTCACGAACAAAATAAAATCACTTTTAACAAAAAACCATACAATGTTTTTTGTACAACTGCCCTTTTTTTATAATGAAATGAGCGAATTTGCAGTGATAATAAACTTCAAAATGCATTTTGATATTCAAATTATCAAAAGGTTGTTGTGAATGGCAAACGTTGCCATCGTTATGATTACTAACAAATGAGAAAAGACGCTGTCATTTTAATTTCGTTAATGTCCAATTTTCGTCTTGCGTTTTTTACTGCTTAATCTATTTGTCGAGAGTCTAATTATTAATAAAAGTGACGATTTGGTTCTTCCTCTGGATATTGAAGAGTCTTCAAAAAGACCAAATCTGAAACTCCTACCTAAAAAATCTGTTCAGCAGTACGATATTGCATATAATAATTTCCTGGCTTGATGTTAATTGAAAAATGTAGAAGGGATATTCAGTGAAACTGTTAACTATTATTAATAAAAGTGACTTTGGATATTGTTTGCAAGAAGAGTAAATCTGGAAGTCCTACCTAAAAAATCCGTGCAGCTGTACGATATTGCATATATCAATTTCTTGGCCTGGTGTAAATTGAAAAATTTAGAAGGGAAATTCAGTTTATTTGTTTTCCTGGCATACTCAGATGAAAACTCAAAAATATGCAGTTCATCAACTTTGTGGAGCAAATTTTCAATGATAAAGTAAAGCGCCCTTGTTAAAAATGGTGGGGATGTTAGTAAAGATTTTAAGGTAATAGCATATTTAAAACGGAAAAGTGAAGGATATCGTCCCAAAAATCGAAAATTCTCACTCGTGAACAAGTTGAAAAGTTGATAAAGAAAATGAAAAATACTTTATGGTCAAGGTTGCAACTATTTTCGGATTATTTGGAGCCTGCCGGCGTGAAAAATTGTGTAATTTATCAGTGGAAGACATCGAAATAACAAATAAATTATTAGTTATACAACTTCCATATACAAAAACGAAAGTCAGTCGTTTCTTCAATATTACTGGGAAGTATGTAGACTATTTTCATAAGTACTTTGCACTGCGCCCTTCTGTCATCAAACATCGTCGTTTTTCCTGAAATACATGAATAATAAATGCACTGCCAATCCAGTTGGTATTAATACATTTGGGAAAATTCCATCTACCTATTGTTGCCGAATTCCTCACACTGCCAGAACCAAAGCAATATGGAGGACACTGTTTTCTAAGATCCTCCGCTTCATTGCTAGCAGGATCAGGATCAAATATTACGGATATTAAAAAACATGGTGGATGGAAATCTACGACGGTAGCCGAGGGCTATGTTGATCATTCCATTGTATATAGAAATGTCATTGCTGAAAAATTTCTCCCAACCTCATCAATATTGATAACAAAAAGTCTTCCTATCTGATTTCATCATGAGAAAATTGAGTGCTGAAAATATTTCTAACACTGATGTTAAAAATATTTTTAACGCGCTTCCACGTGAACAATGAATTTTAACATTATTTGCTGTCATTGAAAGTGTCACTTCCAATGGCAAGTGTACAAAAAAATGTTTATTACTGGCTGTAACTAGAAATGTAAGTTTTAATGAAAGTTGTACAAAAAGGGTTTTTCTCAGTCCAGATTCCCTCAACTCCACCCACTCTAATCCAGCAGTAAAATTCTTATTTGCAAGCGAAAACGATTTGGATCCGAAACGAGGCTAAGGTCCACCTTATCTGCCCCGAATCTAATTATATGTAAACTAACCCAACGTAATTTTTCATTCTCAAGCGCATAACTTCACGACAGGCCTTCGTGATCTCCCGAATCTATTTATAATGAAAGTGACACGCACTCGAGTCTAGCCCAGTCATAAATAAAGCGCCCGTCAGAGGGCGCAATTATTTCTCGGCTCAGCTAACCCCTTATTGATTACGAGTTGCCGTTCATTACCGCGCGTCATTTTATATGTTGACACTGTGAATTATATGAAGTTATTAGGAGCGTGTGTGACCTAAAACTTTCGGAGCCTTAGTATGTTTTCCCCTATTAGTCGTAATTAATGCGTGAATACTTGGAGCCGGCCTTACAAAGTTACTGGGGAATTTGATAACAGTTTCAATTATCCAACCACGTAATCGGAGTTTTTGTTATGTCGATCCCTGGGAGAATTCTGACACGTCAATTATGGTAAATTACGCAATTTTGACATGATGAACCAAGAGCTTAGAAACATTAAACACGAAAGAATAATCTAAGATCATAAACTGAATCGATTTCCAACAAAATGATAATAGAAAAAACCATCAATGTAAGAAAGAATATTGAAAACGGGTTATCTGAAACTGTTAAATAAAAAAATGATTTTTCATGAAATTCTGCAACATCAAGAATAAGAAAATTTTATACTAGGTTCAAGGTATGAAACATGTAGAATGTGCCTGCATATTCTACAATTTACTTTAAGTCCAGTATACATTTTTCCTATTATCTTGTTGTTGCATAATTCATTATTTTTTTCTTTGTTATCATTTTGAAGTTATAATTCGAACTTGAAGTATCTTTAATGGGGCACCTTATAATTTATTTCATCATTAAATTGCATATTTGTATATGAAAATGTTTCAAATATCTAATTCAGTACTTGAAATATTTTCATTTCAACTACAAAAAATAAAGAAGAGCGGTAATAATAATTGCAACAATCCGCAAAAAACAATTTAATTATCAGAATTAAACTGCTAGTCACGAGTTAAGGATATTGACTTAAATTGCAAAAAACTATAGTTTGAATGAGATTTTGTGATGAAAATTCATTTTATGTGATTTCAAGTTGCAGGAAATGAAATTAATTTCAGCTTGTACGTCTGTAGCGTATTACAGGGTGGTTAAGGAAAATTGAGTAACATAACGAAATTTCGATAGCCCTAATAGCCTCAGCGTTTTTTAATTTACGTTTTGGCATTTTCAGATCACTCGTTTCAAATCGAAGCCGTTGATAAACTGACTCCATTTCAAAATTAGAACATTCATGAAACATATGCAAAGAACCAAACTTAAGAAAAAAGGCTACCAGATTGACGAAATGTCTCATACTGATGTTTATTGGATCGATTCAAGTTGTTATGGAGTTTCAAATAATTTCACAGCGATTTCCCTGAAGATTACATACTTTTCAAAACGTTTGAATACGATATCCCAAACTCTTTTGGAGCAGTTTATCATGAGAAGTTAGCGAGATACACAGTCACCCCAAAAAAGCAATAATTTCAAAATAATCACCTTGTAATATCCAAAGTTCAATATATATCGAAGAACTGGAAGCACTTTTTAATTTATCATGAAAAAATCCCTGAAATTTCTTAATTTTAATTTTTTATCTTTTTATCATAGGACTGAGAATTTGAGATGTACTGTACTTATACCACTAAATCATACTGTGAATATATCTTCCTGGAATTAAATTTTGTACTCCTTCATCATATGAATGCAGTAATCTTGCTGGATAATCAACAAGCCATCATTATTTGTTTATGGAATAAATGCAATCATTACCAAGATAGATATTCCTATTATAAATTTTCTTCCTAAAATTATCCTCCTACTTTCGATCCCACGAACTTTGAACCCCTGAACGACTGTATCATCACGTTGTAAACGAAAAAGGAATAAATGTAATTTACGAACAAATCCTCATATTGTTATTAGAAAACAATTAAACTTCTGAAACAACGTTAGAAGATATCCAATATAAGTTCAAGTAATTATTTTATCATTACCTTACAGCCTCTTCAACACCTACAATGATACGTAATGATAATGATTGTACCACTAGGTCGTGAAATTTCCAATCGTGATCTTGTTGAAAAGGTTCCTCCACTTATAGACAAATGCAGGTTAACACATCTGCAGGAAATCATTTCACCGCTACGTAATTTCAAATTGTAGTCGTCAATACTAAATTTTTGTACAACGGCCATCAAAACTGACACTTTTAATGACAGCAAACAATGTTAAAATTGATTGTTTACGTGGAAGCGTGTGAAAAATATTTTTAACATTAGTGTTAAAAATATTTTTAGCACTCCATTTTCTCATGATGAAATCAGATGAGAAAAATTCAGCAATTGCAAATTTTTATGATCAATATTTAACAATCATTACTTATGAACATTAATATTAATCGTGAAACTAGAACAATTACTATCGTTAATGCCCTGTGACGTTAGGGAGCTTCGCACGCATTATTAGAATCCTCAGCACCATCAGTACATGTAGAAACCGGAAGTACAATATTGGATGTTGATGATCCAAAATCTGTTGAGGTTGGGATAATTTTTTCAGCGATGACATTTCTATATGCAATGGAATGATCAACATAGCCATCGGCTACCGTCGTAGACTTCCATCCACCATGTTTTTTTATATCCGTAATATTTGCTCCTGATTCTGAGGAGAAATTGAAGCGGAGGATCTTGGAAACCAGTGTCTTGTATATTGCTTTGGTTCTGGCAGTTTGAGGAATTCGGCAACAATAGATGGAATTTTTACAAATGTATTAATATCAACTGGATTGGCAGTGCATTTATTATTCATGTATTGCAGGAAAAAACGACGATGTTTGATGACAGAAGGGCGCAGTGCAGAGTATTTATGAAAATAGTCTACATACTTCCCAATAATACTGAAAGAACGACTGACTTTCGTTTTTGTATTTGAAAGTTGTATAACCGATGATTTATTTTTTATTTCGATGTCTTCCACTGATAAATTACACAATTCTTCACGCCAACAGGCTCCAAATAATTCGAAAATAGTTGCAACCTTAAACATTAAGTATTTCTCATCTGGCGCCTCCTTTATAAACTTTTCAACTTGTTCACAAGTGAGAATTTTCGATTTTCTGGGACGATATTCTTCACTTTTCCGTTTTAATTATGTTATTACTTTGAAATATTTACATCCAAACCATTTTCAACAAGGGCGCTTGAATTTATCATTGAAGCTTTCCTCCACAAAGTTAATGAACTCCATATTTTTGATTTTTTTCTAAGTATGCCAGGAAAACAGTTTCACTGAAGTTCCCTTCTACATTTTTCAATTTACATCAGGCCAGGAAATTGTTATATGCAATAACGTAATGCTGAATAGATTTTTTAGGCAGGAGTTCCAGATTTGCTCTTCTTGCAGACTCTTCAATATCCAGAGGAACAACCAAATCGTCACTTTTATTAACCCTTAACTGGTATGGCAGGGTCAAAATTGACCCTACTCGAATCATTTTGAACCATAGCCAGCTACGGAGTGATTCTGGTTTCTTCCCCCTTTCGCTATTCTCCTAGTACACTGATGTGACTAATATACGCTACAAATATTTTTGTTAGCGTCTCTCATAAAACCGTGGCAGCGGGCTTGGGGTCAAATTTGACCCTGCCATACCACTAGCGTCAGAAACTTAGTGGAATCTGCCGAAGATTTTGTTAGACTCCAAAAAGAAGTTTGGTGTTTTTATGTCCAAAAAACGATGATAAACAGTTCAATTCATGTGCTGATTTGAAAAAAATTGTTTGCAACAATCAATGTTTGGTTAAAACACTGTTCCAACATTGTGATCGATATGAAAATATAATGAAATAGTACCATATGTAACATGTTTGTTAGAATTTTCCTGGTTTCGTTTTTTCATATTTCACTAGCATATACTTTTTAAGGAACTCATACCAAAGCATTATTCGAGCTAAAATTCATCATTTTCGTAGTTGTCTTTTCTCAAAGATATAAATTAGTATTTTGCCGCAGTGTCTGAAAAACATGTTTGTTAGAATTTTCCTGGTTTCGTTTTATCATATTTTACTAGCATATACTTTCTAAGGAACTCATACCAAAGCGTTATTCGAGCTAAAATTCATCATTTTCGTAGTTGTTTTTTCTCGAATATATAAATTAGTATTTTGCCGCAGTTTCTGAAAAATTTATTATTCAGTCATCCAAAATGTTTGAATTACAATAAATTCATTTTCATTGTGTAGTTTGATTATCAACGAGAAATTCTTGCTGAAGAAAAAACTAAATTTTTTTGAACTTGATAGAAAAAATACACAGGGTCAAAATTGACCCTAAAATACCCTGAACGTAAATTTAAAGCACCATACCAGTTAAGGGTTAATAATTGGACTCTCGACAAACATATTAAGCAGTTAAAAATCCAAGACGAAAATTGAACAGGAACGAAATTCGAATGACAGCGTCTTTTCTCATTTGTTAGAAATCATAACGTTGGCAACGTTTGCCATTCACAACAATCTTTTGATTATTTGAATAAAAATCCATTTTGAAGTTTATTGTCATTGCAAATTCGCCCATTTCATTATCGAAATAGGGCAGTTGTACAAAAAACATTGTATGGTATTTGTGTTGAAAGTGATTTTATTTTGTTCGTGAAATTGTTCAATTCGCTCCGCTCATTTCACTCACAACTTTTTCACTCACAAAATCAAACGTCACTTTTCAACACTCGTATCATAAATAACTATTTCGAATTCATATCGTGAGAAACGCTGAAAGAACATACTCTGGACGAAATTTCTTCTTTTGTGAGGGAAGCAGTCTTTCAGATTGTAGAACCTTGCTCCAACCGCCGCATATCTGGCGACTTAGGTCACGGTTAAGGCCAGTGTGAAACCAGTTGTGCAGTGCATTGCCTCCGGTAATGTCTACTTGCTCAAGAGAAAGTGTTAAGTGGCCGAGTTATGTACGCCAAAATATCGGAGTTTGTTTTGGTATCGGTTTTCTCTCAAGGATGGCTAGGGTATTAATATCGAGGATCTTCTTAAGAAACAGCTGGATATCTCATATACTAGAGGATCCATGATCTTGGTCTGAGAGTTTCGAAATCTTTCGGTTCTGGGTTCAACATCCCAATTATCATCAACTGATGCTTCAGGGTGTTCATTCAGAGCGAGAATTTTTAATCAGAGTTGAACACATCAGTTTTTGTATCAAATATTCATTCTTTTCTCATTTGTCTCTATATGCGAAAAGTATCTCTATATTGTAATTTTTGATATACACTGCGCAAAAAAATTAATGCACATTCTGAAAATCTCAATTTTAATGAAAGTTAACTCTACATTGACTTTATAACTAATTCTTTATATTCTCTCGGGTAGGTTTTGAAAGAAAGAAGATACATTAAATGGAAAAAAAAAATTCAGGATTTCACCGAATCTTAAGTGAAAGAAGAGAAATGAATAATTTTCAAAATACTGAAATGCTGATAAGTGATTTAATACTTCGTTTTTCCACCCCTTGCGTTTATAACAGCTCGGCAACGACGGTTCATACTCGAAATGAGTGATCTTAAAATGTTCTGATCTAATCCTTCCCAGATTTCTATGATTTGAGAGACTTCAACCTCTTCAAGGAACTCTTCAACAATGCGCGCACGATGGGGTCTGGCATAATCGTCCATAAAAATGAAATTTTCACCAATGTATGAGGCAAATGGCACTACATGCTCTTCAAGAATGTTCCTTGTACACTTATAGGCATTCATAGCTCCATTATCAACGACCACTAGGTCTGTGCGAGCCGTCAAAGATATTCCACCTCATACCATAATCGAACCTCCTCTGAAACCAGTAGTATTCAGGAAATTGCACTGAGCATATCTTTCATTTGGACGTCTGTATACAAGGGAACATCGATCACAATGGTAGAGACAGAATCTAGACTCATATGTGAAGAGAACTCTTTCCCAATCGGCCTCTTCCCAATGGATATGCTCCCTCGCAAAATCCAAACTCGCCCTTCGATGGGCTGAGGTAAGAGCTTGGCCTCTTGCTGCGTCACCAGGACTTAAATCATATTCTCCGAGGCGATTTCTTATTGTCTGAGTGCTATTTTGCACCCCATGAATTTGCTCAAGCTGATTTTGAAGGAGGCGAGCGGTTGCAAATCTTTGTCTCAACGAAGAAACTCTCAAGTAACGTTCTTGAATGGCAGTTACTACCGTGGTCTACCCTGTCCTGGTCTTCGGACATTCATACCTCTCTCCCTGAATCGCTGCAACATTCTGGACACACTTGTATGGGAAACTCCAAACTTTTCTGCAATTCTTGTGTATGTCCACCCTTCTTCTCGCAAAACTACCGCTTGGGCAGATTCCTCTTCGGTCAAATTGCGTGTTTCGCATTGCATAGCGATCGAGTGTAGGAAATCAAACGAAAGAAAAACTATGGATCACTAGAATTGATCGAGAACAACTGATTTTAGAATGGAGCCAATACATTCAAAATGTGATAATATCATCTTTTTTTATTCCTGCTGGGGAAAAACATCTGTATTGAAGAAAAACGTTGAAAGTGGATAACATATGCATGCATTATTCTGATAAAAATAATTATCATGGGGAACACCTTCAGTTGTAGAATAAATTTGAGATTTCCATGATGTGCGTTAATTTTTTTGCGCAGTGTATATTCCAAACTCTAGTTACTTCGAGAAAAGATCGGTAGTGCCCCGGCGCGGCACTTCGCTTGGCTCGCCTGATAATATTGGTTGAACTTTTTTGTCTCTTTATTTGATATCAAAATGATGATAAGAAACAAAGAGGGACATCGACTAACACAAATACAAACTTATTGCGTAGGATTCCTCAGTTTTAAAGAAAAAGTAGTACAAAAAGAAATCCCGAAATTGCGATATTTCCCTTCAACTGACTTTGACACGATTGAAAGAAACAATTCGAACCTAGAAGCGCCTTCAATATTGCCAAACATATCGGATTCAACGCAATAGAAGCGCTCCTTAACAATCCATTCACCAAATCGATTGAGGTGATCTGCGAAAGAATTCGCGAGCACACTCCGAGCAAATGATGACACGATGCTGAAGAACCACCATTGTTCATCTATTGCGTCAAGAGCCTTCGATAAACGAGAGCATCTCTGAAGGTTGCAGTTCGAATGCAAAACAGCAAACGTCACCGTGCACCTATTGAAACACAGGTCATGCGTGAATAAAAGGTTGAAAGTACAAAGAAAGTGTAACATTATCTCTGTCATACTCCAGCCATTCTAACGTCACCATTGAAGGATGATGTGTACTTGCATGTTCTTTAGATAGATGCAACAGTGTGACAGCAACAGGTTGGCTTCATTCAGAAGCGGGATGAGAAAAACAATTATCAAACACTCTCAGGTCTTTGGAGTGAACTATGAAATATACTGCTCCACAAGAGTTGGGATTATCGTATTCAATCGTTTTGAAAAGTATGTGATCTTCGAGAAAATCATTGTGAAATCATTTGAAACTCAATAACAACTTGAATAGATCCAATAAAAATAAGTATGAGACATTTCGTCAATCTGGTCGCCCTTTTCCTGAAGTTTCGTTCTCTTCTCTTGGTATTCCACACTTACCAATACCTCCGCCCTCACCAGATTTGAATTGCATAGAACATGCATGTGATATGCTCCAAAGAAGATTAGATAATCATCAACCTACCCCAGAATCCTAAAATGATCTGAGAGAGCTTCTGCCTCGTTTATGGATACAAATTCCTCAAGAAATGTTCAACAACCTCTTGTGTAGTATGCAAAGGAGATGTCAAACTGTTATTGATGCCCGTGGAGGCCATACATTGTATTGATAGTCTTGAAATGCTTGAATTCTCTGGGAATAAAATTTCGTTATTTTACTCAGGGTGTTCCATTTGAAATAAGAAAGTTGATACCATTTCCGGTTAGAGAAGAAGTTATTGAAATTCAAAAATATATCATAAATGAAGGTCTTCTTGGCTTATATCTCCACACAAAATTTAGAATTGATTGAATTATTATTTATTCATGAACTTCTAATGGGCAGTCCCGGTGAGAGACAATGTATATAGGTATATAGGTATATAGGTACTTTTGAAGACACTCTCTGCGTGAAAAACACCTCCAGGGGGCTTGGATATGCTCAATTCAGGTCCATATGCTCAAATTCCTATACTCCTACTACGATTTGTAAGCTCGAAGCATTGAAGCTTTATTTCAGGCAAAAAATTAAACTTTTTAGAAAAAACTTTTTTGAAAATGTGTATCTTTTTTTAAAAGGCAAATACTGACGTGAATCGAAAAACATTTTATTGAGTATGGGTCACACATCAAACTGAAACTTAATGATATAAAATTTCCTCCTCAAATTCACCACAGGGTGTTTAGAAATAGAGGGTATAAAACAGCGTTCTGTTTCTCCCTGTATAACGGATAAACTACAGGTATTCTTGCGGAGTAAATTTCAGATTAATATTACAAGAACCAATACTATATCTGGTGGAAATTTCAACATAATCGTAGAACTACGAAAAAATATACAGGGTGTTTAATTTGACAAAAATTTTGCCTGTCCGGAATTTATTGACGTGGAGTGTAGATTAAATAAACTTCGAAATTCACATTGTTCCTTGAGACCAATAATTCCTTTTCACGTTATTACGGAATTATTCTTCCTGACTGCTAAACTATCGCCAGTTGCACCTGGGATGACTGACTCCTTTTCATCGAAGATCATTACGGCAGATTGTCCCCTCCAACTCCAACCCTTAGCCGAATTTCATTTCCGCTACTGCTTGCCATCTGCATAACGCTTAATCGAAATTCCTTTTCGAAAGGAAAGTAGGGAGACAGGTAACGATTGATACGCACTTGAATATTCTGCATCATACAATATTCATCGGCAAAAACGGAACTCATTTGCATTGATCCAGAGAGATCTCGAACCTTTTGAAGATCTTTGAAAAGTCCGCCTTCTCCGAGTGAATTTTTTTTATGAAAAGGTTCATATTGCGATGTCGGTACATAAAGACGGTTCGAGGACCATATTTCATCTCCATCAAACATTCTGAATTGGGGCATAAAATTTTATACGACGGAAATCGATACGTCAATAAATAAATATTCTCTTTGGGAAGGACCTTGTTAGTTCCATGAAATTGTGTCGCATCAGCTACAATTTCAAAATAATTTGTTGAGGATGCGATATGTTAAAAAACAAATCCAAATCTGAATAAATAGGCTTCCACTTTGCATCACAACCTATTGAGATTCATGAATTCAAAAGTAAAACATTCAAAGAATATATCAATTCGAACTATGAATATTCTGCATCATGAGAGAAACTATAATCGTATGACTTTATTTGAACAACTCTGAATGTTGAATAACAACAATTACAGCAACTAACTAGAGCTCTTGAGATCATAACAGATCTCACACCTCTACATCTGGTGATTGATAGGATGGCCCATGAGGCCATCCTCAGAATATCTAGAGAAGGCGCAGGTAATAAGAGAATTAGGTGTCAGAAAGTCTGGTGCTCTCTGAGTAACAACATCTCATCTGCGAACCTTCCTAGTGATGTAATGGTCAAGAAAGTAATTACTGAGAAAAACTTCAGTACGATGCTATGCAAAAAAGAGGAATGGGAGCGGGAATACACCGACCAAAATTTCAAAGAAAATACTGTTAAATTGTGTACAGATGGTTCTAAAACCATCGCTGGGGTTCACGGGGCCAAAGCCAAGTGTGAACTATCGTTAAGCTCCTGTGTGAGTGTTCTGCAAGCAGAAATAGTAGCAATCAAAAGATGTCTAGACTTTCATATAGAGAGAAACTATCAGAATTGCGAAATAGCTATTCACTCTGATTGTCAAGCTCCTATTAAAGCACTGAACTCCTATGTCATCGACTCAAAGTCGACATGGGATTGCCGGAGCAAACTCAATGAGGTAGCCAAGAAAAATAAGGTCTCTTTGATCTGGGTTCCTGGTCATTCGGGAATCACAGGTAACGAAGAGGCCAACAAACTTGCCAGAGAGGGTGCTCGGAAACCACTCACTGGCCCAGAATCCTTTTGTGGTATAGGAAAATGTACCTATAAGAAAGAGTTTCTGGAGAAGAAGAAAACTGAAAGAGAAACACTCTGGCAGAATCTCCCAGGGTTGGATCACTCCAAAAAGGTCCTCCGGAATTTTGAAACTGCAAGATCCAAATGATATTTGGATTTCAGTAAGAACCAACTACACCTCCTCACTGGCTTTCTCACAGGACATTGTCGCCTCAGAAAGCACTTGCTGATAATGGGCGTATCGGACACTGACGAGTGTAGATTCTGTGGGGAGGAGGAAGAAACTCCTATTCACCTAGTCACAGAATGCTTTGGCATTGTAAGCCAAAGGAAACAATGCTTTGGTCAAGAGACCTGCAGGAGTGAGGAATAAGCCTCACTGTAGCCTTCAGAGATATTGGATTTCATAGGATCTCTGGGACTGGAAGGCGAGCTGTAAAGCTTTGTCAGGGGGCACAATAGACCATAAGGTCGCAGTGGACTGTAACCCCTTTTAAACTATCGAATATCAACTAGGTGAATTAAGCCTAGAAGACTCTTTCAATATATATTCATTCGTGAAAGCCTACAACTAATTAAAATCCTTCATTCTCCAAATTTGGATGTTGAAAAAAACTCTGGTTGCTGTACAAGAATATTTAAGAAAATAACCTGTATAAGTAAATATTCAAACGATAATTTCTTAAAGTAGACGAAATTCTTCGACAAATTCGTGACTTTTAAAAGGTAATCTTGTATTCAATTTCATAGGGTATCATCCAGAATCCCAATGTGAAATTCAAATTTGAATCAAACCATAAGATTTTCTTATTCTATCAGTTCATCAGCGAACTCTCGTTCGAATGAAGGTTCACTGACACTGCCTGAAGAGGTGAAACGATGTCAACACGAGAGTGTGATCAGAATTTAAAATTCGCCGAAAGCAGGAAATATATCAAGGAGTATGCTGAACATGTACAGATTACCACGATGATGTAACAGGGAAACAATTTACTTGAAAAAAATGTCGTGTTGATGAGCCGATTTTGTCGTTTCCTATTTTTTTTTATAAGGAGATGGTTGAGGAATAATATATATGAAATTCGATTTTCATGATCCTGAAATAATGTCGTGTGGAGAAAAATTTCAATGTGTTTTTTGTTACATGAATTTTTAATTCAACTTGAAATTCTATGAAAATTTTGTCGTGAAAATTATCAGTCCTCTAAAATTTCGATATATTTTCAGGTTTCGACAATCCAAGTTACACCAAAAATCAATCACAGGTAAGTAGTTCCAACAAATTATTTTTTTGGAGAGTATAATAAACTCTAGGCAATTGTTGAGATTTGGATATAGTGAATTCTATACTGTCTACATTGTAAAAAATTATGCACTGCAGATTTGATACAACTTGATGGAGCAAAAATCGAAAAATGGGAATATGACGGGATATACAGGGTGTTTCATCATGAAAAGTTTCAGAGGAGTGACAAAAATCTGAACGATTGAATTTTATTTTTGTGTTTATTAATTTCGAGGTGATGTGAAAAAAAGAGAATGGCCTATAGGGTGGCCATTTCCACATCAGCAGTCAATATTGATTCTTCTGAGTACAACAAAAAAAAATATTATTTTCGGTATACCTAATCCAATAGATGCTAAAAAATATAAGAAATTCTGGAAAAATTAATCGATTTTGATAGACACTACCTACCAGAAATATAGTCGAAAGAAATTTCGCTCAGAATGAATAAATGATCCTGTATATGGGCAACGAAAGATAAGACATTTCTAAGTGACCATTTCGTGATGCTGATGTAGACCCTATACAGGGTGTACCTGCGTAGGTCTATCATGCGTTTCTGGAGAACTGGACCTATTCCAAATCTGAAAATTGGGATTATGATATTGTTTGACATTATCTACCGAGCTAAAATATTCTTGGAGTCTGATCACTTTCAGTTATACAGGGAGTGAAAAAAAATTTTCAAAAATATTTTTTCTGTTTTCGAATTTGATAGAGTAGGCAATTCTCCATACATTCGTACTCAAATCGTTGCATTTGTTATAATATTTCCTGAAATACCGAGAAAAAACTGAAAAAAAAGGGAGATAACATTATTTGGTATTATGTTTGTTATTTCTAATTTAGATATCTTAAGCACAAACCCTTTTCACATTTTAGAAGTCGAAGACTGTGGAAATATTGTACATTCTTAGAATTTTGATGAAATCGTCACAGGGTGTTCCAAATGTTGGGTCAAATATTGGGATCAAGATTGGTCCATAACTTTAATTTTTCAAATTGGAACCCTATTTTTTATGATTGCGTTGGATTGTGCAAAGAAAAATGATGATATTTATGTTAATGCTCCTAAAATTAATAGTTCCTGAGTTATTCAGGATTTTCTGTTTTCATGTCGTACGTAGCGTCAAATTCATAGAATCTGTTTCATATCAACAATGACCTTGGTCTCAGAAAATAAATTATTCCAATAACTCACTAGTGACTTCCTCTTTTCTGAATTCATTTATCATTGATGATTTGGAACAGATTTCATGAATTTGACGCTACGTACGACATTAAATCAGAAAATCCTAAATAACTCAAGAATTATTAATTTCAGGAGCATCAACATTAAAGAACATTTTCAACATTTTTATTCGCAGAATCCGACGCATACATAAAAAAATTGGGTAGTAATTTGAAAAACGAAAGTTATGAGCCATTCTTGATCCCAATTTTTGATCTAACATTTGGAACACCCTGTGACAAGTTTTTCAAAATTCTAAAAATGTACGACATTTCCACAGTCCTCGACTTCAAATATGTGGAAACGTTTTGTCCTTAAGATATCTAGATTAGGAATAACAAACAGAATAACGAATACTCTTATCTCCCTTTTTTCTTCAGTTTTTTCCTGATATTCTGGGAAGTATTTTGACGAATGCAACGATTTGAGTACTATTGTATTCAGAATTGAATACTCTATCGAATTCGAAAACAAAAAAACTGAAAAATAACATTTTTTTTACTCCCTTCATAGCAGTGGTCAGGCTCCAAAAATATTTTAGCCCGGTCAATAATGTCAAACAATAACATAATCCCAATTTTCAAATTTCAAATAGGTCGAGTCCATTTCTCCAGAAACGCATAATAGGCCATCAAACTTGGTACACCCAGTATATGGTACGAGTATGTAAAGTTCGTCGTAGGATACTTTTCATATTTCATTCTTAATGGATTTTGGACTGTCTGTATTTTTTCAAAATCTGGTAAAAACAAGAATTGTTCTTTATGACATCAGGAATCTCCCGTTATCATATAAGTTAAGGCCTCACCCCGTATAACTTTCTCAGTTTTGTAGTTGAATAAAGTCAATGACACAATACTTCCGAAATGCTTAGTTGATCTTGAATAATTTTATACTTAAAAAAAAATTACCGAGGAATAAAAAATTTCAAATGGGGTTTTTCCTTTCAAGTTCTCACTGCATAATAGTGTCATGTGACATCATAAAAGAGTTCAAAGTGAAGCAACGCTTAGAATTCGCATCGTTTCATTCAGTCGTCGTAAAATAGAACGTGTGCTCCACATGTGAGCTTCACCGCAGCATAAAAAAAAAATTCACCAGAAAGGAAAGGCAGGACAATGATGAGGAAAACTTGATAATTGGATGTGAACCGTCGAACTTTTCGCATCACTCATCACATAATTCAGCCGCGCAGAGAAACATGAATAAAACATGAATTTCCCATAGTGTACCCATCTCGCCATGTTAACATTGTATCATCTCTGGCACAATTGACGTGGATACTGAGAAATATTTCCTTTTTGGGGTCGCAGTAACGAAATCGTGGATAATTCGGTTCCTGCGATACTTTATTGTCTTGTTCTCCATAAGACGAAGTGGAAAGTGACGGGCTTGGAGTCATTGATCACATAACATGCGTCGTTACGAACTGAAGAATGATTGGAAATTTATTCACGTTGTTTTTGCGGATGACATGAATGGTTTATTTATTGAATCAAGCAATTCGATTTGAGAGGAACGATTAGATTGTATGGATTCATGTAAAGTTGTGAGAAGCACTAAGTATTAGTGCTTCACGCACTAAGCACTACGAAAAGAGCGCCCTCAAGTCGCGAGCACTGAGCACTAATTTCCATGATATTACTAGAAACTCAATGGAAGGAATTCAATATTTTGTGCACTAAGCACTAATCCCTAAGCACCTTTTTGGAAAATCTTCAATGTGAGGTCATATGAATCGAAATGAAAATTTTTACTTTTCAGCAAACTTTCTTGTCAAGTTCAATGCTCAGTTTGCTCAAATCATGGCGGGAACTATGAGTATTGGTTTTTTTCAAGGACTACAGATGTCTTTGGTTCAAATAACATGTATTCTGAAAAATATTGAAAAATTTTTTAGTTACAGGGCATTTCTGAGCAATTACTGTTTAGCGTATTAGGGTACTTATCGGTTTTGCATGAGATATCTGAAGAAATGTTTTATTTTTGGTAATTCTGAGTGTTGATAGTTTTGTCTGATCAGACGAATCAGTTATCCTTGAAGAATTTTGAATCAGATTTCGGGTTATTCTTAGGGTATCTCTCAGCTTCTTCAACTCAGTTTTTCAGCCTTAGATTTATTCAATAATATCATCAATTATGTACAGGGTGGGCAAAACTGGTGGTACCTGAACTACAACTTTTTATATTCTTGAAAATTTTATTTGAGGTTTCTCTCCCACTTTCTGAAACGAGAAACAATTAGAAAACAATTTATAAACAATAGAAGAAAGGCCACTAATTTGTCAGGAGCCGAAACTACACAAGAAAAAATTGTTGCCTAACAATGATCAAAAAATAATACAACTTCGCAGAATCGTGACAGTGGGATCATCTTTTTTACGAAACACCCTGAATAGAACTTGTATTGTTTGGGTATTGAAAACTGTGTCTTGGTTCTACAGGGTGTTTCCTAAACATGCGGCAAAAATTCAGGGAGCTGTTACTTGGACTATTCTAAGAATATTTTGTCCTTTGATGTTTTTGGAAAAACCTCTTTGTTTCGAAGATACAGGGCGAACAACATTTTTCATATTTTTAAAATTGATAATAGTATAAATAAAAATGCGTACCGCACTGTGTTTACTAAGTAGGTACAATTTATTTTTAAATGTGTTTGACAACTATAAAAAAACACTCCAGTAGAAAATGTGGAAGACTTGCGAAATCGGATCATTGCTGGGTGTAACTTAATAAGAAATGATCCTGGTGTTTTTGAAAGGGTTCGGCAGTCAATGAGGAGAAGATTGGATGCTTGTATGCTGGCTGGAGGTGGTCATTTTCAACAGTTTTTGTAGGTTAAGTTAAATTTTCATGTAATTTTTCATAATAAAATGTTATTATCTAAAATTTTGTTTGCCCTGTATCTTCGAAACAAAGAGGTTTTTCAAAAATCATCAAAGGACAAAATATTCTTAGAATAGTCCAAGGAACAGCCCCCTGAATTTTTGCCGCATGTTAAGGAAACACCCTGTATATTATTGTTGTTCATTAGTTTTTGGTTTTTCTATTTTTGGCTATGATTTTTTATTATCATATTTGAAGTATTCCTAATAATTTTATTTTGGATTTCTCTCAAAGTTTCTGAAAGGAGAAACAATTAGAAAAACATTTTTTAAATGATAGAAGAAAGGTCCCTGAACAAAAAGAAAAACACTTTGAACTCTGAAGCGTAACGTTTCGGAGTTTAAATCTCTATTTTTTATACAACTTTTCAAAATCGTTCGAAGTGATGTCTTTCTGTTGATTGTTAGGCAACAATATTTTTTTCTAAAGTCTTGGCCCTGACAAATTATGGCTCAAGTTTCACGAAGAGGCCTACTTTCTATTATTCAAAAACTTTTTTTAATTGTTTCTTGTTTCGGAGACTGGGAGAGAAAACCCAAATAAAATTTTCAGGAATATGATAAGACCCCCCAGAAAAAAGTTTAATAGATACAACTTTTTAACCGGAAGAGATAAAAGAAAATGAATGTCACATTGTCTTTTTTAGGGAAACTGATAATGCAATAAGATACATTCCTCTATTTTCCTTTGTTTTCGAGTTATATGCCAAAATTTAAATTTCGGCGATTTCAACTCTGGTCATTATCTCTACTTCTGTTTGTATAGGATGTTGAAATGAAAACATTATACAAGCACTTTCTCCAAAGCAGTCCAGAAGCGTACTATGTTTTCTTCTCAGAGGTTGCCTTGCTGAGCTATGCTATAACATGAATTTGTGTTTTTCTTTGTCTTGAGAGAAAACATAGTACGCTTCTGAATTTCTTTGAAAAGTGTTTTAATAATGTTTTCATTTCAACATCCTAGCACAAATAGAAATGTAGATGAGGATCAACGTTGAAATCATCCAAATTTCAATTTTGGTCTACAATTCGAAAATGAAAAAATGAAAAAATAAAAAAATGCAGTTCATGGCATTACAAGTTTTCCTAAAGAAGGCGAACGTGAACTGACATTCATTTCCATCTCTACTTTCGTTCTGAATATATTACTATGTAGTTGTTTACTTTTTTGGGCATATGAAAAAAATCACTATAATGTCAGATATTTCAATTCTCTCATCGATATTCCAAGAGCTAAGGCTCATATTTCATCTGAGTAGGGACTTTAGAATCAAATGAATATCAAGCAGATGCTTTGACCACTCTATTACCTTCCTGTCGAAAAATACGAGTTTCGCAAAAAAGGACTTGATTGTGAACCATTCTTTATAAATATTTGAATTTTTGAAATAAATCTTCACAAAATTCAAAGCCACGTTCAGAAAAGTTACCGAACCTATGCGACTGCGCAATAACATCTACTGAACATCGGACCTAGATCTCATATATTCGTTTTACTACAAGATTGGAATAGGTCTTAGTGCTTAGTTATCCGAAGAAGTGCTCGAGAGCACTTAAATGCGGAACAATTTGGGGACCACTCGACACAAAGTGTTTTGGTGAAATGCTTCAATTGCTGAGCACAAAGCACTGTTTTTAAAAAGTGCTTAGGAGCAGAAAAAGCTTCGAGTTTTCTTAAGATCACAGAGATCTCGCACAGCTCTGAATTCATACCAAGAAGTCGATTTTTTCATGAAAAAACTATATCTACACCCAGAAATGATGCATTCAGAATTATAAAGCTTAAATGATCAAAGCCAAATGTGGTCAGATTGGAACTCATTAGAGTTTCACATCCAGAAAAATACTGACGGCCTAATTAGGTGAAAAGGTTCGAAAGTTTTCGCTTCTTCAAATCATGTGAGGAGTCAGAAATTCCCTCAAGAAGATTACTAAACTATCGTTAAAGTGCTCCTCAAACCATCCAAAGGAAAACATCAAGCTAAAGTCTAAACATGTGCAACCAATCTTTTCCAGTCTTGAGTAAACCGAAATAGGATGTTGGAAATGACTAGTCTTTCGAATTGAATCGAGTAGAACTCCTACGATGTTGTCCCAGACTTCGAATGTTTAAACAGAGTTCGCCTGATAGAGCTCCAGACAGAAATTAGGGTTGATATTAAATTCCTAGTTCGGGTTTCAATCGTTTTCTTGGTGAAGTAGGACTTGAACAAACTTCTGTCTGGAAATATGAGGATGTTTGATGCAGAATTGAAGGAAAAATCGCTACCTTGGATGTATTCGAAGTGAGAATTAATCAGGTAAAGTTCGACAGAGCTTGTTTCATTTTATGCTCTCATGTTTTGAATAAATAGTTGAAAATAAACCTCTTGTGCAATTCATACCAGGCAAAAAAAAATTAAACATTGATGAAAGGTTATCGATATTAATAAAGGCACATTACTATTTGTAAAATCGATTCTAGCTCGTGAGAACGATTCTGCAGGTGATAAGAGCATTGTTCTGTCGCTAGCAGGTGGAACCAACGGGAACATCAATACTGCATTAGAATTCTGATTATTCCTGTATGTCTGTAGTGTAATTGTGAGTCGGTAGAATCGGTCAGGTATGATTCATATTGCTGGAAATATCGAGTATGATTTGTTGAGCACAAACAGAATAAGTGGAGTTGAACTACCAAATATACTGCTTTACAAGAGTTAGGGATATCGTTTTGAAAAGTATGTAATCTTCGAAAAAATCGCTAACTCAATAACAACTTGAATCGATCCAATAAAAATCAGTATGAGACATTTCGTCGATCTGGTAGCCTTTTTATGAAGTTTGGTTCTTTGCATATGCTTAATGAATGTTATTTTTAAATGGAGTCCGTTTATCAACGGCTTCGATTTGAAACGAGTTTTCTGAAAATGCCAAGACGTAAATCAACTCTGAGGCTAATAGGGCTATCGGAATGCTACAGGGTGTCCTAACTCAAATTGTTGGAGCGGAAAAGCTCCAAGTCAGCCAAAGAATGATATCTCGACTTTGGAATAGGTTCAGAGGGACAAATTTCGTGTTGGGAAGACCAAGGCCTGGTGGCTGACGATAAACAACACCTGCTCAGAATCGTTTCATAAACGTTTAGGAGAGAAGAAAGCCTAGAATGCTACGGAATACTCTTCAAAATACAGATGGGGTCCAAGTTTCCATCGAAACTGTCAGACGACGTTTGAGAGAGATGAATCTATGTTCTAAACGTCCATTAAGAGGAGTTCTATTAACACGTGACCATAAGCGTCAACGACCGGAATGGGCAAGGCAACATATCAATTGGAACGATCAATGGCGTGGTTTCCTTTTCACTGATGAATTCAGATATGAACGATTTTCAGATTCTCGAAGAATAAACTATAGAAAATCTCACACATACCACGTAATCGTCGCTATGTTCAAGAACTCCATCCATTCTGGTATATGTTTTAATGTGCTCATAGATCTACACATTGGTCCTGGGAATATGACCACCTTACACAGTTATTACAGCATGTCATTGACAATGTTTTGATAAATTTTCAAGCTGCTATTGGTAAAACTGCTCAATTTGTAGACGATAACGCTAGACCGCACCGTGCAGTCATAGTTGAGAATGCGCGCGAGGAACTTGTTATTTCACATTTACCAATACCTCCGCACCTACCAGATTTGAATTATATAGAATATGCATGGGATCACTGCTCCCAACCGAATTGATCGAAGATTTTCTCAATGACGATTGAAATTTCCCTATTTCTCAAAAAAATTCCTTTATATTATCATAGAGCAGATTTTGTCGAAAAGACTTGAAAAAAAGGAAACGTTTCCTTCTTTTAAAATTTCCTTTGACGTACTAATATTCCCTCCAGGTACATAATTGATTCATTCATAATACAGTTTATCATATTATTTTTCTATTTTTTTCTATGAGAAGGAGATCCAGCTTTGAGAAAAACAAAATTTATTACAGAAATATCAACAAATAAGCGGAAGTTTTTATCCACAATTCCAAATCGGCTGCAATTCCTAGATTACCACCAACAAGTTCTCAAAGGTTGCAATTCTTATGACCCTTCCCGCATATTGGCATACAATGGATTTATTGTTTTGTTATTTGTTTGGGTGGGTAGCCATAAGACATCTATTCGAATCGTGTTGTTAGTCACATTCTTTGATTATTGTATTCATTGGGAATTTTTCAACGAAATCCCTCTTCAACTAGATAATTGCAGCCAGCGCTATAAGACGAGAAATCTATTAATTTTGCCATCAATGATAATGAAAATAAAAAATTTATCAATAGTTCGAAAATTCCCTCATTTAGGAAATTTCAGGAAAAAATTATTTTTTCCCTTTTGAGTACCAGAATTCCCTGAATCGAGAAAATTCCCTCGAGTTGGGAACACTGCATGGGAAGATCAGATAATCATCAACCTACCCTAGAATCCTTAAATGATCTGAGAGAGCTTCTGACCCGTTTATGGAACCAAATTCTGTTCAACAACCTCGTGTGTACTATGCAAAGAATATGTCACGCTGTTATTGATGTCCGTGGAGGCCATACATTGTATTGATAGTCTTAAAATGCTTGAATTCTCTGGAAATGAAATTTCGTTATTTTACCTCATTTTTCGTGAACACCCTGTATACGCTGCAGACCTACAGGTTAAAATTAATTTTATTTCATGCAACTTGAAATCATATTAATATGAATTTTCATCAGAAAATCTCGTTTAAATGAATTTTTTTGCAATTAAAGTCAGTATCCGTAACTCATGTGGAGAAGTTTAATTCGGAAGTAAAGAATAAACTGGCGCATTCTCCATTTTGCGTCCTGAATACCTACCACTAGCTTTTTATTTGTCTATTTCAGTATCGTAATGAGTTCATTACAGTACTAAAAGTAGTGCTATAATGCAACTCATTATAGCATTGTTTTCAGTTATATTTTCCGTTTTGTGGTTCTCAGTACTGAACAAATTAGTGCTCAAGTCTTACCAGAGGCCTTTCTTCTATTATTTAAAAATTGTTTACTAATTGTTTCTTGTTTCAGAAACTGGGAGAGAAATGTCAAAAAAAATTTTCAGGAATATAAAAAGTTGTAGTTCAGGTATCACCAATTTTGCCCACCCTGTACATAATTGATGATATCATTGAATAAATCTAAGGCTGAAAAGCTGAGTTGTGAAAGCTAAGAGATACCCTAAGAATAACCCCAAATCTGATTCAAAATTCTTCAAGGATAATTGATTCGTCTGATCAGACAAAACTACCAACACCCGGAATTACCAAAAAAACATGTTCTGAAATTCTTCAGATATCTCATGCAAAAACCGATAAGTAGCAAAATACGCGAAACAGTCATTTTTCAGAAATGCCTAGTAACTAAAATTTAATCCATATATTTTCTCTATTTCAGTATCGTAATGAGTCACAGCATTGTTTCAGTTATCCGATCCTCTCAATTTTCAAATCAAATCAATTCAAATTCCGTAAACTGTCAAATTACGTAAGTCACACTAACTGCCAAGATACAATACGAAAGTCACTAATCTGAATTTCTATTTGAATTCCGAGAGTATTTCACCAAACTTTACTGAAATAGAGATAATATTTTCTGAAACTCTTTGCAGAAGGCAATTTCAGCACTCATGCTTTCGAAAACTCAAGAATAGGAACTCATTATACAACTTGTTTTAGAATATACTATTCTATGAAATCTTGTGGGTACGAAAAATTATTCGTGTTTTTCCTCGTGATCCCTCAGCAGACACCGAATCTTTCCTACCCTATTCTGGATATTCTTTCATCCATTCCAATCATTATCAAAACTGCCTCATCATTAGGAAACCATTCAAAATCCAAACCCCACGATCTAAACCCTCTACACCCAACCGCAGTACATAAATGCAACCCGGCTCATCTCTGATCTGCAATCCGACTAAACTGCATGCACGAATCCCTAAATTAAGGTATCCACACGCTCACGAGTCGAACAAAGCTTCGCGCCAGACGAGAGTCAACCGCTGTAACATCCCCTTAATTGGAATGTTGACATGCCGGGTGTCCTGACACAATTACACCGATGTCGGGAAAATGTAAGGGAAATGTAAGAGTTCATGCGACTGTAAAACGACGACCGTAATTCGTAATTCCAGAGATGTAATTAATTGTGTTTTTTCTCCTCCGAGTTTGTCCTCATTATTCTGGTGAATTGAACTCGTTCCTTTCGCCTCTCTTTTCTTAATGCGTCCCGACGTTCGGGGTTTTTGCTATTTTAGTGTTGCCGGAGTGTGGTTTTGGAGGTTTGGAGGGGTTTTTCGTGTGTGTTGGGGTCATTAGGGAGGAAACGAAGGAATATCTGAAGCTTTCATCGATGCGCTGGTAGATGAGAGTTATTAGCGTTTTATTTCGATATACAGGGTGGATCTATGACTTGTACAGGGTGGGCAAAATTGATGATACATGAACTACAACTTTTTAACCGAATGAAATAGAGGAAAATGAATGACACGTTACGGTCGTCTTTTTCAGAGTTATTGTTGTTATTGGCAAAAAGTTAAAACATTTTTTTTGATAATTCAGCACCACCTACTTTTTTGATTCAAAGTATTACGGTAATGTGTGCAAGATACTGCCAAGATGTCAATGTCTAACTCGAAAGGTAGGACTGAAGATGACTTGGGATCTCAGACCTCTGTCTCTTCATTAAAAATATACTCCCCGTCGAAGCAAAATTTTCGTCAAATTTAACACCCTGTATCTTTTTTCGTGGTACTGCGATTTTGTTGAAATTTTCACCAGGTATAGTACTGAGTTTTGTTATAATAACCTGAAATTTACCTTGCAAAAATATCTGTAGTTTATTCCTACAGGGAGAAACAAAACCTTGGTTCATACCGTCCATTTCTAAACACCCTGTGGTGAATATGAATCGAAAGATTTGATATCATTAAGTTTTAATTTGAAGTGTTATCCTTACTTAACAAAATGTTCTTTGATTTACGTCAATATCTGCTTTTAAAAGAACGAAAAACATTTTCAAAGAAAGTGTTACATTTTGGCAATTTTTATAACAATTTAAAACATTATCGACTAGCAAACATACACAAACATCTGAAAATTAATAGCGTGTATTTCCACCTCGCTCTCTCATCACTTTCACCATACGATGTGACATACTTTCAATGCATTTCCGAATTGCTTCTGGGAGAATATTTTCCCGTTCTTCAAGAAGGGCTGTTCGTAAATCGGGCAAGGTGTTGGGCTGCCGATTTCGAACATGTCTACCTAGCATATCCCATACATGTTCAATTGGATTCAAATCCGGAGTTCTGGCTGGCCACAAGAATCGTTGAATATTCGCCTCTTCAAAGTATTCTGTTACAACCCATGCAACGTGAGGCCTAGCCTTGTTGTGATTTAACAGAAATTGTTGCTTCCCCCAGATGCAATTCGTGAATGCATTGAAAGTACGCATGAAAAAGCGAGGTGGAAATACAAGCTATTCATTTTCAGATGTTTGTTTATGTCTGCTAGTCGATAAGTTATTGTAATGTTTTAAATTGTTATAAAAATTGAAAAAATGCAATACTTTCTTTGAAAATGTGTACCTTTTTTTTCAAAGCAGATACTGACGTAAATCAGAAAACATTTTGTTGAGAAAGGAACACACTTCAAATTAAAGCTTAGTGATATCAAATTTTCCGCCCCAAATTCACCACAGGGTGTTTAGAACTGAAGGGTATAAAAAAGGTTTTTTTTCTCCCTGTATAATGGATAAACTACAGGTATTTTTGGAAAGTAAATTGCAAGTTAATATAACAAGACCCAATGCTATACCTGGTGAAAATTTCAACGAAATTGGAGAACCACGAAAAAAGATACATGGTGTTGAATTTGACAAAAATTTTGCCTGTCCGGAATTTATTGACGGGGAGTGAAATTCGAACATGATATCGAAATTCAGTCATTTTTCCTGATAATTTCAATAACTGTTGAAAATGAAAACAAGAAGCAGAATTCATTCGAGATATTAAAAATTTAATTTCTCACAGTAGAAAGTTAGGAAATTGACATGAAAAAAATAAATCAATATTGATTATCTCCCAATTCCAAAGCTGAACTTTTTCCTTTTCCAACCGTTCGCATGAATAGCAACATCGATATGTGATAAAGTTAAACATTTTTGAATTTCAAACTGGCCGAAAATCTAATAATTGATTATATGTCTGGCCGCTCCTGATTAAATTGAAACGTCAATCAGAACTCATTTCAGCAGGAATGTTGACAATACGCCAAAAGCGAACTGAACGTTGATTAGAGCATATTCATCAGTTGATTTGGACGCTATCAGATACGTGGAAAATGAAAAATTTGAAACGAACTCTCAACTAGATATTCCACATGATTCGAATCACCGACTGGATAGTTTTATACTAGAAGTACACTTGCATTTTTGGATCAGTTTTTATTATATACCCCTTTATGGAATATGATAAAAGATTAGTTCATTCTGTAACAAGGGCAGAATGAAATTTTGATAGGAGTGAATTATTCCGAAACAAAGCTAGATATTGAATCTTTCAAATCAAAGATGAATATGACGTGTTGGAAACCGCAAAAGATATGATATTAATAAGTTTTTCATGATATGAGTGTTGAAAGTGAAGCTTTATTTTGTGACTGAAAAAGTTTGTGAAATGGGCGCAGCGAATTGAACAATTTCACGAACAAAATAAAATCACTTTCAACACAAATACCATACAATGTTTTTTTGGACAACTGCTATTTTGATAATGGAATGGGTGAATTTGCAATGACAATAAACTTCAAATGCATTTTAATATTCAAATAATCAAAAAATTGCTGTGAATGGCAAATGTTGCAAACGTTATAATTACTAACGAATGAGAAAAGACGCTGTCATTTGAATTTCGTTCCTGTTCAATTTTCGTCTTTGGTTTTTAACTGTTTAACACGTTTGTCGAGTCCAATTGTTAATTTAAGTGACGATTTGGTTGTTCCTCTGGATATTGAAGAGTCTGCAATAAGAGCAAATCTAGAACTTCTACCTAAAAAATCTGTACAGCAGTACGATTTCCTGGCCTGGTGTAAATTGAAAAATGTAGAAGGGAACTTCAGTGAAACTGTAGTCCTGGCATACTTAAAAGAAAAATAAAAAATATGGAGTTCGTCAAATTTGTGGAGCAAATTTTCAATGATAATTTCAAGCTCCCTTGTTGAAAATGGTGTAGACGTTAGTAAATATCTTAGGGTAATAGCATATTTAAAACGGAAAAGTGAAGGATATCGTCCAAAAAATCGATAATTCTCACTCGTGAACAAGTTGAAATGTTTATAGAGGAGGCACCAGATGAGAAATACTTGATGGTTAAGCTTGCAACTATTTTCGGATTATTTGGAGCCTGTTGGCGTGAAGAATTGCGTAATTTATCAGTGGAAGACATCGGAACAACAAATATGTCATTGGTTACACAACTTTCAAATACAAAAACGAAAGTCAATTGTTCTTTCAATATTATTGGATGTATGTAGACTATTTCCATAAGTACTTTGCACTGCGCCCTTCCGTCATCAAACATCTTCGTTTTTTCCTGAAATACATAAATAATGAATGCACTGCCAATTCAGTTGGCATTAATACATTTGGGAAAATTCCATCTATTGTTGCCGATTTCCTCAAATTGCCAGAACCAAAGCAATATACAGGACACTACTTCATTGCTAGCAGAATCGGGAGCAAATTTCACGCATACACAGGGTGATTCATAACTATTGGGACATAGGCCGAGGGCAGATTGTTTGGAAAAAAATATGGTGATACGACCAAATATACCTCAGTAGAATATTGTTGTGGAAAAAGATAGAGTGCGTTAAAGTTGAATTTTTTTTCATTTTTTTGCTAATAATTTCACTGCTAATAAGGGGATAGAATAATATTTTCTTCAAAGTTCGAAAGTCCTTTGATAAAATAATTAGAAAAGGCATAGAAGTCAGGGAAAGCCACGTAGAACACTTAATTTAAGTTTATTCTTTTCATGTTGTTTTTAATTATGCTTTATCTTCGAAATGAATAAATAAAATAAATGAATCGTTGCTTCAAGTCCCCTTCTGATGCTCTGAAGTGTTCAATCTTGTTTTTCTTAATAACGAATGAAAAAATTTACAGTGAAATTATAAGCAAAAAACGAGAAAAAAAATTTTTTAACGCCCTCTTTTTTTTCCACAGCAATATTTTATTGAGGTAAATATGCCCTTAGCCTATGTCCCAAAAGTTATGAATCAGCCTGTAAAAAAACACGATGGATGGAAGTCTACGACGGTAGCCGAGGGCTATGTTGATCATTCCATCGCATATAGAAATGTCTTTGCTGAAAAAATTCTCCCAACCTCAACAGATTTTGGATCATCATCCAATATTGTACTTCTGGTTTCTACAAGTAGTGATGTTGCTGAGGATTCAAATGTGTTGCAAAGCTTCCTTACGTCACAGGACATTAATGTTAGTAATTGTTCTAGTTTTACGATCAATATTTATGTTCATAAGTAATGATTGTTAAATATTGATATAAAAATTTGGAATTACTGAATTTTTCTCATCTGATTGTATCATAAGAAAATTGAGTGCTAAAACTATTTTTAACACCAATATTAAAAATATTTTCAACACGCTTCCACGTAAACAATCAATTTTAACATTGTTTGCTGTCATTAAAAGTGTCACCTTAAAAGGCAGTTGTACAAAAACATACTAAATTATAGTTGAGGAAAAGGCCTTACAGATCATGAGCAAAAACTGCAATCCCATAGCTTTCAGTTCACAACTGTCGGAACAATTCTGAAAACGTTTTTTTTTAAGGCGCGGAACAAGTATTCCGTATTATGGAACACGTATATTCGAGCTTGTGGAGGCGCCCATCTGGTTTCAAATGATCCTCCTTCAGCGCACAGCCTCCCTATTTCTCCTCATGTCTGGCTCGAGAGTATGGAGCACTTACGTAAACGCTTTCGGCGAAAATTTCATTGTCGTCTCAAGTCTGGCATCGGGGAAATTGTCGACCCTTCAAGATAATCCGCATCGATAATATGTCGGTCGTATTCTGTTCGCTTTTGCTGGATGTTTTAGCGGAGCCAATTCGGAAAAAAAATGCAGTGAGGACGTGAACATGATAAATTCACGAATTGACGTAAATTCACGAAAAATTCATGGTGCAGAAAACAGGAAGAAAGGAGAAAATAAGTCTTATACACCATATAGTTTTAACTTTCTTATTTAATAATTCATATAGGCTGACATGTTTCGGCTAATATGCCATTCTCAAATCCATCTGGAAAATATAAACAATTATTGATATTGATATTGATATTGAGGTTATTAAAAATTTTAGTAAGTACATGGCAACTTACAGTATGAATACAGCAATATGTCAGATATGAAACGGTGAAGATGATATTTGCTCCTTATTCTGCTAGCAATGAAGCGGAGGATCTTCGAAAACAGTGTCCTGTATTTTGCTTCGATTCCGGCAGTTTGAAGAATTAGACAATTCTTGAATATTTCCAAATGTATTAATACCAACTGGATTGGCAGTGCATTTATCATTTATGTATTTCAGGAAAAAACGACGATGTTTGATGACAGGAGGGCGCAGTGCAAAGTACTTATGAAAATAGTCTACATACTTCCCAATAATACTGACAGAACGACTGACTTTCGTTTTCATCTATTTTATTTCGATGTCTTCCATTGATAAATTAAACAATTCTTCACGTCGACAGGCTCCAAATAATCCAAAAATAGTTGCAACCTCAACCATCAAGTATTTCTAATCTGGTGCCTCCTTTATAAACTTTTCAACTTGATCACGAGTGAAAATTTTCGATTTCCGGGACGATATCCTTCACTTTTTCGTTTTAAATATGCTATTTCCTTAAAATATTCACTAACATATACACCATATTTAACAATGGCGCTTGACTTTATCATTGAAAATTTCCTCCACAAAGTTTGTGAACTCCATATTTTTGATTTTTCTTCTAAGTATGCCAGGGAAAGAAATTCACTGAAGTTTCCTTCTACATTTTTAAATTTACACCGGGCCAGATAATTTTTATATGCAATATCGTACTGCTGATCAGATTTCTTACGTAGGAGTGCCAGATTAACTCTTCTTGTAGACTCTTCAATATCCAGAGGAACAACCAAATCGTCACTTTCATTAATAATTGGACTCTCGACAAACATATTAAGCAGTAAAGAACCCAAGACGAAAATTGGACCGAAACGAAATTCAAATGAATATGTCTTTTCCCATTGAACAACAACCTTCTAATTATTTGAATATCAAAGTTTATTGTCATTGCAAATTCGCCCATTTCATTTTTCCAAAAAATATTGTATGGTATTTATGTTGAAAGTGATTTTATTTTGTTCGTGCAATTGTTCAATTTGCTCCGCTCATTTCACAAACTTTTTCACTCACAAAATAAAACGTCACTTTTAACACTCATATCATGAATAACTTTCATTTCCTGCAACTTGAAATCATATGAATCATATGACTTTTCATCACAAAATCTCATTCAAAGTATATTTTCTGCAACTTAAGTCAATATCCTTAACTCATGTGGAGCATTTCATTTGGAAAACATTGTTCTACTTCAAGTTGATTCATGTGACATGTTCTTGTCCATTTAATGTTGGATTATGTTATTGTGTGAATAAAATTATACTGTCATTGTTTTTAGTGTGTGTTGAATTTGTCTTTACAGGCTGTATTTACTTGTTACTGGTTTTCAAACTGTATTATCATTATTTTCAGAAATCTCCTTGTCTCGACACTCAAATTGATTTGCATGATAACAGAGGACATTTTATAACAAATCTAGAAAATACTCGACTTTCATTAAAATTTTTTCGACTGCCCAGTAAAAAACCTCAATTTAGCGTGCTCCTCATTATTTTCAAACGGAATCGGAGATGGAAAAACTCCACGGGAGATTCCTCGCCTCGTCTCAGGAGCTATTTACGTTTCTGCACAGTTTCGGTAGTGGGGGAAATTCCTCTTTGTTTCGTCTGGGACAATCCGCTGGGATCTCCAGCATTGTTATTCCAGGAGAGGTCACTGACCTCTTGCTGAAGCTGTTGGTTGCCGATTAATATTTATATCCAATTAGGGGCTGCTGATCGGCCGTCAAACACACAAAGGATGCTGCTGAGATTGAATATTCCAGGTGGGGTGTTTCTGATGATAAAATCGGGGCTGGGATTGGTTCAGGTAATTTCGAGATAACTCTTGGAGAATTGATCTGATGGAATGGGTCCTTTTCTGCCTTGGGGCTTTTTTTAGACCACAGCCTTGTGTTGCTGGTTCTTTTGAACTACTTTGTTATATTATCGTCCAAAGCAGCCTGTAGTAAATACTCCAACTATACCTGAAGAAAATGTTTGAAATGGCAGTGCAGTTTCAACAGTTGGGATAAAGCATAAAACCAAGTGAATATCTTCATGAAATTTTGTAGGTGAATGCATTTGATGAACAATTTTCTCTTGATAGTTGAACCTGAAATACCCCCAAATTTTTATATGAGACCTCTTCTATATCTGATGTTGAAAGAGCTTTGGATTTCACCCAACTTGTTCATTCAAATTCCTAGGAGGTGTTGATAAATCCAACAACATCCTTAGGAGTTTTAGCTGTTACCTCATGAGAATCCAGAACTAACCTAGCTGTGGAAAACCATACAGGTTTGCAGTATGATTAAATGAGGAAAGGAAAAAAAAACCTCAGCTGAAAAAAACCCTCACCTTGCCCGTGAAAAAAAAATTCACTCAAAATTTTAAATTTTGAAAGAATCAGCGTGGTCCAAGAAAACATCTTCTATGGACTCAGATGAAAAAATTTTCCGCAAAACGACTTACAATTCTCAATCTTAAATAAAAAAAGACAAGAGCAGAAAAGAAACCAATTTAGAATAAATTGAATTATTTTGAAATTAACCATCCATTTCAGAAATGCATTTGTAACTTTATGTATAGCCTCGAAACCATTTTGGAATTTATAAATGAGACAACTACTTATAAGATCTTCTGTAGTCTCCTCATTTTCCCCACACTAACAACTAGGGCTCTCAACCGAATTCTATCGGAAGAGCATGCTGTTGCATCGTCCATGACCTGTTCTTATACGATTTGGAAGAGACCATATTGTCCTGGTAAGGTCAAAACCAGGAACTCTGATGGAAGGATCAGTAATAAGATCTTCATTGGAAAAATTGCGTACATTTCATTCAGATTGCCAAATTTCTTTGTCGCTTTCATTCATCAGAAACTAGCTGGTTTTGGTATTATCAATCAGATCTGTTGAAATAAATTTTTTCCCCTTGTCTAAATTAGGCGTGTCCGAAAAAAAAATCAATTTTGCATTTGAGCAAAGATTTTCCATCGTACCGCCCATTTTTGCTAGATTAACGTTTTCATGAATGGAAAATGTTGGTAGTAACTGGTTAATGGCTTGAAAAATATTATTATCTTAAGATGGCGGTTACTTAAAATTTCGCTAACTCTTCGAGGTTTAGATGTCAGTTCTCCAAACAAGTGGATTAAGAGATTATTAATTCTCATTTTTTTTTCTACATGTCCACTACGACCTTATGGTCTATTGTGCCCCCTGACAAGGCTTTACAGCTCGCCTTCCAGTCCCAGAGATCTTATGAAATCCAATATCTCGGAAGGCTTCATTGAGGCTAATTACTCACTCCTAAAGGTTTCTTGTCCAAAGCATTGTTTCCTTTGGCTTACAATGCCAAAGCATTCTGTGACTAGGTGAATAGGAGTTTCTTCCTCCTCCCCACAGAATCTACACTCGTCAGTGTCCGATACGCTCATTCTCAGCAAGTGCTTTCTGAGGCGACAATGCCCTGTAAGAAAGCCAGTGAGGAAGTGCAGTTGGTTCTTATTGAGATTCGAATATCTGTTGGATTTTGCAGTTTCAAAATTCCGAAGGAACTTTTTGGAGTGATCCAACCCTGGGAGATTCTGCCAGAGTGTTTCTATTTCAGTTTTTCTCCTTTTCCAGAAACTCTTTCTTATAGGTACATTTTCCTATACCACAGAAAGGTTCTAGGCAAGTCAGTGGTTTCCGAGCACCCTCGCTGGCAAGTTTGTTTCATTAGGGTCCCGTAGCGGTCTTCAAACATCTGAAGTGACGAAAAATCATCACCTGAAAGGTCGTATCCGGTTTGAAAAAACCCCTCACGAACAGAGAGCAAGAATTGGTGAATTTTTAATTTGAATATCGAAGGAATTTCGAAAAAAAAGTGTGATTACGTCCCAAATTAGCTGATGAACATGGTATCGAAGTGATTCTTCTGCAAGAAACCCACACAGCAACAGAAAAAATCCTCGTGAAAGAGGACAGTTGAAAGTTATATATCAATTGATTTTTTACAAGTTTATCTTGTTATGTTAAAAAATTTATCATTTCGTGATTTTCAACAGATTCGGAAAGGGGAAATCGATGGAGATTTTTTCATTTTTTTCAAATTTTGTTTCATTTCTGTCATAAATATTTATAAACCTCCGAACATTATTTGGCCAAGAAATCTGAATGTTGATGTTTTTTGAAGTAGCAAATTCATTTCTAAAATGCATTTGATTCATTCTGAATAATCGGTTTCATTTCTGCGTTTTTTTTTTAATTTCAGATTGAGAATTGCGAGTCGTTTTGGGAAGAATGTGTTTATCCGAGCCCATAGACAGATAACATGAAGATTATCACACTGATGTCTTTCAAGATTTTCCTGATATTTAATATTTTATGTTATTTTTTCACGGGGGGACAGATATTTTCGGCTGAGGTTTTTTCCCCTGGCTGTAAAGTATTGTATGATAGTAGTGATGATAGTATCGTATGATTCTATAGTATCATACGAAGAATGTTATGATACCCCATTCTTTTTTTACCTCAGCTTAGGTACTTTTTGTTTCAACATTAATTGTGTTATTTTAGCTATCTTTTTCATATTTTCGAATTCATTGAAAAAAATTTAATTCAATCAGCTCTTTTCGGGTGTAAGAGTTTCTCCTTCAGTAATTCCAACAGTCCCAAATACCTCAAACTTCCTTCATCACATTCGAAATACTCTCTGCGAACCCGAAAACAAGGAATTCGAGGAACAGTTTGCAAGCGTCAAAGGTTCCCAACCAAATTCCGTATCACCGCACTTTCCGTCGCATGTAACTCAATCGGACGCATTTAATGGCGTTCGAACGCGCATTCAGATGCATCAAACGTGCCCGTTTTATCCCTCAGCCCCCCGTCGAGTTGTACAACTGATTGCAGGAATTGGCCCGGTTGATCCTGCCGATCGCATTTTTATTCATTTGGGTCGGGCGCGGATAAAAGTTGGCCCGAAATGAGATTTGTTTTCGGGGATAGAACGTATTACTTCGCGCCGTGATTGATCCTGTAGAACGCAATGCTTTGGTGCGCCATTTCTGGATTAATTCCCCACCTGGATAGGTCGGACATAAGCTGATTCGATAGGGATTTCTACCGTCCCGCGATTTTGTGCTGTGGGCATGAAACACTTTCGAAGGGACCGATGGATCTGGATGGGGGGAAAATAACAGATGGTGGACTTCTCTAACTCCTCTCTCCTGAATGGCAGATGATGAAGGGAGGAACAGCGACAGACCTTTGGGCTAGAAAGCCCAAAAATACAGGTGGCCATTTGAAAATGAAACAGACGAGATTACAGACGAAATAAATTTTTTCGATAGAAATGCTCGGACAGGTCGATTTCTGTTTCGAGGGGGACAACTTAAGATGTAGGTTACGGACGCATAGCGCTTCAACCCTTGCTACTACAAACCCTCACCCCCAATTTTTGAATAGGGAAGATGGGGTGAGTGATACCTCATTTGAAAGGAATTCTTATACTGATTTCAGCACAGTAATTGTTTTTTCATTTTATGCATTAAATCTCGAAATACAGGGTGGCCATTTGAAAACGAAACAGACGAGATTACAGACGAAATAAATTTTTTCGATAGATATGCTCGGACAGGTCGTTTTCTGTTTCGAGGGGGACAACTTAAGATGTAGGTTACGGACGCATAGCGCTTCAACCCTTGCTACTACAACCCTCACCTTCAATTTTTGAATAGGGAAGATGGGGTGAGTGATACCTCATTTGAAAGGTTTTTCACAAAAAAACACTACAAGTGCCATGAAAACACCACTTCATTTTCAAATGCTTAGTCGAGAATATTTCGAGAACTGATGCATAAAATGAAAAAACAATTACTGTGCTGAAATCAGTATAAAAATACCTTTCAAATGAGGTGTCACTCACACCATCTTCCCTATTCAAAAATTGGGGGTAGTAGCAAGGGTTGCAGCGCTATGCGTCCGTAACCTACATCTTAAGTTGTCCCCCTCGAAACAGAAATCGACCTGTCCGAGCATTTCTATCGAAAAAATTTATTTCGTCTGTAATCTCGTTTGTTTCGTTTTCAAATTGTCACCCTGTATTTCGAGAACAAATGCATAAAATGAAAAAACAATTACTGAGCTGAAATCAGTATAAAAATACCTTTCAAATGAGGTATCACTCACCCCATCTTCCCTATTCAAAAATTGGGGGTGAGGGTTGTAGTAGCAAGGGTTGAAGCGCTATGCGTCCGTAACCTACATCTTAAGTTGTCCCCCTCGAAACAGAAATCGACCTGTCCGAGCATTTCTATCGAAATAATTTATTTCGTCTGTAATCTCGTCTGTTCCGTTTTCAAATGGCCACCCTGTATATTTTCCTTTGATTCAGAGAACCAAAATACTTCAATACATATTGAAACAAAAAGGTACCTAGCTGAGGTTGATGCAACATAGGAAAACCATACAGGTCTGCAGTATGATTAAATGAGCAAAGGAAAAAATCCTGAGCTGAAAAAAAATCCATACCCTTCCCATGAAAAAAAATTAATAAAAATATTAAATATCAGGAAAATCTTGAAGAACATCAGTGTGTTCTGAGGGAACAGCTTCATGTTATCCGTCGATGGGCTCAGATAAACAGATTCTTCACAAGAAAGACTCGCAATTCTTAATCTGGAATGAAAAAATGCAAAAGCAGAAAAGAACCTAATTAGGTAGAACGCGGTCTGACTGCATTGTTGTAAAAACTAAAATCCTTATTTTTAATTTTAATAATTTTTAAATTCATACAAAAGCAACCCCGTGTGCTCGATACATGATTCCGATGTTGAGAGTTTTTACAAAGGTGATAATTAAGAGATTCCTCTGATGCAGCCAAAATGAAGTTAGCGAAACGTTAGGTGAACTCCTAGTTTGTATTTACCTGCTACCCTTTTCCTAGCAACCCGCTACAATACTATCAACAAATATTAATCTATGTTCATCATATATTGACAAGTGTCAATCCAAATATCAAAATATTGTCACGATTCTACAAAGTTGAATGAAAACTAGTAATTATCTGACGAAGGAGTCTGATTTAGACTCCGAAACGTTACGCTTCAGAGTTCAAAATGTTTTCTTTTTGTTCATTGTTAGGTAACAATTTCGTCTCGTAAAGTTTTGGCCCCTGACAAATTAGTGCCCAAATTTTTACGCAGGGGCCGTTCTTATATTATCAACGTATTACTTCGCGCCGTGATTGATCCTGTAGAACGCAATGCTTTGGTGCGCCATTTCTGGATTAATTCCCCACCTGGATAGGTCGGACATAAGCTGATTCGATAGGGATTTCTACCGTCCCGCGAATATCCCTAATGGGAGGTGGATTGGAGATGAACTCTGGAGATTTTGGGCTCTGGGCATGAAGCAGTTTCGAAGGGACCGATGGCTCTGGATGGGGGAAAAATAACAGATGGTGGACTTCTCTAACTCCTCTTTCCTAAGTGGCAGATGATGAAGGGAGGAATAAAGATGAACCTTTCACCAAGAGCGTCTCAAGCTGGGCTAGAGGGCCCCAAAAAATCAATTCCAACTGGATTGGCAGTGCATTTATTATTCATGTATTTCGGGAAAAAAATGACGATGTTTGATGACAGAAGGGTGCAGTGCAAAGTACTTATGAAAATAGTCTACATACTTCCCAATAATGTTGGAAGAACGACTTTCGTTTTTGTATTTCGAAGTTGTATAACCAATGATTTATTTGTTTGTTCTATGTCTTCCACTGATGAATTACACAATTCTTCACGCCGACAAGCTCCAAATAATCCGAAAATAGTTGCAACCTCAATCATCAAGTATTTTTCATTTGGTACCTCCTTTATAAACTTTTCAACTTGTTCACGAGTGAGAATTTTCGTTCACTTTTCCGTTTTAAACATGCTATTACCTTTAAATATTTATAAACATCCACACCATTTTTGATAGGGGTGCTTGACTCTATCATTGAAAATTTGCTCCACAAAGTTAATGAACTCCAAATTTTTGTTTTTCCCTCTGAAGTTCCCTTCTACATTTTCCAATTTATACTAGATCAGGAAATTGTTATATGCAATATCTTACTGCTGAACAGATTTACTCTTCTTGTAGACCCTTCAATAACCAAAGGAACAACCAAATCGTCATTTTCATTAATAATTGGACTCTCGACAAACATATGAGGCAGTTAGAAATCCAATACGAAAATGGGACAGGAACGAAATTCAAATGACAGCGTCTTTTCTCAATTGTTAGTAATCATAACGTTGGCAACGTTTGCCATTTCAAACAACCTTTTGATTATTTGAATATTCAAATGCATTTTGAAGTTAATTGTCATTGCAAATTCACCCATTTCATTATCAAAATAGGGGAGTTGTACAAAACACATTGTATAGTATTTGTCTTGAAAGTGATTTTATTTCGTCATTTTTCACTCACAAAATAAAAAGTCACTTTTAACACTCATATCATATATAGTTATATTTTTTTGATTGAGAGAGCTAAAACAATACAATACATATTGAAACAAAAAAGGACCTAGCTGGGGTTAGTTTAACACAGGAAAACCATACAGGTATGTAAGTATGATAAAATGAAGAAGGTGAAAAAACTCTAGAGGTAAAAAAACCCATGACCTCACCCGGGTTAGAAAAAAATATACTGAAAATATCATATCAGAGGATCTTGGAGGACATCTACGTGATCAGAAGAAAATCTTCATGTAGTTCTTTTATGGGCAGCAGAGAAAAACAGACTCTTCACCAATCTAACCGAAATTCCATATCTGAAATAAAAGAAGACAAGAGCAGAAAAAAACTAGCTATTTATAATCAACTAAATGGTTTTTGAATTAACCACCCATTGCAGAAATTTATTCTTCATAAATTCGTTATGACAGAAAAGTCACAATGTTCGAAAGAAATTAAAAAACCCAATTTCCCTTTTCTGAATTACAAACATGAGCAAACTTATAACACTACAAGCTAAACCATAATTTGGAGTAAGTGAAAAATCAATGAGTACATAACTTTCAATTATCCTCCTTCACGAAGAAGTTCCTCTATTGCCAGGTGGATTTCTTAGAAGATCTCAACACCGTAATTTCAGAACGTAATTACTCTTGTCCTTCGAATTCCTCCAATATTCAAATTTACATTCTCAGCCTTGCTTTCTGATCGTGAGGGTTCTTTCGAACCAAGTACGACCTTCCAGGTGATGATTTGTCGGAACTTCAGATGTTTGAAAACCGCTACGGGATCCTGATGAGAGGAAATCATCTCTCATAGATAAACAAAACATCTTATAACACAAGAAAACAGACTTTTTTTCAGGACCAAAAATTACCACATATATATTGAATTCCTTGATGTGATATTTCGTCGAATATTGATAGCTGTGATCAATTTGACAGTTCTTGATCAGGCAATCAAAGTTGTTTGAAACCAACAAATCAACCTTCCATCCAATCTGGTTGTTTGATACTGTAAAGCGGGAGATTGAGAAAAACACAAGATCCAGACTATTTTTCAGGACCAAAAATTACGACATATTCCGAGAATTGTCAAAATGACAATAAATAACTATTATTTTACGAAAATGTTCGAGTTTTTCTCCATGTTGATGTTATACAATAAAAGTTCAATACCTTAGGTATTATTTCAGTTCGAAAAAGTGGATTTACTGCGCATTTAAAAAAAGTGCGTCATCTCCCCCTGTTTAACATTATGCGAATTCATTTCTGGTTGTTAAACTTCTATTGTCACCGTGTATAGTTTCCGCAGAGTCGCTAGAGTCCCAGCCCTGCGATAATCCTGTAGTTAAATAGTTGGACCGGCCATCGATTTTAGTCACTCAGCCAGCAAACAGGATCCCCTCAATAACGTGCGCAGGTGAAACTGGAGTGCATGTCGTTAGTCGACGATATACCCGAATAATTGGGATCGTAACTTATACCGAACTCACGTAGCCTCGGAAACTGTTAATTGAGTTATAATCAGAATTAGCGGATGATTACTCAGGGGTCCAGTGTGCTCCAAATCGAATCAGAATGAAGTTGGACCAAACAGCGACCTTTGAGAGGTCTGGCTCATTCCTGGTGTGTCTATTGAACGTCAGATTAGCTTTGGTTCATGTTTGGTTGCACGAGAAGAACTAAACGTGACCTAGTTTCGTGCAAAGTTGAGTTTAATGAAACCAAAACGAAAGACAAATTGAGGAACAAGAAAAAAAATCGACCAATATTGAAAATTGAGCTCTGCAACTCAAATAACCAAACATTCAATGAAAATTGCCATATTGAAAATTGAGCTCGAAAAGTACACAAATCGAGGTATCAATATATCATTGTGACAGGTTGTAGGATAGAATACTGGGGAATTCAGCTCCTGAGAATCATTTTCTTATCTTATGCTTCCTATGCAAACACTGTTCTCATTAGAAGCCAATTGGGAAGAGGAGAATATTGTAAATTGAAGTTAGATACTATCCAGAATAGGCAGTGATCATTAGGTTCCTACGCTTCAGTCTTCGAAGATTGTTTTGTTTCAGTTTTCACTCTCTCCTGAAATGGGTAATTGGTGGTACTTTTCTGGTGTAGGTACTGAAGGGATCTGAGATATCAACTGGGCTATTTTGGAATTGTGATAAGGAAAGCTCATGTTCCCCCTTACCTTAACCAGCTCGAGAATCTAATCAATCTTTCGCATGGAGCATGTTTCGGAAATGATGTACACTGTGTCCCAAATTGGGTGAAACTGCACGGTGTCTCAGCTATATTCCAAATAATGAAGTCTCCAGATTGAAGTCGCGTAAACTTTTTTGGTCAAATTTTCTGATTGATATGAATAGGAGCGACAAAGAAATTTGAATGGATTTTATCCAATTTTTTCAATCAAGATCTTATTTCAGATTCTTCCATCAGAGTTCCTCGTTTTGACCTTCCCAGAAAAATATGGTCTGTTCTAAATCGCATCAGAACAGGCCATGGACGATGCAACAGCATACCCTTCTGATGGAATTCGGTTGAGAGCTCTAAATGTGAGTGTGGGGAAAATGGGGAGACTATATAACATCTTATGAATAGTTCTCCCATTTATAAATTTCAAGATGGTTTCAAGGCTATACATAAAGTATCACATGCATTTCTGAAATGGATGGTTAGTTTCAAAATAGTTTAATTTATTCTAAATAGTTGGTTTCTTTTCTGCTTCTGTCTTTTTTTCATTTCAGATTATGAATTGCGAGTCTTTTTTGTGAAGAATCTATTTATCTGAGCCCATCGTCGGATAAAATGAATCTGTTCTCGTCAGACAATTTCTATTCTCCATATAACTTCGCAGAATCGTGACAATATTTTGATTATTTAATTGACATTACAATTTTCACGCTGCTATATGTGAAACTTTTCTCTTTCTAGACGATAACTCTAGACCGTACCGTGCAGTCATAGTTGGAAATGCGCCTGAGGAGCTTGGTACTCCATATTTATCAGTACCTCCGCTCTCACCTCGTGTGTAGTATGCAAAGAAGATATCAAGCTCTTATTGATGCCCGTGGAGGCCATACATTGTATTGATAGCCTTAAAATGCTTGAATTCTTTGGAAATGATATTTCGTTATTTTACTCGATTTTTCTCAATCACCCTGTATACGATGCAGACCTACAGGCTAAAAGTAATTTCATTTCTTGCAACTTGAAATCATATCTAATTTAATCTCCATCACAAAATCTCATTTAAACCATATTTTTTCGCAATTTAAGTCAATATCCCTTACTCATGTGGAGCAGTTTATTATGATAGATTCCAAATGAATTGTCTTGAATAGCAAACTTAAATAAAATATGCTGACTGAAAAGTTGAAACCTCATATATTTTGCAATTTGATTTGAATATCGTGAAGAACAAAGCAAGATCTCAAGACATCAACAACGGAGTAAACAGTTTTTTCAGTATTTTAAAGGTGATGCTTCATGAAACGTAGGAACACAAAACAAGTGTATTCCAATAACTGCCCCCTGAGGAACGCCAGGTTATTAGAAAGATTCATAATCTATCCACTATATTTTGCCTAACCTAAATTTATCCGGTTGACAGATGACAGTGATTCACAAATTACGATTGAGGAGATGCAGACAAAATTGACTGCAATATTGAAGCTACAATGAATAATACAACAACAAATGGAAAAAACTCAATTTACGACCTGCATAAATTCATTTATGTCGACCTGAAAATGAGATAGGTACAATTGAATAAACTAGGTAACGACGTTATTACCAGGATCATTTCAACCGCATGAATTATTCGATTTGAAATTATATTTGATCCCAATAAATATTCAATTAGACCTGCCCACTTCTGCGAAAATTCACATTGACGAGTTGTGTGAAAAAAACAACATCATACTCCAGTTCATAAATCAGTATTACTGCCTCATGAGTAATATAATACCTGCACTTATGTAATACGCCAAATTGCTGTATAAATATCACATTTAGAGCACATCGTTAAAAGTAATTATCGAATAAGTGCACCCGATATTGTGATATCAATTCTTTATTGCGTTATACAGAGCAGAAAATGGATGTGTACGAAAATTAAATTGTGTAATTTACTTATTGATTTTTCTCGGTCGATACCGACGAGGATTATGAAATATAACTCGAAACGTATTAATAACTATTGGTGGAATATATGAATTTTTTCAGGACAGTAGCTGCGAATAAATATTGCAACAATGACGACATGGATAGGATATCGTTTTTTAAGTTCAACGAAATAACTTAATTTGTTGACGGTGCTGTATAATTTCTCAATATCTGTATGGAAATGGATGCATTTGTTATGTTTTCTAATCGAACTAGAAATATTTCGATATTTATCATTACTGTCAAAGTAGATATTTTTTTCGATTAATTTGAAATTTATTCATCATTGGAATTCACAGGCTTGTATTTACTAGATTGTTTACTGAATCCTACATTTTTAAATTTTATTGATGTGAGGCTGGAAGTTATTTTTTTTTCTAATGAGAAACATCAATCTTGAAGACATTCAAAGTTACCCCGAAAACGATGACTAAGCACATTGTTCTTTTAAAAGTATAAATAGAACAAAATGTGTTGAAGTATTTGAAATTCCTTTGCTATACTGTTGCCAGGATGATGCATTGTTATAGCAGATATATTTCGCGAACATATAGTGTGAATACTTGCAGTTACAGCAACAGAAGTTTGCAGACCATATCCAACGTGGATATTTTAGGTTCGAAGTAACATGTCAGGATTGCTTACTCTCTAAACTTATTTTCATGTAAGTGCTGTCGTCCCACTCTTGAATGTATCACGAATTAAGTAGTGAAAACCAGAAGTTGCTAAATCTGATGGTTTTTGAACATAAGTCCATATAACAATAGTATATAACATTACTAACAAGGTAAAAGTGTTTTTACTGGCGAATGGAGGATATAACTGACGAGCAGCAGGCGAGTCAGTTACCTCCTTGAGCCAGTAAAACCCGTTACCTTGCATGTATTGTTTTATTTTTTACGCTTTGGAAGCGTTGCCATGAACATGTCTGTTTATTTTTCTTTACATTTGTTTTGGCGAAATCGAGAATTAATGTACCAAAAGAAATTATTGAGGCAGCAAGCAGTGCAGCATCAAGTTTATTACCTGCAAAATCAGCTTCAAGGTACGAGCGAGTATACGACGACTTCAAAAAGTGGCAAAACAAAAATAGTGTGATTGGGGTAACTGAAGATGTTTTGTTGGTCTACTTGAATCAACTATCAGCTAGATTCAGCCCTAATACTTTATGGGCAAAATGGTCAATGTTGAAAGCTGCTTGGAAATGAAAGAAGATGTCATTTGCAGATTTCGAAAGGTAATAGCTTTTCTGAAACGTAAAAAGGAGCGTTATACGTCAAAAAAGGCCAAGGTATCAAGTGGAGAAGAAGCTGAACATTTTTTTTACATGCTTCTGATCACCAGTGGTTGCTAGCGAAAACTGTAACAATATTTGGGATTTTTGGATGTTGTCGATGTGACGAAATTCTCTCCTTGAACATGAATGATGTAGTGGATATGGAAAAATACGTTATTGTGACATTGCGGCAAACAAAAAATTTAACAAGAAGAAGATTCACCATAACCAATGATGGCTGCAGCTTCAAGCCCTGCATGTTGAACGAAAAATATGTAAATCTTTGGCCTCTTGGAACAGAAAGCCTCAGATTTTTACATACCGACATAGAAAGTGCATTTCCCTTAATACTGGCCAGCACAATATTGGTGGTGTCCCACAGCAAATAGCAAAATATTTAGGTTTAAAAGACCTAGAGTTATACACCGGCCACTCTTTTCGCAGAACTGGAGCCACTATGGTTGCGGATTCGGGTGGAGATATTTTAGCACTAAAGCGTGCAGGAGGGTGGAAGAGCACCGAAATTGCGATGAGTTATGTCTATGATTCGGTCAACAAAAAAAATCGAAATGTCTTGCAATCTATTTGGTAGTAAAGAGAGTACTAATGTTCTGCAGTCCTCGAGTTCAGCAGTTTCTGAGTCAACAGATGGTTCATCATCATCAGTATCAACTCTTTGATCATAAAAAATCTCTGTTACTGGAAATAACAATTGTATCATTGTTTTCAACATATATGACGATAAAACAAAATTTTCTAATGTAAATGATACTTTACTAATGTAAAAATTTTGCAAGGTAACTGTCAGTATAAGTTAGTGACTTGATAAAATAAACTTTCTTGATTAATAATGTGTTTTTGAAAACTGACGTTTATAAATGAGAAACAAATAAAATTTATTTTTTGTTCAAAGTTTACCCGCGATTCAAAGTTACCCAATTTTACCGGTACCTATTTCTCAAAGTTTTGATTGTGAGATCTAAAAGCCTATCGTTAGTGCGAAGCAATCGAATCCCTCGATGTGATATTTCATTGAATATTGGTGGCTGTGATCAACTCACAGTTCTTGATCAGGCGATCAAAGTCGTTCGAAACCCACAAATCAACCTTCTATCAAATCGTTGCTCGTTATTTGATACTGTAAAGCGTAATAGGAGATTGAGAAAAACACAAGATCCATCTGTCAAATGAAATCGGATATGAACACCCCAAGGTCCTCAGTTATATCTGAACACTCACCAATCATCTCCAGAACAACCATCTCCTGATGTTCACAGGCCAACGAACACTCAGTACCGTAATAATCGTCTAGATATTCATGGATATTAATATCCTTTGATACAGTATCCAATTAGTATCGCCTGAGATGCTAATTGGAGCTACATGCAGCAACCCATCAGATATGCCTCTGAGGAGCAATCGATATGTAGCCATAAAGATAGTTCTCCCATTACAGACGTCAGAGCCGGTATCGATATCATGGATGATGCCATCTTCTCCAGTTCGCGTATCATTAAAACTGTGGCGTTGGGAGTTTTTACGATATTATGTTCGGGAGATCCGGAAAAACGTTAAAATAATGCTTCTACTCTTATCCAGAACTTCCAAGTGAACGACCTGAATCTTTCTGAATTCTTATAGAAGACCAATACGAAGAGGCAGTCTGACAATTATTGGCGTTGAAGAGTAGGAACACCCTCTAGAAGAACATTCTCCAATTTGCTGTTATTTGAAAATTGGTTGTGATCTTATCGAACTGCACCAAAAATCTTCTGGAGCTTATACTTGCTGAGATTCAGTGTATGACATTGAAACAATAACACTTCGCCGACTAACTGACAGAAAAATTGCAACACGCAGAAGGAGCATTAGGGGGTATGCGTGGAATTGTCCATACCCTTATTCTTCGAGAATCTGAAAATCGTCCATATCTGTATTCATCAGTGATAAGGATACTACGCCATTGATCGTTTCAATTGATATGTTGCCTTGCCCATTCCACTCTTTGAGGCTTATGGTCACGTGTTAATGGAACTCCTCTTAATGGATGTCTAGAACCTAGATTCACGACTCTCAAACGTCGTCGGATGGTTTCGATGGAAACTTGGACCCCATCTGCATTTTGAAGAGTATTCCGTAGCATTCGACACGTAGATGTAGGCTTTCTTCTCGCCGAAACTGAGCAGGCGTTGTTTGTCGTCGCCTTGATATTTCCAATACGGAATCTGTCTCCCTGAACCTATTCCAGAGTCGAGATATCACACTTTGGCCGACTTGAAGCCTTTCCGCTTCAACAACCTGAGTTAGGCCCCCCTGTAGCATTCCGATAGCCCTGTTAGCCTCAACGTTTGGTAATTTACATCTTTGAATTTTCAGAAAACTCGTTCCAAATCAAAGCCGTTGATAAACTGACTCCATTTCAAAATGAGAACATTCATGAAGCATATGCAAAAAACCAAACTTCAGAAAAAAGAGGACCAGATTGACGAAATGTCTCACACGGATTTTTATTGGATCGATTCAAGTTAGTATTGAGTTTTAAATGATTTTCCAGCGAGTCTCTCGAAGAAAACATACATAAAAACGATTAAATATGATATTTCTAACTCTGGATGATGATGATCCAAAATCTGTTGAGGTTGGGAGAATTTTTTCAACAATGACATTTCTATATGCAAAGGAAAGATCAACATAGCCGTCGGCTACCGTCGTAGACTTCCCTCCACCATTTTTTTTATATCCGTTTTATTTGCTCCTGATTCTGCTAGCAATGAAGCGGAGGATCTTCGAAAACAGGGTAATTATAAAGTTCCCTGATCAGTTGTATTTTTTTTTTTTGTGATCTCGAGGTAGGGAATATGAACATAACCTAACCGAACTTAACCTAACCTGAATGCGGATCGATGTTTAATTTTTGTATAATTTTTTTTTATATAAAAAAAATTTTTTTCAACTTTTGGTAGGGAAAATGAACCTAACCTAACCTAACATAACCGAACCTTGTTAAACTAAACTATATAGACTATATATAAGACTATATCAGAGCCGCATCCGAGGTAGTATATTTACGAGTTTCTTTTTTTTTCTCGAAAATTACTGCCCCCCCAGAGCTGTAATTGAGGCTGTAGTATCAGGAAGTCCTATAGAATCACTGTGCAAAATATTTTTAAAATCGGTGACGGGGCTATAAAATTTATAGTTCCCCGAAAACAGGGTCTTATATATTGCTTTGGTTCTGGCAGTTTGAGGAATTCGGCAACAATAGATGGAATTTTCTCAAATGTATTGAAACCAACTGGATTGGCAGTGCATTTTTTATTCATGTATTTCAGGAAAAAACCACGATGTTTGATGACAGAAGGGCGCGGTGCAAAGTACTCATGAAAATAGTCTACATACTTCCCAATAATACTGAAAGAACGACTGACTTTCGTTTTTGTATTTGGAAGTTTTATAACCAATTATTTTTCTGTCATTTCGATGTCTTCCACTAATAAATTCCACAATTCTTCACGCCGACAGGCTCCAAATAATCCGAAAATAGTTGCAACCTCAAGTGTTTCTCATCTGGTGCCTCCTTTATAAACTCTTCAACATGTTCACGAGTGAAAATTTTCGATTTTTCGGGACGATATACTCCACTTTTCCGTTTCAAATTTGCTATTACCTTAAAATATTTATTAACATCCACACCATTTTCAACAATGGCGCTTGACTTCATCATTGAAAATTTGCTCCACAAAGTTGATGAAGTGATTTTTTTTGTTCGCGAAATCTTCTTCACTCACAAAATAAAAAGTCACTTTTAACACTCATATCATGAATAACTATTTTCCAACGTTTAATCAGTTATTTCTTGCTACACTATCAATGTTTTTCGAAAAAAAAATTTAAAGAGCCATTTTTGTGTGTTGCAGTTTCTTTGTCACTCAGTATACATCAGGAACTCCTACAACATCTTGGAAAAACGCCGCCTTTTCCAACCAGGACTCAATAAAACCCCTCCAACCTACCCAAACACTTCTTATCCAAAATAACAAACCAGTTTCCAAATTCCCCCAATATCCATTTCCTGCAGGCCCCATTCCTATTTCCCGAATGTTTTTCCACCCAATATCGCGCTCTGCAAAACGTCCCGGGTTCCGTAATTCAATTCTCGATTTTTCATCCATATCGACCCATTCTCCAAGTCGAGTCGGAATCGTAAGACACAAATCAGCGAGGTCCCATTCTAGGGGAATGTCCCTTACCGTTATTAGCCATTCAGGAATGAAATATGGGTAATCTAATTCCGAACCTTTTCCGGCTGCCGCCATGGCCCGATATGATTATGTGACAAGGAGTGCTGAACCCTCATAAAGTAATGCGGTAATCTGAATCAGAAAGGTCATCAGCGAACGGAAAAAACGAATTGAATTTGGTCCCTTCGGCAAGCGACTAAAAGCTTTCCATTTCGTGTATGCCAATTTTCGTTCGGGGAAACAAACGTGATTCAGGGCGACTCGCACGGGAAAACCCTTTTTCTTTCGCGCGGGGAGGTTTTCCACCGGTTGCGTCTAGTTTACCGATCGAATGACGCGGATATTCGTTGAGAAGTCTTCGAATTTATCAGGAATCCAGTAGTCAAGGGTTTCCCAATAGTATATTCTAAAACAAGTAGCAGAATGAGCTGCTATTCCAACACGAATGCGAAATTCGAAAACGAGCGACGAAGGAGCGAGTTTTCGAAAGCATGAGTGTTGGAATTGCCTTCTGCAGCGAGTATTAGACGATATTTTGTCTATTTCAATCAAGCTTTCTGAAATATTCTCGATTTTCGAATAAAAATTCAGATTTATGAAATTTGACAGATTACGGAATTTGAATTGATTTGACTTGAAAATTGATAGGATCAGAAAGTAGGGCTCTCAATGATAATTATTTTTATCAGAATTTTGCATGCATATGTTATACACTTTCAAATTTTTCTTAAATAAAGATGTTTTTTCCCAGCATGAATAAAAAAGAATATATTATCAGATTTTGAATGTATTGGCTCAATTTTGAAATCAGTTGTTCTGGATCAATTCTAGTGATCAATAGTTTTTCTTTCGTTTGATTTTCTACACTGTATCACTATGCAACGAGATACACGTAATTTGACCCAAGAGGAATGTGACAAAGCGGTAGTTTTGCATAAAGAAGGGTGTACATACACAAAAATTGCAGAAGGGTTTGGAGTTTCCCATACAAGTGTGGCCAGGATGATTCAGGGAGACAAGTATGAATGACCGAAGACCAAGACAGGAACAGGGTAGACCACGGGTAGCAACTGCCATTCAAGAACGTTACTTTAGAGTTTCTTCGTTGAGACAACGGTTTGCAACCGCTCGCCTCCTTCAAAATCAGCTTGAGCGAACTCATGGGGTGCAAATTAGCACTCAGACAATGAAAAATCGCCTCAGAGAATATGATTTGAAGAGGCCCAGATCTTACCCCAGCCCATCGAAGGGCGCGTTTGGATTTTGCGAGAGAGAATATCCATTGGGAAGAGGCCGATTGGGAAAAAGTTCTCTTCACAGATGAGTCTAGATTCTGCCTCTACCATTGTGATCGACGTTCCTTTGTATACAGACGTCCACATGAAAGATATGCTCTGTGCAATTTCCTGAATACTACTGCTTTCGGGGGAGGATCGATTATGGTATGGGGTGGAATATCTTTGACTGCTCGCACAGACCTAGTGGTCGTTGATAATGGTGCTATGAATGCTGATAAGTATATATGGAACATTCTTGAAGAGCATGTAGTGCTTTTTGCCCCATACATAGGTGAAAATTCATTTTTTATGGACGATAATGCCAGACTCTATGTGCGCGCATCGTTCAGGAATACCTTGAAGAGGTTGAAGTCTCTCGAATGGAATGGCCAGCAAGAAGTCCAGATTTCAATCCGATTGAGCAGGTTTGGAACGACCTCAATAGGAGGCTGAGAAGTTCAGAAAATCATTCAGCTACTCTTAATGACTAAGGAATCCAACTCGGAGAAATCTGGGAGGATTAGATCAGAACATTTTAAGATCATTTTGAGTATGAACCGTCGTTGCCGAGTTGTAATTAACGCAAGGGGTGGAAATACCAAGTATTAAATCATTTATCAGCATTTCAGTATTTTGAAAATTGGTCATTTCTTTCACATAAGATTCGGTGAAATCCTGAATTTTTCTTTCATTAAATGTATTTTGTTTCGTTCAAAACTTTCCTGAGAGAACATAAAAAATAAGTTATAAAGTCAATGTAGAGTTAACTTTCATTAAAATTGAGATTTTCAGAATATGCGTTAATTTTTTTGCGCAGTTCATATCAAATTGCGACAAAATCTTAATATAAATCTGGGACCAACGAGAAACCATCGAGAACAACCAATTTTATTCAATTGGATTCTTCGATGTTTATGGACTTTCGGAAAAAATACAAAAAAACTTCTAAATTCAAAATAAGAACATTTTTCAGAACACAAAATGATACAAAATATGTACATAAACTAAACGTTTGAATCAAAAAGAAAGGTCGCAAAATTGTATTCACAATATTTCCCGTATTTGTTGAAAAACTTATACAGGAAAAACATCAATATGCTTGGAAATCAAAAAGCAAAAACATAAAAATAACATATCAAATAGAGATATTAGCAGATCGCAGATTCTAATACCGGCAATCACATGATGGATTGGAATAAAACGAAAATTTTAAAGACATAACCTGAAAGTTATGAAAAAAATTGAGGAGTCGGCTAGTATTTTGTTCTCATCGTACTAATCTGGCTAATTTTTCGGTGGGAGTGGATCGTTTATGGAATGAATTATGTTTATGGAAAAAAAGAACTAATTTCAGGAAATTTTGAGATAAAGTAGCAGTGTCACCATCATAGTCATTGATATCAATCAGTGATCATCATGTATTGACAAATGTCAATTAAGAAATTAAAAAGGCTCACGATTTCGAGAAGTTTCATGAAGTTTAGAATTTTCTGGCGAAAGAGTCTGATATGGACATCTCTTTTTTCATTGTTAGGTAACAATTTTTTGAAAGGATTTGGCCCCTGGCAAACTAGTGAGTATCTCCTAAAAATACCTAAGAATGAGTTTACATCAATGATATCTTTTTTTCGAATGAAGGAGATTCACTGCTATTTATCGAAGTAATAGAAACCCATAGATATATCATGAATGCGTATGAATAGGTTATATCAAGTTTGGAACAATGGATGACGTTCATCCTCTGACAAGCTCATGCCGTTGTTTATTCCTAGTTGGAGCGATATCCTGTCGTATTTGAGAAAGCTTTTAGGAGCGCTCAGGCTCAGACCTCGCCTAACAGGACTTAACCAGTTGGGAGATATTTCATTATACCATTCCAGATCCTGTGTTTCTCCAGCAGGCCTTCAGAGGGGGTTACGTTATTAACGGTTCAAGTTGCAATTCATGTCATAAAATGAATGCGAGGATGAATTTCACGGTTGCCTCATATTTAGGATTAAAACTTGGTTTTATGTCCCATATGAGTGCTAAACATTCATCTTCGCTGGCGCAGAAAATAAGTATGTGGCAGGGCTGATTTTGTTTCGAACATTTCTTAATGGGACACTACCAGTAGCTTCCGTATACAGGGTGAGTCTTCGACTTGTAGATATATTTCAAGAAGAGATTATTGATGCAGAGAAAATAATTTTTTTACCATTTTTTTCGATTCAAATTAGGGAAAAAAGATATAAGAAAGTTTCATTAAACTTTGATTGTAATTTGGAGTACTGTCAGATTGATTAGAGCCATCGGGATTCTTTGATGTTTTAAATCGAATGATTTGATTGGTTCGAATTTACGTGAAATTTTCTGATAGCACAATCAAAGTTTTGTCAAACTCACCTAGAAATACTATAAATTTTTATAATGAGCTATGCCTCGCCTGAAAACATGTCAATGATGTTTTTTGAAGCAGTAGATCTGCTTCGAAAGAAGGTAGCAGACATTTCATTTCACGAATCTTTCGCATTCAGCATTTTTTCATATTCTCTGGTACAGATTTTTTCGAGGTATATACTCGAAAAATGCGCATTTCAAAATGGATTATTATTGAGTGAAAAAAAAAATACAGTTGGGTACAAATCATTTTTGAAGAACTCGTTATCGATTATGTTGAGAGGAGAAACTTTGATCAAACTAAAGCTTTTGTAGGACAAATATATTTTCAAATAACCATAAGATCCACAAATTTAATTCTAGCTACCCCTGTTAGCTACCACAATGGAAAGGTTCTAACAGGATATTTTTAGGCGTCTAATCAAATACACTGCGCAAAAATATTAACGCACATTATGGAAATCTCAAATTTATTCTACAACTGAAGGTGTTCTCAATGATAATTATTTTTATGAGAATTATGCATGCATGTGTTATCCACTTTCAACGATTTTCTTCAATACAGATGTTTTTTCCCAGCAGGAATAAAAAAATATGATATCATCAGATTCTGAATGTATTGGCTCCATTCTAAAATCAGTTGTTCTCGATCAATTCTAGTAAACAATAGTTTTTCTTTCGGTTGATTCGCTACACTCGATTGCTATGCAACGCGGAACACGCGATTTGACCTAAGAGAAATGTGCCCAAGCGGTAGTTTTGCGAAAAAAAAGGTGGACATACACAAGAATTGCAAAAAGGTTTGGAGTTTCCCATACAAGTGTGTCCAGAATGTTGCAGCGAATAGGAAAGAGTTCTCTTCACAGATAAGTCTAGATTCTGCCTCTATCATTGTGATTGACGTTCCCTTGTATACAGACGTTCACATGAAAGATATGCTCAGTGCAATTTCCTGAATACTACTGGTTTCGGGGAGGATCGATTATGGTGTGGGGTGGAATATCTTTGACTGCTTGAACATACGTAGTGGTCGTTGATAATGGAGCTATGAATGCTGATAAGTATATAAGAAACATTCTTCAAGAGCATGTAGTGCCATTTGCCCCATACATTATTGAAAATTTCATTTATATGGACGATAATGCCAGACCCCATTGTGCGTGCATTGTTCAGGAGTACCTTGAAGAGGTTGAAGTCTCTCAAATGGAATGGCCAGCAAGAAGTCCAGATCTCAATCCGATTGAGCAGGTTCTGGACAACCTCAATAGAAGGCTGAGAAGTTCAGAAAATTATCCAGCTACTCTTAATGACTTAGGGTTCCAACTCGGAGAAATCTGGGAAGGATTAGATCAGAACATTTTCAGGTCACTCATTTTGAGTATAAACCGTCGTTGCCGATCTGAAATAAACGCAAGGGGTGGAAATGCCAAGTATTAAATCACTTATCAGCATTTCAGTATTTTGAAAATTGATCATTTCTCCTCTTTGACATAAGATTCGGTGAAATCCTGAATTTTTCTTCCATTTAATGTGTCTTTTTTCGTTCAAATCCTTCCTGAGAGAACATAAAAAAAGGTTATAAAGTCAATAAAGAGTTCACTTTCATTAAGCGACTCACGGTAAATCAGCTTGATAGTAATCTAGTGCAAAAAGACACGGTGGATCCTGAACTAATATAGTTCATGATAATGTATATTCCAAAGATCATTTCATTCGATAAAAAAGTTTCTCAAGGTCTGTGTCGTATCTGTCTTTGTTAACCATAAAAGAAGTACCACAGATAACCTAAAGATGACAAGTGATATATTTTGAAGGCAGAATTTCCAGGTTATGATTATGAGAAAAAAATTGGGCATTTCCATTTGAAAAAAAGGCTTGTATCGTCTTTCATCACTTTCGAACCAGACTGTAAAATTGAGATTGATCAAAGCTCATGCGCCAAGTGCTGTCGATTCTGTGAAAATTAGAATATTGCTCCAAGCACGAAATTTTTTAAAATCATCGATCGATCAGGCAAATTTAGCGCGCCCTGTATATCATGAGCTATTGTCTGATGGCGAAAATATCGGACACCGAAACATTATGGTGGCTGACACGATAAATCGTAGTTGGCAATTTACATTGTCATAATTAATCACTAATAAATTCATCTAGCGGTCACAACAAGCCAATTCGTCTGCTCTCTGCGTACGTTTGTGATAATTCAATGGACCTTCGGATGACGTTCATCCCAATTACCAATGACGCTGTCATACGATCTTGCAGGAATGCAATTACTCCCGGTGACATGGAAATTGAACTGGACATCAAAGTAGTTTATTGGATAATTTCGAGTGTTGAAATCGAGAAATTGGATTTTCTGTTACAATTATATGGAGGTTAAGAATCTCAATTATCCTAGGACAGGTGGCTCTTTCAAAAAATTCATATATATTGTATTCATTTCTTTGAAGGTATTTATATTTCAGATGAAAATTAAAAAAAAAATATTCTTCATAAAAACTTTCAGAATTTCATATATATTCTTTTGATTGAGAGAGCTAAAATAATACAATACATATTGAAACAAAAAAGTACCTGGGGTTAATGCAATACAGGGAAACCATACAGATCTGTAGTATGATAAAATGAGGAAAGGGAAAAAAACCTCAGAGAAAAAAAATCCCGACCTCACCCATGTTGGGAAAAAATTTACTGAAAGTATCATATCAGGGGATCTTGGAGGACATCAACGTGATCAGAAGAACATCTTCATGAAGTTCTTCAATGGGCAGCAGAGAAAAACAGACTCTTCACCAATCTACCCGAAATTCTAGATCTGAAATAAAAAAGACAAAAGCAGAAAAACTACTTATTTAAAATCAATTAAATGGTTTTTGAATAAACCACCCATTGCAGAAATTCATACTCCATGAATTAGGTATGACAGAAATGTCACAATGTTTGAAAGAAATAAAAAAACCGAATCAATTTCCCCTTTCTGAATCGCTTAACATGAGAAAATTTATAACACAACAAGATAAACCATAATTTGGACAAAGTGAAAAATCAATGAGTACATAACTTTCAATTGTCCTTCTTCACGAAGAAATTCCTCTGTTGCCATTTGGGTTTCTTAGAAGATTTAAACACCATGTTCAGTGGCTAATTTCGGAACGTAATCACTCTTGTCCTTCGAATTCCTCCAATATTCAAATTTAAATTCTCAGCCTTTCTCTCTGATCGTGAGGGTTCTTTCGCACCAGGTACGACCGACCTAGTGATGATTATTCGGAACTTCAGATTTTTGAAGACCGCTACGGGACCCTAATGAAAGGAAATCATCTCCCATAGATAAACCAAACATCTTATAACAGAAGAAAACAGAATATTTTTCACGACCAAAAATTACGACATATTCAGAGAATTGTCAAAATGACAAAATAACTGACAAGAAGATACCGTTGCCTGGTCTACCTTAAAAAACATCCACAAGGGAAGACCATAAAATCGCAAATGTTACTTGAAGGAATCGAACGCTATTTTTAACAGCCGTTCAGAAGAAAGATAGGTGTAATAACACATGGACAAAGATGCGTTAATATTATTGGAAAATGTACCGCAGCGACAACTATTGGCGTTATTCGCAAGAAGGAAAATTATTTTCAATTTTTTTCCATTTCATCGAATTTTTCAGAGTTTTAATGTATTTTGTGTTAACCCTGCCGAAGAAGAATCCAACAAAAATCTTTCATAACAAACAGTTCATCCAATCTTGAGTTTAAAATGGTGTAACCAACAAAATTGTCGACTTAGTTTCATATATTAGGATACATATACCCCACAATCTGTCTGGACACCCAGTATAACTACCGTCTGTCAAGAAAAAAGCCTCGCCTTTGAAAACAACCTGTATAATCCAGTTTGATAGCGTCGAATCTCGGAAATATATACAGTTAAAATCACTTCTCGAAGCAGCGAAACTCCATGTAATCACACTAGAGCCATGATATGGCCTCTGGCACAACTGCTGGAAGTCACGTCCCTGCCTAATGGCATACTCGAAAAATACGGCCCTTTGAGGAATTCCCCAGCCCTCTTTATTATCTGGCCACAAAACATTCTGCCGCGGATTCCTTTGAAGCTCGAGAATTGAATCAATCAGTAGATTGTGGAAATTAATTCGGTCGCAAATTAAAGGAAAGCCTTCTTCGATGCTGGAATAAATGGGAGGCGAAAGGGTTTCGGCTGAACGTGGGGGAATCAAACGATCCATTAGGGGAGTACGTGGAAGCCTACTGCGATAACAGCCTATGTTGGAACACCACGTTTCATAGCTTTTACTGCAACACTCAGAAGGAGGTGTTGAAATTTAACTTTATTCTTGGTGAAACATAGATGGTATAGCAAGGAGTAAATGATTGAAATTTGGAGAAAAAAATGAAGGCTTCACAATTTTATTAATTAAATTTGTTAATAATGTGTTTGTATACCGCCGTTATCTATAGAGCAAAACACAACTCTATGCGACACCGCCGGCGTTAGCTGGAACTAAGCCCGAAACAAGTATTCGTTTCGACAGTTATTACGTGAAAGCTGTGTTTATTTGTTTATTTTTACGTTTTCATTGCGATAAAAAGATATGCCTCAGGAAAAAACCGTGAAAAACACTAATTCTTGTGTTTATGGATGTAATTCTAAGAAATCTAGGAATCATGGATCCCATTTTCATTAACTTCGTGGTAAAAAGCAAAATGTTTACGCAACCAACAAACTAGAAATCGTAGAGGAAATTACTAGACGTAAATCCTGGAAATAATGGAAAAACCTGTATCTAAACATATTAGAGTATGCTCACACCATTTCCGACCAGAAGATTATAGAATGAAAACAGGCAAGAGTGGAAAATCATGTCAATTGAAAACGATGCTTCATATGTTTTGAATTATTTCAGAAATTCTCACTATGAAAACATTTCTGCTACTGGAGAAAAAAGCTGTACCTTCAAAAAACCTACCAAAAAGAGCAGGAAAAGTCAAGACATTTTAACTTTTTGTTCAGGTCGTTCTTGTACAATAATTTTCATTCTTTTCGAAATAAACTACTTTGAGTTTACATGATATTTTTGAATATGTAGAAGTCTCAACAATTCAAGTTGCCTAGTTGAAAGTGAAAAAGTGCTGAATGCAGGCCATATGATAATGTGCAATAAAACAAGGGGCTATCTGATTGTGGTTCTCTTGAGTGTTGCAAAAATGAACTTATGTTCAGCAACGACCAAATCTATATGTGGAATTTCAACAAAATTCCGAAAATTGGAAATTTTAAATGATATATTATACATATATGTATCAATTTAATATTGATATTAAGAAAAGCTTGATAGTATTGTCGTTCATTTAGCAACGGAAAAAGTGCAATCAATCAATGGATTAGTTGAATTATTTTATTATAACTGCAGCCTAAGACACAACTGAGAAGTAATAAATGAATAATACATTAAAATCTAGCGAGTAATGAATTCTTCAACATGATTAATCGATGGTCACATCATGTTCTGCATACATACGGTTCTCTGGAGAATGTGCATTTTTATTCAAAATTTATCACTCATTTTCTTTTCACAGATTTTTTCCCTTCCTTACCGGAAAAAAAAAAATCAGTAGCTCCTATTAAATGAACATATTGTTCATGCTGATGTTCAATTACATTACAATCATGCATGTTTTCATATTCTGTTAGGTCACAAACTAATTTCAACCTTCTCTTAGTTTTCATCAAATATGGATAATCCTAATGTTTTCTGTTTTGTACATTTCATTGTTATGGAAAACAAAAAGAGAAACAGCAGAGACAAAACGGAATGATGAATTTCACCTTCACAATCAGAAGAATTGTCAAGATATTTTGAAGTAAGTACAACCTTGTACAGTAGAGTAGCAGGGCTATTATATGCTTGCAAATTCCAGACAATTTGCTTGTTATGTGTATATAATCTTGTCAACATTCACACCATTATTTTTAAGAGACATCATTTCCTCAATATGATGAGGTTTTCCTTATAGAATTCCAATGTTTCGAAATAATTTTTTTCCCACATAGAATCAAATGATTTCATTGCAACACTTGCTCACCCTTTACACAGCATCTATGAGCATGTAGATATTGGAAAATTTCCTAAAATTTGACGAACCTTTGGTAAACATTTTTCCACATGATCTGAAAAGCATTTAAAATTGAATAGTGCTCACCTCAATATTTCACATGAAATATAACAAAAAGCACAATATTACCTATACCCACACATACAATATAACCCACAGGATCCAAGATTAAGGATACAACTTCGATTATTGATAGTCAATAAACTCAAAAATCCCATACATTCCAAATAGAAAGCTAATGTAAACACGAAACAATACCCGTTTCGGTAAGAAGCTGATCGGCGAATGCAGCGCCATCATCTTTAATTATCTTGTCCAATACACCCCCTAACACGTCTTGGCATTGATGCAAGAAGTTGATGTATTTCTTATAGAGGGAAACTTCCCTAAACTTCTTATTATTTTTATCTCAGAGCCGACAGGTTACACATTATTAACAAATTGAATAAAAAAAATTTGGAGAAAAACCTTCGTTTTCTTCCCTCAAATTTCAATCATTTACTCCTTGCTTCTTTCCTATGTAGATCCTTTTCTCGTCCATTAATCACGATGATGTTATCCACAAAGCGCATTCTAATATTCCTACCACCTGCATAGTCTTGCATTCACTTTGAAACGTTTTTCTGTTTAAATTTTCATCACTTGATGAATCAATCATATCCACTTTTTTCCCAAATCTGGAACCGAACTCGACTCAACTTCCCTCGATCAACTCACGCAAAATCCCTTGCGAGTAACCATTCTCCATCCAAGCCGTAGAAACGTTGAAAAAGAGACTTTCCACAGCATCAACCAGATTATCCCTCAAAGACCCGGTACGTTTCCGAGCTGAGTAGGCAGCCTCATTTTATGCAAAGGTGATTCCACCCCAAACCCTGCATCGTGAAATGTGCCGAAAGAAATCGAGAGCATTCATTTCGCGGAATAGAATTACCCTAATCTTCCGTTTCCAATATGGGAGAACATTGGCCTGTGATCGAGGCACGTATCAGCCGAAACGGTTCCTAAAAACCCAAATTCGAATCTGTTTAAATCGGAAAGTATATCTGCCTAATAAGAATTTATTGGAGCTGCAACGGGAGCCTTTTATTGGGGAGAGGACGTCTCTTTTCGTCTCCCACAACGCCGTTAAAATGCAAATTCCGCAGGATGCCCCGGAGGAATATGTAGTAAACTCAGGTTAATGTAATAGATGATATCTACTTTGCAGTCTGGGGGTATTTGGGAGATTGAAATTGGAATATTTGCTGCGGTTGCTTTTCCCTAGGATCTGGCGTCTTTTCTGGTCGTATTAATCTTTGATTGAATCTGCTTTCGCATGACTTGAGGGCCACTTACGAAGTATTTCCTTAGAAAAATACAAGGTGTTTCTTAAGAGAAAGTTATCAAAAGAATAGCAAAGAAACTATACTGAACAATTCTCCACTCAGATCACAAAAGAATCTAGATTACACACAAGATGGAAGCAATGCTTGAAGAAAAATCCATACAACAATGGGACAATACGCTATAGTAAAACACATAAATCTTCTAGCCACCTTTGTGAAAAAAAACTTATATCTAAGAGCTTATTTGGATGTTGAGCGGTTAACGTAAGAGCGGCTTTCTGTCGACCTAATAGATAAAATTAGCTCTCTCCAACTCATGAAGAGTGTGGGTGAGTAATACTGCACAAGTGAGTAGGGCTTAGTAATATTTTTCTAATGGAGAGTTTAGTTTCTAGGGATAATTGAAACCAGTGAAATAACTTACATGAAATATCTGTTTTCCAAAAACAACAAAAACAAAAAATTGATGAAATGTTTTTATATCCGACTAACTAACACAATTCATTCACATAAACTTATTTACTTGATTTACAAACTGCTTATAATCCAAAATTAAATATATCTCGAAAAAATAAGCTGTGAGGTGATGAGATGATAGATGTCAAGATTTTTCGACTCCAACTCTCTAAAACATCCAAAATTGAAAAGTTTTGACCTCTTGATTTCCCTCATAGAAATAATCCAAGTTCTCTGAATTAATCACTCCCGAAACGCTTCACTCCTGTTTCGTAACAACTACCGGAATTTCAGATCGCGTTTCCCGATTTTAATATTCTAATTAAGAAAAAAAATCCCTCCTTCGAAGACCACGGTACTTCGGTTTTTTTACTCTTCGAAACTCTCTGATATTTCTCCAACTACGAAAATAAGACTTTACCTTTTTCCCCAACCAGCTTTAACAGTCAACCGTTTTCCGGTACTTGAAATAGCACTAACTCTTTGTGGTTCAGATGTCAGTTCCCAAAATGAGTGGATTGAGAAATTATTAACTCTCATTATTCTTTCCTACATGTTTATACTAACTGATAAGAGAAATGAAAAAGTGAAAAATGGTCCACATGAGTTAAGGATATTGACTTAAATTGCAAAAAATATATTTCAAATGAGATTTTGTGATTGAAATTCATATTAATATGATTTCAGAATGTATGGCCTCGATGGGCATCAATATCAGCTTGACATCTTCTTTGCATAATACATACGAGGTTCTTGAACATTTTTTGAGGAATTTGGTTCCATGAACGGGTCAAAAGGTCTCTCAGATTATTTGAGGATTCTGGGATAGGTTGACGATTATCTAATCTTCTTTGGAGCATATCTCATGCATGTTCGATGCAATTCAAATCTGGTGAGTGTGGAGGTATTGGTAAATGTGGAATATCAAGCTTCTCGCGCGCATTCTAAACTATGGCTGCACGGTGCGGTCTAGCGTTATCGTCTAGAAATTGAAAAGTTTCACCAATAGCAACGTGAAAATTTGGCGAAACAATGTCAATGTTATGCTCCTTATAATGTAAGGCGGTCATATTCTCAGGACAAATGTCTGTGCGCCCGTTGAAACATATCCCGGCCCATACCATAACACTATCCCCTCGGTATGGATGGACTTCTTGGAGATAGCGACTATTATGCGGTATGCGTGGGATTGTCTATACCCTTATTCTTCGAGAATCTGAAAATCGTTCATAGCTGGATTCATCTTTGTAAAGGACACTATGCCATTGATCGTTCCAATTGATATGTTGCCTTGCCCATTTCAGTCTTTGACGCTTATGGTCACCTGTTGATGGAACTCCTCTTAATGGACCTCTAGAACCTAGATTCATCTCCCTCAAACGTCGTTTGATGGTTTTGATGGAAACTTGGACCCCATCTGCATTTTGAAGAGTATTCCGTAGCATTCTACACGTACATGTAGGCTTTCTTTTCGCCGAAACGGTGATGAAACGATCCTGTGCAGGTGTTGTTTTTCGTCGCTCACCAAGCCTTGGTCTTTCCAACACAAAACCTTTCTTTTTGAACCTATTCCAAAGTCGAGATATCACATTTTGGCCGACTTGGAGCCTTTCCGATACAACAACCTTAGTTAGACCACCCAGTAGAATTCCGATAGCCCTATTAGCCTCAGCGTTTGTTAATTTACGTCTAGCCATTTTCAGAAAACTCGTTTCAAATCGAAGCCGTTGATAAACTGACTCCATTTCAAAATAAGAACATTCATGAAGCACATGCAAAGAACCAAACTTCAGAAAAAGGCGACCAGATTGACGAAATGTCCCACACTGATTTTTATCGGATCGATTCAAGTTGTTATTGAGTTTTAAATGATTTCACAGCGATTTTTTCAAAGATTACATACTTTTCAAAACGATTAAATACGATATCCCCGACTCTTGTGGAGCAGTTCATTTCATTTCACTTCCAATTTCATTCGCAACATTGTATTTACTTCTCATTCTGAACTATATGAATTGAAAAATTGATCATTCCCATAGTTTTCCACAGAGCTGAATGAACTGGATTCGAAAAACCTCTTGTTATGGAAAATGCCGTTCTACATAAAAGGAATAAGAACAACAACAAAAAAATACCTAGATTTGTTTGGTTGCTGAGATCCAGACGACGTTATGATTTTTCAGGAACCTTTCTGTGTGCTGGAAAATGACCAATTTAAGATGAAGGTCCAGCAATGGGAATCGGTGAACATCTACACACTCTGGAGAAATACACCTAGACTAGCTGACAGGAGTGAGGAGGCAACCTCCTTGAAGCCATATTAAAGAAAATGAAATACTGTATGCTAAACTCTCAAACTTTCATAGTTAGGATACAAGGAGTGAAAGCTTGTTAGCCATACCAAAACATAACACCAGCTCCTACTTATATGTGTATCAAGTTATTTAATAAACTCCCAGTAAATACAAAAATTCTGAACAAAATTCGTTTTTGTACAGTAGTCAAGGCATTGTTGAATGACAAATGTTATTATAGTGTAGATGAATTCCTTTGTGATAGATTTTAAGGTTACTTTCCTCTTTTCTTTCCCTTTTTCTTGTAATTTTGGACCTGTCCTATACATTGTTGAAAATGTCTTAAGGGATGAATAAAGATTTATTATTATCATTATTATTATTATTATCTGCTGGAGCTTTCCAGAAGTCTGGATCTGAGATAGAGTAGGGTAAAACTATAAAATTCGTAGTGGTGGGAACACTTCAGGTGGAGAATCTAAACTTCACGCTAATCCAAGAGCAGTTCGAAATAATCTTTCGCTTTACGATCCATTAGAAACGGAGTTATCAACGTCACAATAACATTCACCCCGAATTTACCCCCATAAATAGGGAGCAACATTATGCAAATCGCGCCTGATAGAGCTATCGAATTATCCGGATACCCGATTCCGATTATAATGAGTTATGAATAATCAGGTGGATACCGGATAGGGTTGATAGGGGTTAATAAAATGGTCATCGGGCAGGGCTCTGTCGATGGGACGATTCCCAGCTCGATAAAAGAGGCAGAGTCGGGTTACGTTCTAAATTGCATCGAGTTAACTTTGGCTGTGTTCCCGGGGTGCCTGCGGGATTCGGGAATCGGTTAGTCGGGTCAGTTTTTAGGGATGGTGAGGGAAGGTATTTATGAGTGTTTATCCAGATGAGATGTTGAGAATAAACGCTGGTGTTTTGGTTTTTTTCCTGAAAACTTAATTTTGGTTTTCTCTCCCAGTCTCTGAAACAAAGAACAGTTAAAAAAAAATTGATTAATAATATAAAAAACGCCCCTGCGTAAAAATTTGAGCACTAATTTGTCAGAGGCCAAAACTTTCCGAGAAAAAATTGTTGCCTAACAATGAACAGAAAGAAAATGAAAACACTTTGAAATCTTAAGCGTTACGTTTCGGAGTCTAAATCAGACTCCTTCGTCAGACAATAACTGCTTTTTCATTCTACTTTGTAGAATCGTGACAATTTTCTTGATTTTTGGATTGACATTTTGAAAAAAATGTCATATTAAGTTTCCAGGAAAATGACCTCCCAGAAAAAATTTCAATAGATATTTGTGTTTTGTTGTCGCTTTTAAATTATTGGATAATTGGATAAGGAAACTCAACACAAACACAATTAAATGAAATGTAGAAAAAAAACAGCATTCTGATCGATACAGTCTTGGCAATTTGAAAATTCTCGGAATATCTCGTAATTTTTGGTAATCAAAAATATTCTGTTTTCTTGTGTTATAAGATGTTTGGTTTATCTATGAGAGATGATTTCCTTTTATTAAGGTCTCGTGGCGGTCTTCAAACATCTGAAGTTCCGAAAAATCATTACTAGGATGGTCGTACCTGGTTCGAAAGAACCCTCACGATCAGAGAGCAAGGCTGAGAATTTAAATTTGAATATTGGAGGAATTCGAAGGAGAAGAGTGATTACGTTCCGAAATTAGCCACTGAACATGGTGTTGGGATCTTCCATGAAATCCCCATGGAACAGAGAAATGTACTCATTAATTTTTCAGTTAGTCCAAATTACGGTTTGCTTGTTGTGTTATAAATTTTCCTATATTCAACAATTCGAAAAGGGGAAATTGATTGGCTTTTTTCATTTCTTTCAAACATTGTGACATTTCTGTCATAACTAATTTATGAAGAAAGAATTTCTGAAATGAATGGTTAATTCAGAAACCATTTAATTGATTATAAATAACAAGTTTTTTCTGCTTTTTTCTGTTTTTATTTCAGATCTAGAATTTCGAGTAGATTGGTGAAGAGTCTGTTTTTCTCTGCTGTCCATAGAAGAACTACAAGAACATGTTCTTCTGATCACGTAGATGTCCTCCAAGATCCTCTGATATGATATTTTTAGTAAATTTTTTTCTAACACGGGTTAGGTCAGGGTTTATTTTCTCTGGGGTTTTTTCCCTTTCCTCACTTTGTCATACTACAAACCTGTATGGGTTTCCTGTGTTGCGCTTACCCCATATAGGTACTTTCTCGTTTTAATATGTATTGTATTTATTTAGCTCTGTCAATAAAAAGAATATATATACAGGGTGAATCCGTAGGAACGGCCCAAACTCCAGGTGTGTATTCTACTGGCCGAAATAATTTAAAAAACTAATATGTTGTTATCCAATTTGCATTTGTTTTCAAACTACAATTTATACATTAAAATGATTTTATTTATAGTTTTTTTCAATAAAAGCGTCTACGTAGGGCTCTCGTCGCTTTTCTGATTGATTCGTGTCTTTCTTTAATAATCAATAATAATATTCTGATTACCCAATAGTTTGAAAACAAATGAGAATCGGATAACAACATATGAGTTTCTTGAAATTATTTCTACTTGCAGATTACACATCTGAAGTTTGGACCGTTCCTCCAGACTCATCCAGTATATATTTTCTATTTATGCAAGAGAGGGGGTCACCTTTCTTTGGAACACCCTGTATAATTCAGAATAAAATATCAAATTGTCTCATTCAGTTCTTCGAAAATACAAACTACCAATCGAACCTATTTTTCTGAATTTTTTTTTTTATTTTCTCTCCCAGTCTCTGACATAAAAATAAGCTAGAGACATGTTTCGAATAAAACTTCTGCGTAGAACTTTTTGATAAAATTGTTAAAATTACAATTTCTTCGAGAAAAATTACAGCCAAACAATGAAAAAAAAAATAAAACATCGAAAATTCAAACCTTGAAATATTTCGGAGTATAGCAGATTTCTTAATCAGACAAATTCTTAAATTCATGACAATCAAAAGTTTGGAAATAGTTTCGATAATAAGCATTGATTTGAAGACAAAAAATGAATTTTTTCACAGTGCGACAACAATGTTTTTACCCCAATGAATCGAATCATCATTACAACCGAAAATTCCACAGAAACTTTTTCCCCATCATTTTCGATCCGAACAGAATCCAATTCCGCGAAAACAGTTGCCGGCGTGTTTATTTCCGATATGTTTATTTCCGATTAACAAAACGCACCATTTGTGATTTTAAGGCACCACGCTCATGAATATGTAACGACCGCAAAATCATACGCCAACTTTGGAAAAGCTCGGAGGTCGGGAACAAAAACGTCAGCTGTCAATATTCGGACCAACCCTGACTGGATCAACTTTTATTAGGCCTCGAATCGGTATTCAATTTATTTATGTATGTGTATTTTATATAAACGTCATAAATTATTCATAACTGATATATGCGCTGCTATATATATATATATCGAGAGGAATTGGTTGGATTCAGATTATCCCAGTTATCCGATGGGAATTTATTTCAGCTTTGAATTCCGATATTTTTGATTTATATTTATACTGGGATCATTTTGAATCAGCCGATATAAAACAAATATAATAATTGAAGAATTGTATATTCAGTATCAGAGCTGTGTCGAGCACTAAGCATCTTCGTGCACTAAGCACTAAGCACTGGGAAAAATTACTAAGTACCAGTTTCCACAAAATGCTTCGGTGTACTAAAAACTATGTGAAAGTAATTTGATTATTCGAGCATTAAACATTTCTATTAACTGTTGTATGTTAGGTTATTTCTATCGGAATGAAAATTGTACCTTCTTAGCTTTAGCTGTAACATGTGAGACTATTACCAGGTCAGAAAAGATGTAAAGGGTGTTTTCATAGCTAATATCTTTTGATATTAGACTACGCACGATATTATTATTATTATTATTATTTATTTGGGATAAGAAAGGAGGCACTAAACCTATAAACTATCAAACAATATAAAAAATCAAAGAGAATACATGTGTGATACAGACTAGAAAAAGAAAAATGACATAAAATCAAGATAAACTTCAAGAATACCCATCAAAAGAACGTGAACAAATCAACGGACAACAGACACTCGAATTTGAGATGAGATGAGCTTGATATTTCGAGTTATTTATGACAAGAATCAAATATTTTTCGACAAAAAAATAGGCTTTCTAAATGTCCAAAAAAGATACAGCTAGATAACAATTAATTCGGATTCTAGAGGAGAAAACAGTTCGGAAAATGGTCGCAGATACATGATTTTATAGCTCCTAAGAGGAGATGAACGACTGTGAATTACATAGACATGGGAAAATTCACATTGAAAGATAATCTCGGTATTATTTCCAGTGACGGAAATACGATTAAAATCGGTTGGAAATCTTGGGTGACGAGTTAAAAAAAAAAAGTTATGTTCAACACAACTTGATAAGAACCGTGTAACTAGCGCCCTCTATGAGAGTAAGACATCAAGACACATTCATGAGATGTAACAGCTCCCAAAACAATTTCATCACAATGTTGCAGTAGTTTCGGCAAAATCGTAAAAAATGTGTATAATTTTTTCATCACTAACCATAGCCAAACCTCTGGTTTGATCATATAAAAAACCAGACATTATGTGTCTAATAATAACGACAAAAAATCTCAAATGGAATAGAGGAAGTTGAAAATGATGTAAGCCAGTATGATCTCATTACCATTGGAAACATCCACATGTAAATTTCTTCATATCATCAAATTGCTACGTAGATGTTAATCATAATTTGTCAGTTTTTTATGTGGGTTGCTAAGATGAATTGTTTTCGCTATCCTTGAATTTTTTTAATAATTGTTCACGCCCTCGCAAACATGACAAAAATTTCCATATTTCTGATCCTGTGTGGATACAACCAAGGCGAATCCCTGAATTGTACACATATTTTGAGCATTTTTAATGTAGGATCCAACCCATCCTCATTGAAAACATGTAACCGTTTTGAATTTTGATGCATCAATTTGAAATAAATAATTGAAGAAAAATCTGACATCTGGAAATTCGAATATCTAACCAAATTCGAAAATCTAAGATTAAAAAAAACTAACGACTCTAGTCTTCGAAACGTTTCGAAGGTTTGATATCTCCAAATTCTGAGAAATTAGTGCGAGAAATGAGTAGGAGCATTTCCATTTCTCTGTATTTCATCTGTATCTACGAAACAGGATCCAATATTTGGATCTCATTTATAGTTATTTATGACATGAGTGTTGAAAGGGACGTTTTATTTTTTGAGTAAAAAAATTTGTGATATGAGTGGAGCGAATTTAACAATTTCACGAACAAAATAAAATCACTTTCAACACAAATACCATACAATGTTTTTTGTACAACTGCCCCATTTTGATAATGAAATGGGCGAATTTGCAATGACGATAAACTTCAAAATGCATTCTAACATTCAAATAATCAAAAGGTTCTTGTGAATGGCAAACGTTGCCAACGTTATGATTACTAACAAATGAGAAAAGACATTGAATTTCGTTCTTGTCCAATTTTCGTCTTGGGTTTTTAACTGCTTGATATGTTTGTCGGGAGTCCAATTATTAAAGTGACGATTTGGTTTTTCCTCTGGATATTGAAGAGTCTGCAAGAAGAGCAAATCTAGAACTCCTACCTGAAAAATCTGTTCAGCAGTATGATATTGCATAATACAATTTCCTGGCCTGGTGTAAATTGGAAAATGTAGAAGGGAACTTCACTGAAACTGTTTTCCTGGCATACTTGGAAGAAAAATCTAAATTATGGAGTTCATCAAATTTGTGGAGCAAATTTTCAATGATAAAGTCAAGCGCCCTTGTTAAATATGGTGTGGATGTTAGTAAATAATTTAAGGTAATAGCGTATTTAAAACAGAAAAGTGAAGGATATCGTCCCAAAAAATTGAGAATTATCACTCGTGAACAAGTTGAAAAGTTTATAAGAGAGGCATCAGATGAGAAATACTTGATGGTTAAGGTTGCAACTATTTGCGGATTATTTGGAGCCTGTCGGCGTGAAGAATTGTGTAATTTATCAGTGGAAGACATCGAAATAATAAATAAATCATTGGTTATACAACTTCAAAATACAGAAACCAAAGTAAGTCGTTCTTTCAGTATTATTGGGAAGTATGTAGACTATTTTCATAAATACTTTGCACTGCGCCCTTCTGTCATCAAACATTGTCGTTTCATCCTGAAATACATGAATAATAAATGCACTGCCAATCTAGTTGGTATTAACACATTTGGGAAAATTCCATCTATTGTTGCCGAATTCCTCAAACTGTCAGAACCAAAGCGATATACAGGACACTGTTTTCGAAGATCCTCCGCTTCATTGCTAGCAGAATCAGGAGCAAATATTACGGATATAAAAAAACATGGAGGATGGAAGTCTACGACAGTAACCGAGGGCTATGTTGATCATTCCATAGCATATAGAAATGTCATTGCTGAAAAAATTCTCCCAACCTCGACAGATTTAGGATCATTATCATCAAATATTGTACTTCAGGTTTCTACAAGTAGTGATGGTGCTGAGGATTCTAATAATTGTTTTAGTTTTACGATTAATATCAATGTTCATAAGTAATTATTTCATCATAAGAAAATGAAGTCCAAAAAATTATTTAACACTAATGTTTAAAATATTTTTCTCTATTTCAGTATCGTAATGAGTTCATTACAGTACTAAAAGTAGTGCTGTAATGAAATTCATTACAGCATTGTTTTCAGTTATATTTTTCGTTTTATGATTGTCAGTACTGACCTCCGATCGAATCAAGTTTCGAATCAAATTAATTCAAATTCCGTGATCTGTCAAATTTCGTATGTCACACCAACTGCCAAGATACAGAACAAAAGTCACTAATCTGAATTTTCATTTGAATTTCGAGAGGTTTTCACAAAAATGGACTGAAATAGAGAAAATACCGTCTAAAACTCGTTGCAGAAGGCAATTCCAACACTCATGCTATCGAAAACTCGCTCCTTCGTCGCTCGTTTTCGAACTTCGCATTCGTGTTGGAATAGGAGCTCATTCTGCAACTTGTTTTAGAATATACTATTAACACTCTCCCACGTGAACAATCAATTTTAACATTGTTTGCTGTCATTAAAAGTCTCACTTTTAATGGCAGTTGTACAAAAAAATTTTTCCGTCATCTCTATTCAAAATTCATCATCAAAAACGCGGCATACGCTCGGAATTAACAGGAGATCTTTTTCCCTAACAATAACTCACGAAATTAACGCATTATATCGCTCTTGCTTATCGCAGAAAGGTCGAGAGTGACCTGTCATGACTCATGAAACCTGCACCACAGGTTGGATTAAACCATTACGTGCTGAATAGCTTTGCCCCAATTCCGTTTTCCACGAGCGCCATCTAACGATCAAGATCAAGTAGCTCCCGTTCTCTTTTTAAACGGTTTTTCTTTGTTCTTACCTGGGGCAACGAAAGATAACAATTATGAGAGGGTGGATGATAAATTAGCCTCTCCGCAGCTCTCTTCCAAAAGCGAGTCTGCAGACTTGATAATTCTATTAGGGTTGTTTACATGGATAATACGAAAATTGGGTATCTTTTTGTAAAGTGTTATTCTATACCAGACCGGAGTGCTAATTTATATGGGGGTGTTCTTAGGAGGAGCTGTCGAGGTATTGGGGTTGGATGATGTTGAAAAATGATGTTTCAGCTAATTCGGTTTGGAAGCATTAGGGGTTGGAGGGATGCTTGACACTTTTAGTGGATAAAGGGTGAAGAAGTAAGGGTGTTGAAATTCTCAGGTTATGCTTGAGGGGACCTTGCGAAATTCAATAGCATCTTACAGCAGTTCCTTCATTCCATTGGCATCAAGCTTCCAGTTTGTAGCTTCTTTCTCATGCTGAATTTTGTACTTGTGACATCTACAGTGCTAGGTTTTTTTAAAGAATCTCTTGTTCGTCAGTTTTCAAAAATGACTAGCTTTAAGTTGACAAAACCTTTTTGTGATAGTCCAAGTGGTTTCATGGAAGATTCAAACGAAGTTAAATTGAGGGTTCACCTGTCCTATCAAGAGATTCACAGGATTTACATAAGAGGAAGCAAAGTTCATATATGTGTACAGTTCGGAGATTCGTCTCGATTGTATCCACACTAGATCAGATTAGATTTGGTAATCATTCACAACCACAAAATAGAAAAGGAGCGATAATTTCTAAAAAAAATTTTACAGTGGGGAACAGCCAAATGAAATAAATTCGATAACGAATAAATGAGAGCTTGTTCAGAAAAACGCTTGAACACGTCGATTTGTATTTTTAGAAGCCCATTTTTGAAAAAAAAATTGATTACATAGGGTATGTCATGTGACAGTGGCCGTTACCAATTTTCTCATTTCAAATATAAAAATATTAATATTTTTTTGGATTCTTCAGAAAATTCTCGACATGATTCATATACAATGTCCCAAACCTATCTCCAACTGTTTCGGAAATATTAAGTGTTTTCAGATGTATTACAAAAAATCAACATTGAAAAATGATAATTATTTTAATTCGCAAATAATGTAGAAAGCCAGAAAACCTTTATTTCAATTCAAGTGATGTTCAAAATTGTGAGACAAAATTTATTTTTTTTTTGTTAATTTTTGTAAAATATCTAGAAACACTTAATATTTCCGAAACACTTGGAAATAACGACATTGTAAATGAATTATGTCTAGAAATTTCTAAAGAATCCAAAAAAATAATTCGGATTGCTCCTCATTTGCCAACGTCAGTTTCCAAAAACACCATATTAATCAAGAAAGTTTATTTTATCAAGTCACTAACTATCTCCACCCGAATCCGCAACCATAGTGGCCCCAGTTCTGCGAAAAGAGTGGCCGGTGTATAACTCTGGGTCTTTTAAACCTAAATATTTCGCTATTTGCTTTGAGACACCACCAATAGTGTGCTGGCCAGCATGAAGGGAAATGCACTTTCCATGTCGGTATGTCAAAAAAAATCTTAGGCTTCCTGTTCCAGGAGGCCGAAGATTTACATATTTTCTGTGTAACAAGTAGAGCTTGGAGCTGCAGCCATCATCGGTTATGATGAATCTTCTTGCTGTTGAATTTTTTGTTTGCCGCAATGTCACAATAACGTATTTTTTCATATCCTCTGAATCATTCATGTTTAAGGAGAGAATTTCGTCACATCGACAACATCCAAAAGTCCCAAATATTGTTACAATTTTCGCCAGCAAACACTGGTCATCAGGAGCATTTAAAAGACATTGTTCAGCCTCTTCTTAATACCTTGTCCTTTTTTGATATACAACGCTCATATTTTCGTTTCAGAAACGCTATTACCTTTTGAAATCTGCAAATATCAACTAAACGTCATATTTTTATAAATTTTTCGACGAAAACAAACCTGCGAACAGGAATTTTCTTTCTTTTCCAAGCAGTTTTTAAGCATTTTGCCCATAAAGTATTAGGGCTGAATCTAGCTGATAGTTGATTCAAGTAGACCAACAAAACATCTTCAGTTACCCCAATCACACTATTTTTGTTTTGCCACTTTTTGAAGTCGTCGTATTCTCGCTCGTACCTTGAAGCTGATTTTGCAGGTAATAAACTTGATGCTACACTGCTGGCTGCCTGAATAATTACTTTTGGTACATTCATTTTCACTTTCGTCAAAACAAATGTAAAGAAAAATAAACAGACATGTTCATGGCAACGCTTCCATAGCTTACGACATTTGCGACAAATTATTGAGATTTTTTTGGAATTCATCCCACCTTTTTACAAATGAAAAACAAATAAAATATAAAACAATACACACAAGGTAACGGGTTTTACTGGCCCAAGGAGGTAACTGACTCGCCTGCGGCTCGTCAGTTATATCCTCTATTCGCCAGTAAAAACCCTCTTACCTTGCTAGTAATTTTATATACTATTACAGCGATTTTTTCCAAGATTACATACTTTTCAAAACGATTGATTACGATATCCTTAACTCTTGTGGAGCAGTATATTCAATTCCAACAGTTGTGATCATGACTAGAGGGAGAATAAGACGAACTGTAAAACTGCTCATAAATCCATTCCTAGAACAATACCCCTGACGGTCGGTCTCTGCCTTTTTTTCGTTTATACCCAGTCGAATCGTGGAATTCATAAAATATTCTCGAACCGATGAAAGCATTCTTTCTCCCTTATCCGCAGTAAAAACATCGACTGCGAGGTTTTCCGCACATGCCCTCCGGCAACGGAAAGAAATTGCAGCTTCAAAATACGACTTGACAAGAAATATAATGAATCCAATAAATAAGGAAGTTTTTACCCCGCGGGCCCAAAGCCATATTTCATACCTTCCCCCCCTAAACCCCCGCCATTGTGAATCGAGAGCTCCCACTAAAACTCCTACGTGCCCCGGATTATTGAATTGATATTTTAAACTGGATGTCAATAAAAAGGAACGGCTCTCCCTAATAAATATGAAATGAAATTGTTATGAACAAAAAAGGGGGAGAAACACTTGCTCGCTTGGGAAAAGGGTGAGGAGAGAATAGCCGAGCTCAGGCCATGAATGATAAGTTTTTGGGTTGGGGTAGTTTTCGATATCGAATTTGTTCTGGGAGGATTCTGCATTTTTCTGGATTTTTTTTGGTTTTCATTTCCAGACTGCAGGTTGGAGTAATTTCAGTTGATTTTAATGTACATAGCTACGGAAATTTTTGGAATTTTTTTGGCAGAAGTTATTCAGAGTGAAAGAATAATTGTTATTTATTCAAATAAACTGCTCCATATGAGTAAGAAACATTGACTTAAATTGCACAAAAATATAGTTCGAAATAGATTTTGTGACGAAAATTCATATAAATATGATTTCAAGTTACAGGAAATAAAATTAATTTTAGCCTGTAGGTCTGCAGCGTATACAAGGTGGTTAAGATTCAAGCATTTTAAGACTATCAATGCAATGTATGGCCTCCACGGGCATCGATAACAGCTTGACATCTTCTTTGCATACTACACACGAAGTTGTTGAACATTTCTTGAGGAATTTGGATCCATTAACGGGGCAGAAGCTTGCTCAGATCATTTAAGGATTCTGGGGTGGCTTCATGATTATTTAATCTTCTTTAGAGCATATCCCATGCATGTTCTATGCAATTCAAATCTGGTGAGTGCGAAGGTAATGGTAAATGTGGAATACCAAGCTCCTCGCACGCATTCTCAACTATGGCTGCACGGTGCGGTCAAGCGTTATCGTCTAAAAATTGAAAAGTTTCACCAATAGCAGCGTGAAAATCTGGCAAAACATTGTCAATGACATGCTCCCTATAGTGTAAGGCGGTCATATTCCCAGGACAAATGTGTAGATCTGTGCGCCCGTTGAAATATATCCCGGCCCATACCATAACACAACCCCCTCGGAAGGGATGGACTTCTTGGACATAGCGACGATTACGGGGTATGCGTGGGATTGTCCATACCCTTATTCTCCGAGAATCTGAAAATCGTCCATATCTGGATTCATCAGTGAAAAGGACACTAAAACATTGATCGTTCAAATTGATATGCTGCTTTGCCCATTCCAGTCTTTGACGCGTATGGTCATGTGTTAATGGAACTCCTCTTAATGTACGTCTAGAACCTAGATTCACCTCTGTCGAACGTCGTCTGATGATGTCGATGGAAACATGGACACCCATCTGCATTTTGAAGAGTATTCCGTAGTATTCTACACGTAGATGTAGGCTTTCTTCTCGCCGGACCGGTGATGAAACGATCCTGTGCAGGTGTTGTTTTTCGTCGTCCACAAAGCCTTGATCTTTCCAACACGGGACCTGTCTACCTGAACCTATTCCAAAGTCGAGATATCACACTTTGGCTGACTTGAAGCCTTTCCACTACAACAACCTGAGTTAGGCTACCTTGTAGCATTCCGATAGCCCTATATGCCTCAGCGTTTCTTTATTTACGTCTTGGCGTTTTCAGGAAACTCGTTTCAAATCGAGGCAGTTGATGAACTGACTCCATTTCAACATAAAAACATTCAGTTCAAAAATAGCCGACCAGATTGACGAAATGTCTCATACTGATTTTTATTGGATCGATTCAAGTTGTTATTGAATTTTAAATGATTTTCTCGAAGAATACATACGATAATATACGATATTCCTAACTCTTGTGGAGCAGTATATAAATTTCGAAACTTTTTCTGGATTTTCTCTCAGAATATCCGGAACAGAACATAATCTAGTAATAGGTGTACAGGTGTACAAATTGCTTGATTATGACTGTTTTAGGTACTTGTGGACTAGATAGATAAAAACTACAAAAGGTTTCCTGAGCTTGGTTTTCGTGAAAACACAATAAGTGAAAACCGCTTTACGACATCTTAATTTTTTTCAATTTTGATATATTATCACTTTCGAAAATGTGCAATAACTTTTTCATTCACGGAAATATCTGAAAACGATTAAAACTTTCTAAAAGCGCTTCTTCATCGGAAATAAAAAACTATATTTACTTTATTTTTCTCTTGAAAAAAAAAAACTTTTTCAATTTAAATACGAACGCTTTTTTTCATCTCATATTATAAAAAAAAATTCAAGATAAAGAAAATTTGAAACAATGTCCTATTCCCAGTGAATAAGTGCTCGTTGAGGATTTTCATCTTTTTCAGATATTCTCGAAAATGAAGAAATTATGGCACATCTTTGAAAAACTCTGAAAAATATCAAAATTTTGTTATATCTTCAAAACGAAAGAAGATATCGTGAAACGGTTCTCAATACTATTGTTTTCACGGAAATCTAGTCTATTCAGTCTGGAAATACCAGAAACAGCCAAAATCAAGCAAATTGGGATACACCTAATAACAACTCAATAATATTATTGATTCTGGTACCTTCATTGGCGTTCATTTTTGTTGTAATCGCAAGGTTTGCGATCATTCTTCGATAACCTTCTCACAGCCAAATCTGCAGGAACTGACGAACCGTTTCGGATATCCAAGTTGATTGGTCCTGAGTCACGAAGAAACAATTGCATCCAAGTCACGTACAAAGTTGGTATTAAGCGTCATTAGATCTGACTTTTAAGGGTCATAGAGAAATAAGGAATAAAGATAATAATCAGTTCAATTAACCATCAAGCAGGCGTATATCGAACCCAACCCAAGCAATCCTCTCTGGGATCCAAGGATACTTCGCGGAGTATTATGGGTTAAACGGTAATGCACGAAGGTCTTCAGGAGGTGGGACCAAATCAGCACCAAAAGAAGAATAGACATTGCGATTAAATTCAAATGAAAATATTTTCACATCAGGGAATTTGTAGTACAAGAACTTCCTGATGTAGCGATATCTACACTGCCCAAAAAAATTAATGCACATTCTGAAAATTTCAATTTTTATGAAAGTTAACTCTACATTGACTTTATAACTTATTTTTGATGTTCCCTTGGAAAGGTTTTGAACGAAACAAGACACATTAAATGGAAGAAAAATTCAGGATTTCACCGAATCTTATGTGAAAAAAGAGAAATGAACAATTTTCAAAATACTGAAATGCTGATAAGTGAGTTAATAATTGGCATTTCCACCCCTTGCGTTTATTACAGCTCGGCAACGACGGTTCATACTCAAAATGAGTGATCTTAAAATGTTCTGATCTAATCCTTCCCAGATTTCTCCGAGTTGGATTCCTAAGTTATTAAGAGTACCTGGATGATTTTCTGAACTTCTCAGTCTTCTATTAAGGTTGTCCCAAACCTGCTCAATCGGATTGAGATCTGGACTTCTTGCTGGCCATTCCATTCGAGAGGCTTAAACCTCTTCAAGGTACTCCTGAACGATGCTCGCACGATGGGGTCTGGCATTATCGTCCATAAAAATGAAATTTTCACCAATGTATAGGGCAAATGGCACTACATGCTCTTCAAAAATGTTCCTTATATACTAATCAGCATTCATAGCTCCATTATCAACGACCACCAGGTCTGTGCGAGCAGTCAGAGATATTCCATCCCATACCATAACCGAACCTCCCTCGAAACCAGTTGTATTCAGGAAATTGCACTGAGCAAATCTTTCATGTGGACATCTGTATACAAGGAAACGTCGATCACAATGGTAGAGGCACAATCTAGACTCATCTGTGAAGAGAACTCTTTCCCAATCGGCTTCTTCCCCATGGATATGCTCTCTCGCAAAATCCAAACGCGCCTTTCGATGGGCTAGGGTAAGAGCTGGGCCTCTTGCCGCGACACGATTCCTTGAATGATATTTTCTGAGGCGATTTCTTGTTGCCTGAGTGCTAATTTGCACCCCATGAGTTTGCTCAAGCTGATTTTGAAGGAGGACAGCGGTTGCAAAACCGTTGTCTCAACGAAGAAACTCTCAAGTAACGTTCTTGAATTTCAGTTGTTACCCGTATTCTACCCTGTCCTGGTCTTCGGACATTCATACCTGTCTCCCTGAATCGCTGCAACATTCTGGACACACTTGCACCTTTCTGCAATTCTTGTGTATGTCCACCATTCTTCTCGCAAAACTATCGCTTGGGCACATTCCTCTTGGGTTAAATTGCTTGTTTCGCATTGCATAGCGATCGAGTGTAGAAAATCAAACGAAAGAAAAACTATTGATCACTAGAATTGATCGAGAACAGCTGAGTTTAGAATGAAGCCAATGCGTCAATTTTTTTGCGCAGTGTATTTCAAAAAGAGTGGGTTGCAGCTCTGGAATTCCACGTCATATAAGTTGAGTATCAATCATGTGGTGGATGAGGATGGGGCGTGCGTTTGTGATGAATTCGTAATATTGTAGGAACCGTTTTATCATCGTTTCACAATGTGCCTTCTGAAATCACTGTGATATCGCCTACGCAGGTTGGTAACATGGGATACAGGAGAACCATAAATCCCTGAGGATTTCATGTTGCTGTTGTCTGTTTGTTCAGAATAGAGATCATTGGACGATGCTTGTTTGAAGAAGATAGTCAGATAGTTACGATCAATACTTCTGTTCGTTATGTTCACTTGATTGAGGAGTTTTCTCACGAAATCTTCGAAAAATAGATGTGAGAAATATGTAGTCATGGCACAATGATCTCTAACGAGACCATTTTTCTCCACAGCCAAGGCGTTCGTCTGATTTAACTCTTTATGGATTATTTTCATCGAGCTTTCTAGTTTTCCTTGAACGTCCTGGCTCAACTGAAACAAATTATCGAGGTGATAGTGATATCTACAACCTACCCGAGGATATGCTTAGGAAAGTGGGGAGGAGCTTCAACCTGTGAACAAGTTGAAAAGTTTATAAAGAAGGCAACAGATGGGAAGTACTTGATGGTTAAGGTTGCAACTATTTTTGGATTATTTGAAGCCTGTCGGCGTGAAGAATTGTGTAATTTATCAGTGGAAGACATCGAAATAACAAATAAATCTTGGGTTATACAACTTCCAAATACAAAAACGAAAGTCAGTCATTCTTTCAGCATTATTGGAAAGTATGTAGACTTTTTTCATAAGTACTTTGCACTGATCCCTTCTGTCATCAAACGTCATCATTTTTTTCCTGAAATACATGAATAATAAATGCAAAGCCAATACAGTTGGTATTGATACATTTGGGAAAATTCCATCTATTGTTGCCGAATTCCTGCCAGCTCCAAAGTAATGTATACAGGACACTGTTCTCGAAGATCCTCCGCTTCATTGCTAGCAGAATAATAGCAATAATACGGATATAAAAAAACATGGTGGATGGAAGTCTACGACGGTAGCTGAGGGCTATGTTGATCATTACATTGCATATAGAAATGTCATTACTGAAAAAATTCTCCCAACCTCAACAAATTTTAGATCATCATCCAATATTGTACTTCCGGTTTCTACAAGTACTGATGGTGCTGAGGATTCTAATAATGTGTTGCGAAGCTCCCTAACGTCACAGGGCATTAATGTTAGTAATTGTTCTAGTTTTACGATCAATATTAATGTTCATTAGTAATGATTGTTAAATATTGATAATAAACATTTGCAGTTGCTGAATTTTTCTCATCTGATTTCATCATAAGAAAATAGAGTGCTAAAAATATTTTTAACACGCTTCCAGGTAAACCATAAATTTTTACATTGTTTGCTGTCACTTTTGATGGCAGTTGTATAAAAATATCAAATTTGAATTTGAATAGTTCCTTCTTGCCACTCTGTCCTTCAAAAAGTGTGGTCAAAGTTCACAGAAGTGAACACTTCTGCAGCAACGATGCTATTGATATATTCACTCGATGCTTGGACTATTGAAATCGAAAACCATGAAATCATCCACAAGAGTGGCATCGGAATCAGATAATAATTTATCTGGTGCAAGTATGAATCCCAATAATCGCCATCGTGTCTCGCCAAGCCTAAAAGATCTTGACATTTCATGCTCACCGATGGGAAAACTCGCAATGCTCTTAACATTGTTCACTCGAACCATAAATCGAATTGTTTTCTGATCCGTAAAGGGGTCATCGGTTGTCTCGGTATTTCTTTAGATGGTATCGGAACAGACACTGCTTAGGATAGGAAAAAGATTAGTCCTTGCACAATATTGTGATAACCTACTGGGGAAAAATGTTAAACGTCACTTTCATTCAATCGAGAAGGCTGAGAATCGGAGGTTGAAGATCAAGAGATATCGATTGGAACAATTCAAGACAATTTTTCTGAAGAATGCTTCCAGAAAAATCAACAACTTCGAATCTGAAAAATTGAATGATAAATGTTGTTAATCAACTTCCAAACGTTCCATATCAAGAATCAGGATATTAAGAAGTCCTGAAAGATATGAAATATAAGATTAACTTGCACTGAAAAACCGCTTCATTAAATTTATATTACTACTACTATTACTAATTATTATTTAATAACTAAAAAATAATTGGGGTTATTCGGTAAATTTTTTTTTCGAGAACTCAACTTCTTTCGTAACAGTGCAGTGGCGAGAGAATATACAGGGTGTCCCACTGGGAGTGCCCATTAGAAGTTTATGGAGAAATAATTATTCGATGATTTCCACATTTCGTATGAAGATATAAGCCAAGAAGACCTTCATTTATGATATATTTTCAAATATCAATGACCTCCGCTTTCACCGGAAGTGGTATCAACTTTCTTATTTCAAATGGAACACCCTGTATATTATGACTTTTTATGATAGATCTTCGAATGCCACATTAATTTTATGTATCACTCCCTATAGCCATCTAGAGCCGTTTTCGAGTTATTCACTGTTTTTCCAAAAAATTTACAAATTGAGGCTTGTAGAACACTGAGAATTCAATGAAAGCACAACGCACAATCTCAGATCTGTTTTTTGAAATGGGTTACTGACAAGATATTCGACATAACTCTGTCTAGAATATAACGTTGTGATGTACTAGGAAGTAAAATGAGAGTGTCAAAGTGGAAATTCAAAAAAAGGCAAAAACTTGATTTTTTCTAATGGAAACCATAGTTTTTTCACTCACATATCAATTAGTGAGGTAAAAATGGGTATAGTTTATTGAGGGCTCTCAATATCCAAAATGTCGAGATATTCAGGAAAAACTGTTAGAGTGTCAAAGTTTGAATTCCAAAAAAGGCAGAAATTCGATTTTTCCAAATGGAAACCGTATTCTTTTCACTCCCATTTCAATTTGTGAGGAAGAAATAAGTAGAGTTTTTTAAGGGTTCCCTATATCTAAAATATACCATTTTCGAGATATTCAGAAATAACTGTTAGCAACGAGCATATTATAATATGTGAGGTATCAATTATGATCTATGTTCACCCTTTCATAAGAATCTTTATGACTTTATTCAAAATAATCCAGGTTTGTTCCAACTGAAGAATTTATCGTGCAATGTATTGGCAGAATTCTGTTGCAGAATGAATAAGGAAATCTATAAACCAAGAAATATTGAGAAGGTGCGAAAAATGTTTGGAAGTAGGTGGACGAAATTTTCAAAATGTGTTATGATTCAATTATCTCTTCTGATATATCTGAATAAAAGTTCGAAATGTTTCATGACTTGTTTTATAAGTTTTGTATAACAATTTAATCTTTGGATATGTATGTCATATTTTCCTAAAAATAAATCGTTATTTTCATTATGAGCAGTGAAAAAACTAGTGGTCGTTTTCTTCGAACAATAAAATAAGTTTTGAGGAATATCAATAACAGAAGCAAGGGAAATTATTCTGAATAAAGTCAAAGATTTTCATGAAAGGGAGAACATAGATCATATTATAATAATATTAAGCTCGTAGTAGTCATTTCTGAATATCTCGAGAATGGTACATTTCAGATATAGCTAACTCTGAATAGACTCCACTTATTTTTACCCCACAAATTCATAGGTAAGTGAAAAAAATACGGTTTTCATTTGAAAAAATCGAATTTCTTGTTTTTTTTTTTGAATTCCAACTTTGATACTCCAATTTTACCTCCCAGTATATCAAAACGTTATTTTCTCTACAGAGTGACGCCGAATATCTTTCCGGTAACCCATTTCAAAAAACAGATCTGAGATTGTGCTTTGCGCTTTCATTGATTTTTCAGTGTTCTATAAGCCTCAATTTATATTTTTTTTCACAAAACAGTGAATAACTCGAAAACGGCTTTAGATGGCTATAGGGAATGATACATAAAATAACGTGGCATTCGAAGATCTACCAAAAAAACCAATAATATACAGGGTGTTCCATTTGAAATAACAATGTTGATACCATTTCCGGTGAAAACGGAAGTCATTGATATTTGAAAATATATCATAAATTAAGGTCCACTTGGCTTATATATCCACTCAAAAGTAGAAATCGATCGAATAATTATTTCTCCATAAACTTCTAATGGGCACTCCCGGTGGGACACCATGCATACAGGGTGAGTCTTTGACTTGTACATATATTTTAACCGTAGATTCCTGAGGTCAAAAAAAAACACTTTTTTCCTTTACTATTTTTTCCGATTCGGCCTAGAAAAAAAGATATAGCCATTTTAAACTTTCATAATGAGCTATGCCACTCCTGGATATCATAGATATATGCTTGCCATTCAAAACTTGGAAATAATAACCAACTGTACAATAAAAACAAGCGTCAATTTACTTTTTCAATCCTATTCGATGAAAAATGAAGTACGATTTTGTTAGTTCTGAATAATTACCGAATTTATAAAATTTACCTACAATGAATACTTATACTTCATACAGAATTTCGATAGTGGCAAATGTTGAATATTCTTCTCTTGATTTCTTTTCCATTATTGATAATGAAGTATTCAGCTTGCTATGACATATATCTTCAGTATGTTAACATTTTCATCGTTGTTTATAAAATTTCCTGAGGTTCTCCAACAGAATCATAACCTTTCATTTCCAAAAATAAACAAATGTTCACCGCTAAGCTGAACGTTGCCAGTTAGGTTAGAACTCCGTAACCATAGATCATAGACCTATTAGAAAGTATAGAGTGTGCATAGACTCAACACATTATAATGATCAAATGTCATTTTGTGTTGATAGTTTTTTTCAATTATAACGCTGTGTGTGAAAAATTTGTTATCTGAAATTTGACTTATCTTTCCAGAAGATACTCATCATTATGTTTAATATACTTTATAATTTAATGAAAAGGAAAAAATTTCAACTTTGACAAAGCAGATTTTTCGCGACTCTTCTATGTTGATCGTTGTTGCGCATAGAGTGATTGACAAACAATTCAAATTGGGAATTAATGGTATCGTGATTTTCAATTAGAACGTTATTAACAGCAGTTTTGTGAATAATGTGGCTGAATTGTGATCGTGTGTAGGTTGAGATTCGGATGGTGGTGCCAGAGACACCAACATGATTTTCTCTGGGTGGAGCATTCACTCTGGCTTTTAATGAAAGCGGGAAGTTAGGGCTTCTAACGAACAATCCCCTTTAAAAACATGCAACTTGCCTGAAGGATTAGGTATTCAGAAAGAAGTGTGTAAATTTGCTCGAATAAATAAGGATGTAAATCGAAGAAGTAGAGGTGAGCTCATTAATATACCTCAATTTACAAAGTCCGCTAGTTCCCTTTCCATTCATAATAACCTTGTCCTTCCAGAACATAAATTCTCGGATTTAAACGTGATGATTTTCCACGTGACAACGTTGCAAAAATTGAATTCTGTGCATATTTTCGACAGAACTACATTCAGCCAAAGTACCCAATTTTTGGAATTTCTCATAAAAAAATTTTCTTTCAATATGGAATTACTCGTAAACGGCGGGTTTCACAAGATAATATCAAGAATACTTTTATATTCCAAAATGAATTAATATTCATCTCATCACATTGAATTTACTGTTTACAATTAGACTCTTTGAATTTCTGGTGAATTTATGGAATGTTATGGTCATAATTGGCGGATGTTAGTGGCATTTTGTAATGGGGATAGATTAATCACGTTTATGAAAAACTATATTCCGAAAATCACTTCATTCGACCGATTCGATTGCGAAATATAACTGAAAATTAAATTTTTTCATGGATTTTCGACAGCCTGTATCTTTTCAACGAGGACGAATCGAAAAAAATGGAAGATGAAAAAAGTGTTTCTTCTGACCAGAGGAATCTACGATTAAAATATGTGTACAAGTCAAAGACCCACCCTGTATATAGGCGTAATCGCCGAATGCTTGCAATTAATGGCGGAGGGCCCCATTGCGCAACATCCTGTATATCCATTCGGATCCTGTCCGAGTGAATCTACAAAATGAAATGACCCTGATCCTCGGATAAAGCCAGACTTATACCAAACGGATATCGTGTTTTAATGTCACAGCCATTTCCTCTGCGATTCGATTCGACCGATAACATCGTAGGAAATGAGGAAAAGGGGATTCTTTTATTGGCGCAGCCAGAAAAGGCGAAGGTTTCTGTAGCAATTATTTAAAATCACGGACCCTATCACTTCGTTTGTTACCGACAAAAGATCGTTCCCTTTGACGGTGGAGAATCTGAAAGGGATTTGTGGACTTCGTCTATTCCCAACGTTGAAAGGAAAGTTTAAGTTTGATGAAGGCAGGAGATTATGGTTCATTATGATGGGATATTTCAGAATCTTCTGTAAGTTGTCGCTAATTTTGTTAGCGGGGAGAAACAGGACCAAGGGAAATTCGTGATCTAAGAATCTTCAAAGCCATTATGAATATCTGGGGGTATAGTAAAGCCCCCAAGGCTGAAAGCAGAGAAAAAATTCGGCGAGGATGAGTTTGGTATAGGGGGATAAAAGAAAAACATCAGATTGTTTTGATAAGAGAAAGAACGTTGAAATTCTATTATAGTTGAGATTCAACCCACAGCCATATCGCCTCAGCCCTTAAAGCCCTAAATTTCGAACGTGAAAGATGGGATAAGTAAAAGGTTTCTTCATCCCGAGTTCAGAAATAGTTATTCTCCTATTAAGTGCGGAAATGTACTTTCCCTACAAAATAAGAACAATATTTTTTTTTGTACAAAAAATATTTCAATGAGTGAAACTTTTGAAATTATCTGTTTTGATTGAACGGTTTCAATGAGAAGTTTAAGAACATAGGATATAATTAAATACATAGATTCATGAATACTATACCTAGGTTTATCTGTATACAGGGTGGCCATTTGAAAACGAAACAGACGAGATTACAGACGAAATAAATTTTTTCGATAGAAATGCTCGGACAGGTCGATTTCTGTTTCGAGGGGGACAACTTAAGATGTAGGTTACGGACGCATAGCGCTTCAACCCTTGCTACTACAACCCTCACCCCCAATTTCTGAATAGGGAAGATAGGGTGAGTGATACCTCATTTGAAAGGTTTTTCACAAAAAAAACACTACAAGTGCCATGAAAACACCACTTCATTCTCAAATGCTTAGTCTAGAATATTTCGAGAACTAATGCATAAAATGAAAAAACAATTACTGTGCTGAAATTAGCATAAAACCACCTTTCAAATGAGGTATCACTCACCCCATCTTCCCTATTCAAAAATTGGTGGTGAGGGTTGTAGTAGCAAGGGTTGAAGCGCTATGCGTCCGTAACCTACATCTTAAGTTGTCCCCCTCGAAACAGAAATTGACCTGTCTGAGCATTTCTATCGAAAAAATTTATTTCGTCTGTAATCTCGTCTGTTTCGTTTTCAAATGGCCACCCTGTATAAGATATAAAAGTTTCTCAAAATTGATTGACGATGATGGTTTTTCACTTGTTCAACTAAAGAGCGACCAATGGATTTGACAGTATCAACTCTTCAGTCATCACGAAAATTGATAGACAAAAATCAGATCTTGCCTTCAGGCAGTGACAAATTAGCCCTGGCAAATCGAGAACTTTTCATCAAGGCCATTATCCCGAATAAAACTAGTTTTCTATATCATCCAGTATCCGGAGCGCTGCAATAAAAAAGTTGAATAAACGGTTTCATCGCCTCCGCAAAGAAGGAATTCCGAAGATATATCAGCTCGACTATGGTCGGGCGACCTTTAGCGATCGACCGTTATTCGAGAAAACACTCCCGTTGCATTATCGGAGTCAATAACAAAGTTCAGTGCATGCTGCATTACGATAACAACGCAATAATGCAAATTGCTTTGTTTTTCATCCAGCGATCCGTTCATTGATGCACGATATTCTGCTGGCTGATACCGGGGGTAAAGAGTTTCACGACCTAATGGTCGTCCAAGGCTGAATAAAGCCTTGAAATGGCTTTTATTTGTTTCTCATTTGTGAACGTCAGTTTAAAAAGCACAATATTCATCAAGAAAGTTCATTTCATCAAGTCACTAACTGACAGTTAACTTGCAAAATTTTTACAAGTTAGTAGTAATATTTATGGTAGAAAATTTTGTTTTATCGTCACATTTTATCTAAAATCAAGGTACAATTGTTATCTCCAGTATCACAGATTTTTGATGATGAAAGAGTTGATACTGATGATCATGAACCATCTGTTGACTCAGAAACTGTTGAACTCGAGGACTGCAGAATATTTGTACTCTCGTTACTACCAAATAATTTACTAGACATTTCGATTTTTTGTTGACCGAATCATCGACATAACTCATCGCAGTTTCGTTACATCGACAACATCCAAGAATCCCAAATATTGTTACAATTTTCGCCACTGGTCATCAGGAGCATGTAAAGGAAATTGTTCAGCATCTTCTTTACTTAATACCTTGGCCTTTTTTGGCGTATAACGCTCATTTTTTCGTTTCAGAAACGCTATTACTTTTTGAAATCTGCAAAAAATCAGCATATTTTTCAATAAATTTTCCAAGGAAAACAAACCTGCGAATAGGGGCATTTTCTTTCATTTCCAAGCAGCTTTTCAGCATAGACCATTTTGCCCATAAAGTATAAGGGCTGAATCTAGCTGATAATTGATTCAAGTAGACCAACAAAACATCTTCAGTTACCCCAATCACACTATTTTTGTTTTGCCACTTTTTGAAGTCGTCGTATTCTCCCTGATTTTGCAGGTAATATACTTCATGCTGCACTGCTGGCTGCCTCGATAATTTCTTTTGGTACATTCATTTTCGATTTCGCCAAAATAAATGTAAAGAAAAATAACCAGACATGTTCATGGCAACGCTTCCATAGCTCACGACATTTGCGACAAATTATTGAGATTTTTTTTTGATTTATCTAACCTTTTTACAAATGAGAAACAAAGTAAATATAAAAAAATACACGCCAGGTAACGGGTTTTACTGGCTCAAGGAGGTAACTGACTCGCCTGCGGCTCGTCAGTTATATCCTCCATTCGCCAGTAAAAATCCCTCTTACCTTGCTAGTATCGTTATATACTATATTCCAATGGAATTCCAGGGGTGCCTAAAACTGACACATCAGGGTTGATAGAAATGGACAGTTACACTATAGAGCAAAACACAACTCTATGCGAGACCGCCGGCGTTAGCTGGAACTAAGCCCGATACGAGTATTGGTTTCGACAGTTAATACGTGACAGCTGTGTTGATTTGTTTATTTTCACGTCTTTATTGCGATAAAAAGATATGCCTGGAGAAAAAACCCTGAAAAACACTAATTGTTGTGTTTATGGATGTAATTCTAAAAAATCTACGAATCCTGGAGTCCATTTTCATTATTTTCGTGATAAAAATAAAAATGTTTACGTAACCAACAAACTAGAAATCACAAAGGAAATCAATAGACGTAAATCCTGGGAGCATGTTTCGATAATGAAAAAACCTGTATCTAAACATATCAGAGTATGCTCACACGATTTCTGACTAGAAGATTATAGAATGAAAACAGGCAAGAGTGGAAACTGATGTCAATTTAAAACAATGCTTCATATGTTTTGAATTATTTCAGAAACTCTCACTATTAAAACATTTCTGCTACTGGAGAAGAAAGCTGTACCTTCATGAAACCTACCAAAAAAAGCAGTTCAAGTCAAGACATTTCAACTTTTCGATCAGATCGTTCTTGTACAATAATTTTCATTCTCATCGAAATAAATTACTTTGAGTCCATTTGAATATATAAAAGTCTCAACAATTCAAAGAGCCTAGTTGAAAGTGGTGAATGCAGGTCATACGATAATGTGCAATGAAACTAGGGGCAATCTGAGTGTGATTCTCTTGATTGTTGCAAAAATGAACTCATATTCAGCAACGATCAAATCTATATGTAGAATTTCAACAAAATTCCGAAAATTGTCAATTTTAAACAATATATTATACATTTATGTATCAATTTGAATGTAATATAAAAAAATTGCTTGATAGTATTGTCATTTATTTAGCAACAAAAAAGGTGCAATCAATCGAAAGATAAGTTGAATAATTTCATTTTATTATAACTGCAGCCTAAGACACGAGTGAGGTGCAATAAATGTATAAAACATCAAAATCTAGCGAGTCATGAATTCTTCAACATGATTAATCGACGATCACAACATGTTCTGCATACATACCGTTCTCTGGAGAATGTGCATTATTCAAAATGCATCCATTTTGTTTAAATAGATTTTTCCCTCCCTAAACAGAAAAAAAAAATTGTAGCTTCTATTAAATGAATATATTGTTCATGCTGATGTTCAATTACATTACAATCATGCATGTTTTCATATTCTGTTAGGTCACAAACTAATTTCAACCTTCCTTAGGTTTCATCAAATATGGATGATCCTAATGTTTTCTGTTTTGTACATTTCATTGTTATGGAAAGAAAATCAACAGAGACAAACCTAAACAATGAATTTTACCTTCACAATCAGTAGAATTGTCAAGATATTTTGTAGTAAGTACAACCTTGTACAGTAGAGTAGTAGGGCTAAAATATGCTTGCAAATTCCAGACAATCTTGCTTAGTATGTGTATGTTATCTTGTCAACCTTCACACCATCATTTTTATAAGACATCATTAACTCAATATGATGGGGTTGTCCTTGTAGAATTCCAATATTTTGAAATAATTTTTTTCCCACATAGAATCAAATGATTGCATTGTAACACTTGCTATCTCTCTACACAGCATCTATGAGCATGTAAATATTCGAAAATTTCCTATAATTTGTGTAACTTTTGGTAAAGATTTTGCCAGATGATCTGAAAAGCATTCAAAATTGAATAGTGCTCACCTCAATATTTTACATGAAATATAACAAAAAGCACAATATTACCTATACTTACACTCACAATATAACCCACAGGATCCACTATTAAGGAAACAACTTCGATTATTGATAATCCATAAACGTTCAAACTTGAAAATCTCATAGATCCCAAATAGAAAGCTAATGTAAACACGAAAAAATACTCGTTTCTGTAAACAGCTGATCGGCGAATGCAGCGAAACCATTGGTAATTATTTTGTCCAATAAAGACATTTGTTATCATTGTACAATACTTCAAGGACACTCAAAATGTGGAAACCGCGGATGGATCCTTGAGTAACACCAAGTTCGTTGTCTTGCACAATATCGAAACAATATATCTGGATCTTGTGGGTAAAATGCAAGTTCACATCAACAACTGCATACTCAGGGAAAATTTTAAGAATCTTGCTGATGTCTCCTGAATGTTATCACAACCCTTTCAACCTTTCACTCAACAATGAGTACTATTGAATAAACTCCTCAGTGTGTACTGAAAGCGACGCTGAAATAACTCACGTCCACATGAAGAGATTAGGAATGAACTCATTACCCGAAAAAAATTAATGGGTGTTCCTAAGAACCATTAATCATTTTTCCCGATTGTATATCTGAAAAGAACTAAATCTTAGGCAGTGAAAAATGGAAGTCTTACAAATTTCTATTCATTTCAGGACCCCAGATAAGAACTCCCCGCCGGAATATACCCAATGAATTATGCTCTTCCGCTGATAACATCTACAAGACTCAACATGGAAGCTAAAGTAGTTTTTTTTTCGCTGCTCCATCTGCTCTCAGGTAAGTGAACTAATTCGAAATTCTCTCGAACTAATTGGTGGATGTTATAACATACTTACGAGTTTCCTGAAAATATAATAGAAACTTCGTTGGATGTTTCATTAAGGGTTAGTATATGTTACGTTCGTATGGATGCAAACAGTACTCTCAGGTTACGAATGAGCTCGATGTTTGAAACCACAAGGCTGAAAGCATCATTACATCTTGCTACGTTCGCGTTGAATAATCTAATGGATTCAGGGGTGAAATATAGTGAATTTTTCAGGTCAACGTTTGTCTTCACAAGTTCTTGGTATAAGACTTGTATATTCTATTACGTGTACAACTTTGCTCCCTCCATGCAGGTGCCTGTAATTTATTCAAACTTTCAAGTTCGTTCCTTCATCATGATTGTTCTGTTTCGTTTTTTTAGTTGGGGTACTTTGAAGAATACTTTTTCTTTGTTTTGTTTCCAGAGTTTCTCAACACATCTCTTGACTCATTAGGAGGCAGGAATTTTGGTTCTGAAGTTTTTCTTCGTGATAGCTTTCCACACAATTGTATGGTACCTAGTTTATCTTGAGAATATTTCAATAGTTTTTTGTTCTTTTTGTATAAAGTCGAGTTGTCAGAATGTTTTTTATATCTTCAACTGGTGCAGCTCTTCTTATGATGTAGCTAGAAGATTATTGCAATTTATTTCTAGTCAACTGCTGATACAAGAACGTGGGTTGCAAATTGGTGAATGCGTTTCGTTAATGAGAATAAATGAGCATTGATATTAAATACTATATTCTTCCTCTCCACATTCTTGTTTGCTTGGTGTTTTCTTTCCTTTCATTTTTGTTTCTTTATTATATCGTTCTAATAATTGAAGAATGAGTTGACTCACAAAATTATCAAATACACTGAGCAAAAAAATTAACGCACATTCTGAAAATCTCAATTTTAATGAAAGTTAACTGTACATTGACTTTATAACTTATATTTTATATTCTCTCGGGAAGGTTTTGAATGAAACAAGACACATTAAATGAAAGAAAAAATCAGGATTTCACCGAATCTTATGTGAAAGAAGAGAAATGAACAATTTTCGAAATACTGAAATGCTGATAAGTGATTTAATACTTGGTATTTCCACCCCTTGTGTTAATTACAGCTCGGCAACAACGGTTCATACTCAAAATAAGTGATCTTAAAATGTTCTGATCTAATCCTTTCCAGATTTCTCCGAGTTGGATTCCCAAGTCATTGAGAGTAGCTTGATGATTTTCTGAACTTCTCAGCCTTTTATTGAGGTTGTTCCAAACCTGCTCAATCAGATTGAGATCTGGACTTCTTGCTAGCCGAAAAAAAATTATTGATCACAGGAATTGATCGAGAACAACTGATTCTAGAATGGAGCCAATACATTCAAAATCTGATAATATCATCTTTTTTTATTCCTGCTAGAAAAAAACATCCGTTTTGAAGAAAAACATTGAAAGTGGAGAACATATGCATGCATAATTCTGATAAAAATAATTATCATTGAGAACACCTTCAGTTGTAGAATAAATTTGAGATTTCCTTGATGTGCGTTAATTTTTTTGCGCAGTGTATTTGAATATAGTTGAAGGAAACCACGAATGAATTTCAATTGAAATGATGGCCGTGAATTTCTGATATCAACACAGAACTTTAACTGACTGTACTATTTTTGAAAAATGTTTGTTATCAGCCCCTCAGATTTCTGCTGAAGCTATCAATTTTTCAGTATGTATCATTGTATCGATTTCCACCTACCGCATTCTACCAATCGTTGAACATCCTATAAAAGATATTCAAGGATGCAACCGATGATGTAACGTACAACGATCCCATCTCGAACAATGGACGCGGAAAACGCCAATTATTTGCCAAAAATCCCACGAACAATGGCCGAATTCGATACAGTTTCATGAATAAACCTAATAGGCTTGCTCAATGAATCAACAAACAACGGCGTGATATAAGCGATGTTGCATTACTGGTACATGCACAATTAGCATCGAAACGAAGGCAACGGAAGAGGCCGTTCGCAATTTACGATACAGCTGCGAAGTCCAATAAATTCGACTGCGGCTAATTTACATTTCGAAACGTATAAATCCGAGGATCCCATCTAAAATTGCGGTTTCTCGAGAACAACCAGAGTGCAATAAAACACTCTTTCGCGAAAAGCATAGATGAGTTTTGAATCTAGGATTTGCTGAGAGTTCGTAGAGTTTCTCAATACGAAAAAAAACACTGTTTGAATTGAATGAAACTTTTTTGTCTTTCAGAAAAAATTCAATATGCAATAATAAGAGAGAAGTACAAAATTTGGAATATACTGCTCCACAAGAGCTGGGATATTGTATTCAATCGTTTTGAAAAGTATGTATTATTCGAGAAAATCGCTGTAAAATCATTTGAAGCTCAATAACAACTCGAATCGATTTAATAAAAATCAGTATGAGACATTTCATCAATCTGGTCGCCTTTTTTCTGAAGTTTGGTTCTTTGCATATGCTTCATGAATGATCTCATTTTGAAATGGAGTCAGTTTATCAACGGCTTCGATTTGAAACGAGTTTTCTGGAAATGCCAAGACATAAATTAACAAACGCTGAGGCTAATAGGGCTATGGGAATGCTAACTCAGGTTGTTGTAGCGGAGTAGCTCCAAATCAGCCAAAGTGTGATACCTCGACTGTGGAACAGGTTCAGGGAGACAGGCTCCGTGTTGGAAAGACCAAGGCTTGGTGGGCGACGAATAACGACACCTGTCCGGGATCGTTGCATCATTTTTTCGGCGAAAATACAGCCTACATATACCTGTAGAATGCTACCGAATACTCTTCAAAATACAGAGGGGGCCAAGTATCCATCGAAACATCGCACAGATCTTCACATTTGTCCTGGGAATATGACCGCCTCACACCTTTGGGGGCATGTCATTGACAATGTTTTGCCAAATTTTCACGCTGCAATCGGTGAAATTTTTCAATTTCTAGACGATAACGCTAAAAGACACTGTCAGCCATAGTTGAGAATGCGCGCGAGGAGCTTGGTATTCCATATTTACCAATACCTCCGCACTCACCGGATTTAAATTGCGTAGAACATGCATGTTATATGCTCCAAAGGAGATTAAATAATCATCAACCTACCCCAAAATTCTTAAATGATCTGAGAGAGCTTCTGCCGCGTTTATGGAACCAAATACCTCTAGAAATGTTCAACAACCTCGTGTGTAGTATGCAAAGAAGATGTCAAGCTGCTATTGATGCTCGTGGAGGCCATACATTGTATTGATAGTCTTTAAATGCTCGAATTCTCTGGGAATGAAATTTCGATATTTTACACGATTTTTCTTAACAACCCTGTATACGTTGCAGACCTAAAGGCTGAAATTAATTTCATTTCCTGCAACTTGAAATCATTTTAATATGAATTTTAATCACGAAATCCCATTCAAACTAAATTTTTTTGGAATTTGAGTCAATATCCCTAACTCGTGTGGAGCAGTTTATTTATATTTATCAGTTATATATTTTGTGTTTATTGCACCTCATAACCGGTTTTCTATAACACCCTAGCGCATTTTCAGCGGGGGCCTATTGATCATTACGATGCGAGAAGCAAAATCTAGAAGGATGGAATTTATTACGCAGAATTTTGATACTAGTTCCCTTGTTTATAATCACTTGTTATTCAATGAAATGTAATTGCGGAAGTTGGCTGATAGAGGGCGTTTTATTAAACTCCTCTATCATTATATTTGTCGTGATAAAATCTCATATTTGTCTATACTTATCTACAACATATGTAACATTGGATTTTGAAGGGCCGCATTCAGTTTCCAATTTGAATTGAATTCATTAAATGTGCATCTCAAACTATATATGTCCATTGAATAACTAGAGTTACATAAACAATGCTAGTATGAGCGACAACTCAACAAACGAAGTCTAACTTGATTACAATTGAAAGTGCAGTTTTAAATTTTTCGGTAAAATCATGTGATCGAAAATTTGAAATGGGTAGTTCCAACCCTTCTGACGTATTCTCCAGACGTTGGTTCCTCCGACTATCACACTGTTTAGATTAATGGCACAAGGTGTTATCAAGAAGTGAAAAAAACAGTTTTATCAACGTGGGATTGGTGCGCTGCACGGAAGAATTGAGAAAATAGTAGCCAGCTACAGACAACACTTTGACTCATAAACATAAATGTATCTGTTATAATTTTATAAATAATTCCTTTTTTTTTGTTTTTTTATGTTCAAGTCTGAGGGCTTTGTAGAGTCTTCAATACATAGAATTTTGTGAAAAAAGTTTTTTTAAGAAAAAAAAAATAAATCCAAAAAAAAAATTCTCTCGGCGGCCATACCGCAAACTATGTTGAAACATAGTTATGAATTAAATAGTAATAATCGAAATAAATATCATATTCCATTAGAATATATGTATCATCATGGAGATTCAAAAATCAAATCACCATTTTCATCAAGAAAACTTCGACAGTTAAAAAACCGTGAGAAATTTCATCAACTCCCCTAGTCTTGTCAGCCCTTATCAATTAACCTCGTGATGTCTCAGACGTTCTGACGCTGTCACCTGGGAAAGATTGAATTAATTAAATTCAGTTCTTGGCGATATATCCGAACTTGTACGTCTTAATAGAATCCTAAAGTTTCGAATGGGCCATGAATGAAAGAAGAAACTTTATAATTAATGAAACTTTCCACCTGAGAGATACAGATTTGTCTGGAATCGTAATTGAACATATTACTTACCTATCCTATTCTCTCTCCTTCGGATCTCGTTTCGAAGTTCATGAACTTCTGCAATATTCCGAGATGGATTCTCAATTATTGTTTCCTCGGAGATACGATCGGAAACTTCGGATATAGCGAATTATGAAAGATTCGAGATGAGTTTTATCGATGCACGACATTTTGTTCGGACTTACATCGCATTTTCTCTATTTTTCTTCATTCGCCTGTCTAGAATTAGTATCCAAATACAGTAGATTACCCATAATTTATTTTTTCCTTCAATGTATATCTTGATTGAAATTGCCAAAAAACTTGTTTTTAATTTGGAGTTAAGATTCAAAATCATGTGAAAAGCAAGGTGTACAGGGTGGGCATATTTCGATGTTTTAGCAGTACAACTTTTGAACCAGAGGAGATAGACAAAATATGATATACCATTCTCGATCTCTCCTTCGGAGAAACTAACAAGAGTTTTATTAATTTTTGGCTACCTTCTTTTGTTTTCGATTTATAAGCGAAAATTGAAAAAATGGCGATATCGTAAAAAATTTATATCTCCGCTAATACTGATGATAGAGCTCTGAAACTAAAACAGGTTTTTTACCAACTTTTATACTCATATTGATACAAACCAAACGATGTAATGTATATTCTGGAAATCAGAAAAAATTAAGCTTTCAGAAAATGGCACAGAAATCTAGTGTTTCTATTCAAGAAAACATAACTTTGGGTCATAGCTTCGTAATTAAAAATGATGCAAGAAAGACGAGCATGCCACTGGATTCTACGTTAAAAGTGCCTGTATAATGTTTTAATTTCAGAGCTCTATCATCAGTATTAGCGGAGATATGAATTTTTTCCGATATCGCAATTTTAAAAATTTTCGCTTATAAGTCGAAAACAAAAGAAGGTAGCCAAAAATTAATAAAACTCTTGTTAGTTTCTCCGAAGGAGAGATCGAGAATGGTATATCATATTTTGTCTATCTCCTCTGGTTCAAAAGTTGTAGTGCTAAAATATCGAAATATGCCCACCCTGTACAGGTAATTGTCCTTCAAGAGAACCTTTTTAGAAATAAGGTGACGTAAGAGAGGTCCAAACACCTAAACTTCAATAGATTGATGCATTATTTTAGACTCATGATTTAATAGGTGTACAGGGTATCCCAAATTGCTTGATTTTGGCTGTTTCTGGTTCTTCTAGACTAGATAAGTAAAAACGTTGAAAAAAGTCCTGGGCTCGATTACCGCGAAAACACCAGCAGTGAAAACCGTTTCACGATATCTTCTTTTGTTTTGAAGATATAAAAAAATTTTGAATTTTTTTTGATTTCGAAAATGTGTCATAACTTTTTCATTTTCGAAAATATCTGAAAAAGATGAGAACTTTTAAAAAGCACTTTTCACTGGAAATAAGACATTATTTCAAATGTTTTTTATCCTTAATTTTTTTTCATGATAGGATGGGAAAAAAGACGTACGTATTTGAAATAAAAAAGTGTTTTTTTTTCATGAGAAAAAAATTTAATATAGTTTCTTATTTCTGGTGAAAAAGCGCTTTTAGAAAGTTTTAATCGTTTTAAGATATTTTCATGAATGAAAAAGTTATGGCACACTCGATAATATATCAAAATTAAAACAAAAAATGAAGCCGTTGATAAACTGACTGCATTTCAAAATAAGAACATTCATAAAGCATATGCAAAGAACCAAACTTCAGAAAACAGGCGACCAGTTCGACGAAATGTCTCATACTGATTTTTATTCGATGGATTCAAGTTGTTATCGAGTTTTAAATGATTTTACAGCGATTTTCTGGAAAATAACATAATTTTCAAAACGATTGAATACGATATCCCTTACTATTGTGGAACAGTATATTTAATTGAGTCATGCTTGCCACTAGCAGCGAAAATCAACCCGGAATAAATTCAATTCAATACACGAAAGAAAATACAAAAGCAGGTTCGAAACAATCTTATCTTTTCCTTCATTTCCCCCTTCAATTGCCTTCCAGATATTTTTCTTGGCGAACATCGGCATCTCAAAAATAAAAGTCATTTTCTTCCAGTCAACAGAAGCTTCCCCCACTTTATCACACATCGTTACTCGAACAGAGTTCCTTCAAATCGTTCGAAAGTGTGAAAATGGCCTCACCCATTATTTCCCTTTGCTTCGTACCAGACTCCATGATGTGTTTGTATTCCAGATTCTTCCGAATCATAAATTCAAATGGACGCCATCTCGAATAACGACATCTTGAATGATAACAGAGTGAATATATGTACAGGGTGAGGCCTAGAAGAGTCTTGTAGTATTTTCCAGAAGTTTTCCATGACTGAGGGTTGCATACCATCAACAATTTTGATGATTTCTTCCAGAATTTCGTCCTTTAACACTTCAAATATCCTTAGGCAATGCTAAGAGACCTTGCCATGAAGTAACTTTACAGGAAGAAGTCACAGGGTCTCAAATCCGGATAGTGAGTGGGCCACGAAACGTTCTGGAACCAGAAGTGTTATATGAAGTGATATTAAAGGTTTTCCTCAATCTGTATACTCAAAATTTCCTCCAATCCGTTGGTACGTCACAGTGTCTATAACAACACGTTCCTCAAAGAAGTAAGGGCTATGATACCACTCGTCATATCAGACCCTAACTTTTGGGCTTTGAAGTGGTCTCAGTGAAGCTCAGATGGTATAATGTAGCCCATACTCCTCAGCTATACCCTCAATATACATATAATTGATTCTCCAAACTGGCATGAATAAATTTCTGGTTCCATTAATTCAGACAGAGATAATATATTGTTGTAGCATTACGCGTTTTCAGAAGTTTTGTTGCACAAGAGATTCATGAGGTTCAATTGATGTAAGGAGAAGAAACAAAATACAAGAACTTGAAGCTTGATAACTAAAGCTTTGCTTTCACAAAATCAACACGAGTTAGTTGATTTGATAGTACCATCTCGTATTTCGAAGCAACATTAGAAGGAAAGTAAATATATATGTTATGTGGAATTTTTAGGTTCTTTCAAAACACAACAGCCTTACTCAGACAGTAGGAAAATGTACCTATAAGAAAGAGTTTCTGGAGAAGGAGAAAACTGAAAGAGAAACACTCTGGCAGAATCTCCCAGGGTTGGATCACTCCAAAAAGTTCCTTCGGAATTTTGAAACTGCAAAATCCACAAGATATTTGGATCTCAGTAAGAACCAACTACACCTCCTCACTGGCTTTCTACTGGGCATTGTAGCCTCAGAAAGCACTTGCTGAGAATGGGAGTATCGGACACTGATGAGTGTAGATTCTTTGGGGAGGAGGAAGAAACTCCTATTCACCTAAACACGGAATGCTTTGGCATTGTAAGCCAAGGGAAACAATACTTTGGTCATGAGACCTGTAGGAGTGAGGAATTAGCCTCACTGAAGCCTTCCGAGATATTGGATTTCATAAGATCTCTGGGACTGGAAGGCGAGCTGTAAAGCAGGGCACAATAGACCATCAGGTCGCAGTGTACTGTAACCCCTTTTAAACTATGAACTACTCAGACAGTTACTACCGAACTGATTCCAACTGAGAACAATTTCCGTGTTTTTAACGCCATTGCACAATAAAAAACATGCGTTCCTGATGAAAACTATGTCAGAGTGTTCGTAAGGGACCCAGCTATCACATACTCAAGCTCTGACCTTCAAAACATACAGGGTGGCCATTTGAACACGAAACAGACGAGATTACAGACGGAATAAATTTTTTCGATAGAAATTCTCGGACAGGTCGATTTCTGTTTCGAGGGGGACAACTTAAGATGTAGGTTACGGACGCATAGCGCTTCAACCCTTGCTACTACAACCCTCACCCCCAATTTTTGAATAGGGAAGATGGGGTGAGTGATACCTCATTTGAAAGGTATTTTCATACTGATTTCAGCACAGTAATTGTTTTTTCATTTTATGCATTAGTTCTCGAAATACAGGGTGGCCATTTGAAAACGAAACAGACGAGATTACAGACGAAATTAATTTTTTCGATAGAAATGATCGGACAGGTCGATTTCTGTTTCGAGGGGGACAACTTAAGATGTAGGTAACGGACGCATAGCGCTTTAACCTTTGCTACTACCCCCAATTTTTGAATAGGGAAGATGGGGTGAGTGATACCTCATTTGAAAGGTATTTTTATACTGATTTCAGCACAGTAATTGTTTTTTCATTTTATGCATTAGTTCTCGAAATATTCTTGACTAAGCTTTTGAAAATGAAGTGGTGTTTTCATGGCACTTGTAGTGTTTTTTTGTGAAGAACCTTTCAAATGAGGTATCACTTACCCCATCTTCCCTATTCAAAAATTGGGGGTAGTAGCAAGGGTTGAAGCGCTATGCGTCCGTAACCTACATCTCAAATTGTCCCCCGTCGAAACAGAAATCGACCTGTCCGAGCATTTCTATCGAAAAAATTTATTTCGTCTGTAATCTCGTCTGTTTCGTTTTCAAATGGCCACCCTGTATATGCGCGCCATCTACAGCATTTGTCTCAATCATATTTATTTGAACCACCCTCGTAGTACATGTGTCTGGTTGTGTTTTTATACGGTGAGTGATTTGAGAGTCTATTCTAGACGCTCGAAGACTAAAAAATGTCTATTTTTACCAAGATATTCGATTTCTTCAGAATCCTACCGGAGGAGAGCTCCCTATAGATTATCTATCACCTGACGATTGTTCAAAAAAAGTGGATAATTAAGATCATCCTCAATCCCCACTCTGCGCAATACAATCGTGATATAACTCCAATCTATTTCACCCCTGATATTCTCCATCACGTATTTTCCGAACGAAAAAAGGGAAAGAATAAAGCCTGTTAGAGTTTAATTGAAAATCCGATGAATATTCATTCGGTCTAGGAAATCCGGGATGAAGAGGACCAGCATTATGCCACTGCTAGTTGAATCGAGCAGATCGTTATTTAGATGCTGACTCTGCCGAATTGAACGTTGTTGGTCCAGCGGATGTTCTTGAAACGAAAACGTTTCTGGGGTTATATTCGCTCTGAATGAAGTAGGATATCAGCAAATTGAAGATTCTGCTCGAATCTCATTATGATAAATACAGCGTGTCCCAAAGAAAAATTGACCCATCAGAACATTGTTCAACCTTTTCATGAGTAATAGCTGTCGATACACAGGAGCTAGAGGTTGGAATACTCTTTAATAGTTCTTTTCCACAAGAATAATCTAGTCACCATATGTTATTTTTATTACTGGAAATACTGTTCTTTCGGAAGATAAGGCAATGAGGAATAATAAACTTTGTGAAAAAATTTTTAGTGCCCATTTTTACTCTAAAAATAATTGTCAGTAGTGACCAGATGGGCAATTTAGTTGATCAGGAATGCAGATTCTGTAGACTTTCAGAAGATGATCACAAGACTTTTGAATGAATGGAAAAGGATAGTCTAAATGAACTATAAATTGGAGCAGCATTAAATAATAGCCCAAGCTCCTCAGGAGTTTTTTAGATTTGCAGATAACGCTTCATATCTCCAAAGATTGAACCAAGCTAAAACGACCTCCAGAATTATAATAGTTATAATAAAACCCTTTTACACGAACATGAGATATACTGCTCCACAAGAGTTAGGGACATCGTATTCAATCATTTTGAAAAGTGAGTAATCTTCGGGAAAATCGCTGTAATAGTTATTTATGATATGAGTGTTAAAAGTGACGTTTTATTTCGTGAGTGAAAAACTTCACGAACAAAATAAAATCAGTTCTAACACAAATACCATACAATGTTTTTTGTACAACTGCCCTATTTTGATGATGAAATGGGCGAATTTGCAATGACAATTAACTTCAAAATGCATTTTAGATTCAAATAATCAAAAGGTTGTTGTGAATGGCAAACGTTGCCAACGTTATGATCACTAACAAATGAGAAAGGACGCTGTCATTTGAATTTCGTTCCTGTCCAATTTTCGTTTTGGGTTTTTAACTGCTTAATATGTTTGTCGAGAGTCCAATTATTAATAAAAGTGACGATTTGGTTGTTCCTCTGGATATTGAAGAGTCTGCAAGAAGAGCAAATCTGGAACTGCTACCTGAAAAATCTGTACAGCAGTACGATATTGCATATAACAATTTCCTGGCCTGGTGTAAATTGAAAAATATAAAAGGGAACTTCAGTGAAATTGTTTTCCTGGTATATGGAGTTCATCAACTTTGTGGAGCAAATTTTCAATGATAGAGTCAAGCGCCCTTGTTAAAAATGGTGTGGATATTAGTGGATATTTCAAGGTAAGAGCATATTTAAAAAGGAAAAATGAAGGATCTCGTCCCAAAAAATCGAAAATTCTCACTCGTGAACAAATTGAAAAGTTTATAAAGGAGGCCCCAGATGGAGAATACTTGATGGTTAAGGTTGCAACTATTTTCGGATTATTTGGAGCCTGTCAGCGTGTAGAATTATGTAATTTATCAGTGGAAGACATCGAAATATCAAATAAATCATTGGTTATACTTCCAGATATAGAAACGAAAGTCAGTCGTTCTTTCAGTATTATTGGGAAGTGTGTAAACTATTTTCATAAGTACTCTGCACTGCGCCCTTCTGTCATTAAACATCGTCGTTTTCTCCTGAAATACATGAATGATAAATGCACTGCCAATCCAGTTGGTATTAATATATTTGGATAAATTCCATCTATTGTTGCCGAATTTCTCAAACTGCCAGAACCAGAGCAATAAACAGGATACTGTTTTCGAAGATCCTCCGCTTCATTGCTAGCAGAATCAGGAGCAAATATCACGGATATAAAAAAACATGGTGGATGATAGTCTACGACGGTAGCCGAGGGCTATGTTGATCATTCCATTGCATATAGAAATGTCATTGCTGAAAAAATTCTCCCAACCTCAACAGATTTTGGATCATCAACATCCAATATTGTACTTCCGGTTTCTACAAGTACTGATGGTGCTGAGGATTCTTATAATGTGTTGCAAAGCTCCCTAACGTCACAGGGCATTAATGTTAGTAATTGTTCTAGTTTTACGATGAATATTAATGTTCATAAGTAATGATTGTTAAATATTGATAATAAAAAATTTGCAATTGCTGAATTTTTTTCATCTGATTTCTTCATAAGAAAATGTGTTTTCAGAACATATGTCTTCCTTGCACACCGATGAAGGAGAGATTTGAAGGCATGTACGAGGGAAGACTGAATAAAAACAATGCTTAATATTAGGTGAATTTGATGTGCAGAAAATTGAAAACCAAAGTATGAAAATTGTAGATTTATTTCAAAATAATATTTTATTAATAAAAAAAATGAAAATAAATCTGGTCGCATATTTTTAACATGCTTCCACGTAAACAATCAATTTGAACATTGTTTGCTGTCATTAGAATTGTCACTATTGATGGCAGTCCTACAAAAATATTTTTCGAAATTTTTCTGGGTAAATACTAGCAAACTTATATCTGCAATGAATCATTGGCAACCCTTTAGCCTCATCGTTTCGAAACACCGAAACCTGTTCCATTAAATGCAGATCCAACCAGATAGCCTTCATGTTAGATTGATCGATGTACACCCTCTAATTAAAACATTGAATTAACAATGTGAAGTACAAGTTCAGAACAAGAATTTAACAGGACTTCGGACACGATTTATTGCCATTAGGAGTCATGTATAAATCATCTGCAAATACCGTGGCATGGGATGCGTGAAAACACATGAACACGTAGTAGGCGTAGCCTGCGTTGCCCCAGATACGGCTTTTAACGTTGTGCAAATGAGCCGGTACATAATTCGATGTAATGACAATTAAATGCTCTCATAAGTACTCGCGAATCTTAATGGACGCCATGGAGTATAATGTACGTATGGGAAGGCTAATGTTGGGGACGTATATGTGCATATTTTTATACATTAGGATCTAATGGACTGCTGGGTTGCATGTTGGATGGGTTTGGGAATTGGTATAGGCCACTTGATGTCATTTTCACTCGCTACAGAGAAAAATTGAACGAAAGTTTGGTTCTGGTTTGAGAAAGGCAACTAACTAACTAACATCAGAAGTGGTAAGCACAGATAAAAGTGTGTTGGACTTCTGACGTTCTTTTGTCTCAGGGAAAGTGCTTATTTTTCTCTGTCTTCTTTCCAATATCTGAGGTGAAAAGTACTTGTTTTCCTCTCTTTCGAATTCTTACTGTGAGAAGAAGTATATTTTCCATGTGATATCTTCAATAATTTTATCCAAAAATCCTCGATCGACTGAGGCTGAATTTTGAAAAATTGAAATAGGCTTGTCGTGGTTATTTTTCGATTAATTTCTATTGTTGCTGGGCAAAGACAAGAAATATTGGTCAGGCAACAATTTGCCTTTATATTTCCTCTTGCTCCTTCAATTCTGCTGTTTCGAGGTAAGAACAGCATTCTTTCTTAGATTTATGATTGAGTATTGCATGATTGCTTCTATCATATGTAGAAATGAACTGCTCCACAAGAGTTAGGGTTATCGTATTCGATCGTCTTGAAAAGTATGTAGTCTTCGAGAAAATCCCTGTAAAATCAATTAAAACTCAACAACAACTTGAATAGATCCAATTGAAATCAGTATGAGACAGTTCGTCAATCTGGTCGCCTTGTTTTTGAAGTTTGGTTCTTTGCATATATGCTTCATGAATGTTTTTATTTTGAAATGAAATCAGTTTATCAACGGCGTGGATTGGAAATGAGTGTTCTGCAAATGCCAAGACGTAAATTAACAGGCGATGAGGCTAAATAGGGCTATCGGAATGCCACAGGGTGGCCTAACTCAGGTTGTTGTAGTGAAAAAGCTTCAAGTCAGCCAAAGTGTGATATCTTGACTTTGGAATAGGTTCAGCGAGACAGGTTCCGTGTTGAAAAGGCCAAGGCTTGGTGGGCGACGAAGATCAACACCTGCTCAGGATCGTTTCATCACTGTTTCGGCGAGAAGAAAGCCTACATCTACGTGTAGAATGCTACGAGATATTCTCCAAAAATCAGATGGAATCCACCGAAACCATCAGACGACGTTTGAGATTGGTGAGTCTAGGTTCAAGACGTTTCAGCAAAAAAAAAGCCTACATCTACGTGTAGAACGTTACAGAATACTGTTCAAAATGCAGATGGGGTCCAAGTTTCCATCGAAACCATCAGACGACGTTTGAGAGAGGTGAATCTAGGTTCTAGACGTCCATCAAGAGGAGTTCCATTAACTCGTGACCATAAGCGTCAAAGACTGGAATGGGCAAGGCAACATATCAATTGGATCGGTCAATCGATCCTTTTCACCGATGAATCTAGATATGGACGATTTATAGATTCTCGAACGATTAAGCATACCACGCATACCCCATAATCGTCGCTATGTGTAAGAAGTCGATCCATTTCGAGGGGGTAGTGTTATGGTATGGGCCTGGATTTGTTTCAATGGGCACACAGACACGCTCCAATCCTACCAGCTGAAATTAATTTCATTTCCTCAAAGATGCTTCCTGAAGCCACAAATAATACAATAAGTTCTTTGTCCAAAGAATTCTGCATTCGTCTTCCTCTACTTCCTGAGGTGGCAATTCCTCCTGAAGAATACAGAAATGATGAAATCCCTTGCTAGGATTCTGGTACTATCTAGATTTCGCAGTTTCGAAGAAACTCTTTGAAATGGAACCACGAAAAATTTTGTCCGAAAGTTATTCTACTCTGTTCTTTTTCTTCTTCGGTAGTTTTCATTTTGGGTACATTCACCTTTACCACAGAAAGCTTCCAGGCCAATGAAAAGAGTTTGTGCATTGTCTCATTTCTATCGAGTTAGTAGGTCGACAATATATAAAAGGCTATAATCTTCTGGTTTAGGCCTACCATCTGAAGTCCTTCAAATGTTGGTTATTTCATTTGATGACTTCGGCCAGTTTCAGCTAGGGCACCTCGGGTTTGCTAAGCCCGTACTCTGAAAAAATGTCTCAGAGTCCCTGAGGAATGAATATTATTTAGTTAATAACGTAATTCCATAGAGTGTAAGAGTCCAGAATTAATTATTTGATCGCAAAGAACAAATGACGGAACCCTCGAAAAAAAAATAGAACCATGGATTTCAAACTAAACTGTGATGTTTCCACACTAATTTATGTTAGCAGTAGGAAATGCAAACTTTCAAATGTGCATAAAAATAAATAGAGAACTCTATACTGGAAATTTTTGATGTCCGTACAACTAATGCCCTTTCTAGGAATAAGAAATATCAACAAGAAGGTTTTCAGTTACATCTAGGGATTATTAGAAGCACTTATTTATGATGATGCCGAATGGCATCACTGGGCTGGAAAGGGATATACCAATTGCAGATACTGTTGTCCATTGCATCTCTAATACATATGTACTAATTTGACTAATTTTCACTAGGTATTATGTGCTTCCTGAAGATACGGTGTTAGGTGAGGAATCGGTTGAGAAGATTTAGCATATTTTTACCAAATTCCAGTGTTGAAGAAAAGAAAGAGCCAGCACCAAGAGATTTCATCAGATTGTATTAGTTTTATTCATACATGGAAACATACCTGATTGAATATGATGATATATGATTGACGATATGATAACCATTATGAAAATGAGTATTATATGACTCAAAATCAGACTGAAATATTCGATTTTTCTGAATGACAAATTAACATTTCTGAAATACAATTGAGAAATCTGAATTTCATATGACATATTCTGAAATTCAAATGACTAATCTGAATTACATTTGATGTTTTCTGATATTCAATTGAGTAGTCTGAAGTACAAGTGATGTTATCTGAATGTCAATTGACAATTTCTCAGTACAATTGGAAATGGTTTAGTACGTTATCGATTCTGGTTGATTGCGTCTTTAATACAGGTTTCTTTGGCATAGAAGGTTCTTTCCCCAATATCATCTGCATAGAACCCGAACACTCCGAATGTCATTTTGAAACGAGAAGCCGATGGTTTCTGAAAAAAATCAGGTTAATTCACAGACAGACAGACGAACATGACGAATTTATGAGAATCCCGTCCTTTTCTCCAGCCACGGACATCCAACAAAGGACCCAATTTAACTTTCCTTTCCCGACACAATGATCCGAATGAAGCAATAAATTATTCCGATTTGCGTTTTGGAACTCAATCAAAACGTAACTCAATCGCGGCCCTGCTTGCCAGTTAATTATCTTCATTGATTGCAAATTTTCTCCTCTATTCGAATTCTGAAATTGCCACCTGATGCACATCCATCAACTCTGCATTCTCCGCACGGAGTCGCGTATTGAATTGAAGCCTGATTAATGTGGCACTCATTAAATATATGCGATTTCGGACCTTTCAGCAGATTGAACGAGTTTGTGCGTGGATTTGCTCTATTCATGAGGCTTGCGGCTTCAATCAGCGTGCATTTATGGCGCGGGTGTATACGGTGATATTTTTTTTTTCGTGACGTTGATAGCTACCAGCGATATTCCTGTCTATTGCGCCTGAATTGCTGATGAAATGGTCCACAGCTTCTATCCGGAGGAAAGTAATGAATGATGAGCTCATGTTTTAGTTCGGGTCCTATGTGCAAGATCGATACAGGGCGGATATAAAGGGTGTCCCACCGGGACATTAAAAGTTCATGGAGAAATAATAATTCGATCATTTCCAAATTTTGTCTGAAGATATTAGTCAAGAAGACCTTCATTTATGATCTATTTTTGAATATCAATGACTTCCGCTTTCACCGAAAGTGGTATCAACTTTCTTATTCCGAATCGAACACCCTGTATATTATGACTTTTTCGGATAGATCTTCAAATGCCACATTAATTTTATGTATCACTCCCTATGGCCATCTAGAGCCGTATTCGAGTTATTCACTGTCATTCGAAAAAAATTACAAATTGAGGCTGGGAGAACACTGATAATTCAATGAAAGCGCAACCTAGAATCTCATATCTGTTTTTTGAAATGGGTTACTGATAAGATTTTAAACATAACTCTGTAAAAAAGATAACGTTTTGATATACTGGGAAGTGAAATGAGAGTGTCGAAGTTGAAATTCAAAAAAAGCCAAGAATTCAATTTTTTCAAATGGAAACCATATTTTTTTCATTCACATATCAATTTGTGAGGTGAAAATAGGTAGAGTTTATCCAGGGTTCCCTATATCCAAAATGTGTCATTTTCGAGATATTCACGACAAGCTGTTAGAGTGTCAAAGTTTGAATTCCCAAAAAGGCAGAAATTCGATTTTTCCAAATGGAAACCGTATTTTTTTCACTACCATTTCAATTTGTGAGGAAGAAATTAAAAGAGTCTTTTAAAGGTTCTCTTTATCCAAAATGTACCATTTTCGAGTTATTCAGAAAAAACTGTTAGCAACGAGCATATTATAATATGTGAGGTATAAATTATGATCTATGTTCACCGATTCATAAGAATCTGTATGACTTTATTCAAAATAATCCAGGTTTGTTCCAACTGAAGAATTCATCGTGCAATGTATTGGCAGAATTCTGTTCCAGAATGGATAAGAAAATCCACCAATCAAGATATATTGAGAAGGTGCAAAAAAAGTAGTAGGTGGATGAAATTTTCAAAATGTGTTATGATTCAATTTTCTTTTCTGATATATCTGAATGAAAGTTCTGGAAGTTTCATAACTTCTTTTATAAGTTTTGCATTACAATTTAAGCTTTCGATATGTATTTCATATTTTCCGAAAAATAACTCGTTATTTTCATTATATGAGCAGTAAAAAAACTAGTATTCGTTTACTTTGAACAATGAAATAAGTTTTGAGGAATATCAACAACGGAAGCATGGAAAAATATTCTGAATAAAGTCAAAATTATTTCTGAATATCTCGAAAATGTAACATTTTAGATATAGGGAACCCTGAATAAATTACACTTATTTTTACCCCATGAATTCATATGTGAGTGAAAAAAATATGGTTTCCATTGAGTTTTTGGCTTTTTTTTAATTCCATTTAACCTCCCAGCATATGAAAACGTTATTTCCTCTACAGAATGACGTCGAATATTTTTCAGGTAACCCATTTCAAAAAACAGGTTCGAGATTGTGAGTTGCGCTTTCATTGAATTTTCAGTGTCCTACAAGTCTAAATTCGTATTTTTTTTTCACAAAACTCTAGATCGCTAAAGGAAATGATACATGAAATGAATGTGGCATTCGAAGATCTATCCGAAAAACTCATAATATACAGGGTTCTCCAATTGAAATAAGAAAGTTGATACCATTTCCGGTGAAAGCGGAAGTCATTGATATTCAAAAATATATCATAAATGAAGGTCTACTCGGCTTATATCTCCACACAAAATTTGAAATTGATCGAACAATTATTTCCTCATAAACTTCTAATAATGGGGACTCCCGGTGCGACTTCCTGTAGAAACAATTATGTTAGGGGTACCCCAAGCATCTATATTGGGACTCATTTTTTTCTTTTGAATCATTGACGATTCACTCAATTCATGATGAGAAAACATGAATGATCTAGTTCGTTGAGAGCATGTTGTGGAGGAGATTGAAGAACTAAAAAAATTCGAATCGTCTGAAGGTTTTTCATGTTTTTCTCCATCAGTTTCTGAAACAAAAAAAAAAGTTGGAGAATAATGGAAGGAAGACCCCTGCGTAAATTAATTGTACCGATTTGTCAGGGGCCAATTTCTCAAAATAACTTCTCTCTCTTTCAGTATCGTAATGAGTTCATTACAGTACTGAAATTAGCTCTGTATTGAAACTCATTACAGCGTTGTTTTCCGTTATATTTTTCGTTTTGCGGTTGTCAGTACTGACCTCAGATCCTTCCAATTTTCAAATCAAATCAATTCAAATTCCGTAATCTGTCAAATTTCGTAAATGACACCAACTGCCAAGATACAATATAAAAGTCACTAATCTGAATTTTTATTTGAATTTCGAGAGTATTTCACAAAACTTGACTGAAATAGAGAAAATATCGTCTCATACTCGTTGCAGAAGAAAATTCCAACACTCGTTCTTTCAAATTTTGCATTCGTGTTAAAATAGGTGCCTTTTCTGCACCTTCTTTTAGAATAAACTATTGATGATTTATTCGAAAATTATAATTTTCATGCATTTTCAACACTGTATCATTTGAACTGTGCAGAATCGAGTGAAATTATGATGGTGACAGTTCATGATCAACTCTTGAGAGTAATTGAATTAAATTATTCGAATAACAGCCAAATAGATACAGAAAAAAAATAGATTGTCTTTGTTGCTGCCAAAAAAATCAATGAAAAGCTATGAAGACATGGTGCCAAACTGCAGTCTCAGAAACTCAACCTGTATATCTCTATGATAATCCAGTCCAAGAATTCTGAGAGGTCTCATAACTATTTATAAAATTACAACTCAGAACACTCAGCCAGGACAATGAAACACTCTCGATTCATAAATTCAACCCATATCAACCTTGCTTATCATCACCTTGTTTTACATTTATATTACTCCCAGAACCATACATCTTCCATAGTCAGATGAACATAAACAGAATTAACCTTGGAATTACCACACTACACATACAGTTATAATGATCTCTATCCACCAAGTGTTACTTTCGCAACAATTTGCGAAGCTACACCTTCATCTCATATACCTTCATAGATCCGCTTTGACATTGACGATATTACAAATAACTATGTCTTACCGGTGGGTTGAGACTCCGTAATGAGTCACTTTACGTCACCTTCTTTGAAGAAAATTATGCTACCATGAACGGCGTTTTTTCCGATACAATAAGGATCTTTGATGTGTAAAATCAATACACGGGAGAAAATTATACGTTTTGTCGCGAATGACCTACTTGTTAATGTTATGAATTTCAATGGGACGTAGGAATTTTCAAAAGGAGGCATATGCAATACGGATTAATATTTGAACGTCAATCGTGTTTGACAAACGATAGGAAACATGTTATTCTATCGTACTTTCTGGAATCACTCTAATGGCACAGTTGGGAAACATTTTAAATGGGGATCATGCTTTGAGAGGATTCTATTCAAATCACTTTCCTATTGTGAATCGAGTTAGGATAGATCTTAACCATATGATTTTCTCATTATCTGCCGAAGTTAAACTTTCTAGCACCTTGAAAAACCTCCATTTTGCTCAGAAAGAGAATCTTATTTCTTAAATAAAAATTATATATGAAAAACTCCTCAACAATTAGTGAGCTCTGGCGGAAGATATTTTAGCTCGCTTCTTGAACTTGGAGCTCAATGATTATATAGGTGATATTATACAGGGTGCACAGAAGTCAAATTATACTGCATTTTTTATTAATCGAGAAAATACACAATCTGTGATAATTCTCGAACTTTTTTTGCTACACTTTTCTACTTTTTTCAAATTTTATGCGAAATAGTATTTCTGTAAACTGTGATGTTAATCTTAAAGCTTCAGCTTGCGAAATAATGTCACTTTATGACGAACCAAATATTTAAAATTTATATTTCGACCAACTACAATAGTATATTTTAAAACAAGTTGCAGAATGAGCTCATATTCCAATACGAATGCGAGAAAATGAGTGTTGGAATTGCCTTCTGCAACGAGTATTAGACGATATTACCGCTTTTTCAGTCAAGTTCTGTGAAACTTCCTCCAAATCCAAATACAAATTCAGACTGGTGACTTTTTATTGTATCTTGGCAGTTGGTGTGACTCACGAAATTTGACAGATAACGGACTTTGAATTGATTTTGAGAATTGAAAGGTTCTGTGATCAATACCGAAAGCCACAAAACGAAAAATATAACTGAAAACTATGCTGTAATGAGTTCATTACAGCACTACTTTTAGTATGTAAAGGTTGATCAAAATTGCTGATATTGAACTACAACTTTTCAACCGTGAGAGATAGAGGAAAATTCAATTATTAGAATTCAAAGTCATCATTGCCGGCAATATTGAAATGTTCGAAAACTACGAGAAATTTATGTTAAAATGATTTATTTTAGCGGCAATAATGACTTCGAGTTGACAGTTGTTCTGAACAGAAATCAAACCACGGAAAATTGATTCAAGTATTCAATCGCAGAACAATAATGACACCAAGCGTAGAGACATATTCTTCTGTGATTCAGCCTACATAATACTCAATAATACAAATTTCACATACAAACTATATTTTTCATGATATCTGAATGAATCTGAGCGCGATGTAAGATGTATGATACATTTCTGAAACGGAAAAAAAATTGCGATTCTTTCTAAAACATTTCAAACTATTGTTTTCATTGGAAAAAACACAACTTTATGTTATAGCTCGGCAAGGAAACCTCTTGGGAAAAAACAAAGTACGCTACTGAATTGCTATGGAGAAAGTGCCTGTATAATGTTTTCAATGCAACATTTTAACACAATCAGAAATGGAGATAATGGCCAAACTTGAAATCGCCCAAATTTCGATTTTGAAATGGAATTTTGAACAGAAGAGTCATAGGACCTTTAGAGCCTATCTACCATAAATCATTGTCACATAATTTTCGGCGAATCTGATATTTATGGTGCCATAATTGCATTGCACCCATCTGACAATATTGTATTCGACTAAAAAATTCACATGACAACAACGACGTTACTATAGGTTTTCTCTTACTGTCATAACTGAACAACATTGGGTTGGAACCAAATTGGAAGCACAACTTTGCGAATAAAAAAAAATTATCGAAATCGGTTCAACCAGTCGAAAGTTGAAAAAAAAACCGAATCTTCTTATAGCAGGCGCTTAATTATACCTGATTTCGTTGATAATTTCATCAAATTATGAATGGCACGAAATATTTCGAAGTTATGTTTAAGAGTCAAATTTTCATAAGTTTCAGTCCCCAGCACTCTATCTTGAAAAAAAACTGATGACAGTTTCATTGGTTTTTAATAGTCCCTAAACTATCCACGTAAAAGTCCGAAACTTTCCAAAAACCCTTCGTGACTCCCATAAATTAGCCCTAATCGAAATAAAATCGTCGTCCCTAATCGAATTTTTTCTCAATCAATTTGACCGTTTTGAAGTTTTCATCGCCGCGATCTTATCAGAATTCTCGAATGAGCGTTTTCAACGAAATTATTATGTTACGACGTCGAGAAAACTTAATGGCATATAAAATGCATATTCCATCGCCTCCGCTTCAATAAAGGACCCAATTGAAAGGGATTCGCATGCTCGGGATCGGGTACACATAATGTGTACGAAGGATCCGCTCTAGCAGGACCAGAGCATAATGGCCACTCGAGTCTAAAATGCTGCAAATTTCTTCGCGGTTCTTTCTGACAACCGCTCCACTGTGTAATTAGAGCTCGCTAAGAGTGGATGATACGAGTACGAAGCGGGTTTTCAGGCCGAAAAAAGTACGGGGAGAATTGAAATGCTGGGGTTTTGCTGCCTTTTTTCGGGGCCTTCTAGAGGCTCTTCTGGGTAGGTTGTGGGTCCTCTGAAGCTGTTACGGCGGTTCGGAGTACTTAACATGGAGAGAGGGATTACTTGTATGTGGTTGGCAACGTTTTGGCTTCATTGTTGATTTCTATGGCTTCCTGCCGAAAAAATCGATACCCAGCTATTTAGGTCTTCATGTTTCTCATGAAGAGTTATAGTAGAGACACAAAGCTGTCTTTCACATTAAAAGTGACACTTTTAATGACAGCAAACAATGTTGAAATCGATTGTTTACGTGGAAGCGTGTCAAAAATATTTTTAACATTTGTGTTAAAAATATTTTCAACACTCCATTTTCTTATGATGAAATCAGATGAGAAAAATTCAGCAATTGCAAATTTTTATTATCAATATTTAACAATCATTACTTATGAACATCAGTATTAATCGTAAAACTAGAACAATTACTAACATTAATGCCCCGTGACGTAAGGGAGCTTCACAAAACATTATTAGAATCCTCAGCACCATCAGTACTTGTAGAAACCGGAACTACAATATTGGATGATGATGATCCAAAATCTGTTGAGGTCGGGAGAATTTTTTCAGCAATGACATTTCTATATCAGCACCTCAGAAGTAAAGTGTGTTATCTCACATTCGTTCAGACACGAACTATCTACAATATTGGATTCACATTAGTAAATTCTAGCTAGTGGAACACATTTTTGACTCCCTAGGTATATCAAGTCGCCAAGTAATGGCAGTGCACATTTTTTGAAACAATAATTGAACTGAAAAATCTTCCTTTTGTCCAATTTTGATAATGTGACTTAACACACTTTACCTCTGGGGTGCTGATATGCAATGGAATGATCAACATAGCCCTCGGCTACCGTCGTAGACTTCCATCCACCTTGTTTTTTTATATCCGTAATATTTGCTCCTGATTCTGTTAGCAATGAAGCGGAGGATCTTCGAAAACAGTGTCCTGTATGTTGCTTAGGTTCTGGCAGTTTGAGGAATTCGGCAACAATAGATGGAATTTTCCCAAATGTATTAAAAACAACTGGACTGGCAGTGCATTTATTATTCATGTATTTCAGGGAAAAACGTTGATATTCGATGACAGAAAGGCGCAGTACAAAGTACATATGAAAATAGTCTACATCGAGGGGTAAATATCTGAGGATTTATGGTGTACAGTCTGGAGGATTTATTGGGAATTATTAGGAATTATTAGGAATTATTAGAAATTATTAGGAATTATTAGGAATTATCAGGAATTATTAGGAATTATTAGGAATTATTGGGAATTATTAGGAATTATTAGGAATTATTAGGAATTATTGGGAATTATTGGGAATTATAAGGTAATTATCAGGAATTATTGGGAATTACCAAGGATTTATCGAGGATTTACCAAGCATTTGAACTATCATGTTCTGTGCAGAAACAACCGCTACCACGTGCTAGATACCACGTGCGGGAATCTCGACCAATTAGCTTCGTTCACGCAAATAAACACGATTTTCGAGCGCTCTGACCGGTTTAAATGGACCAAACGAAAATGTTTGTTTAATTGATTCTTCATTTATTGAATGTTCAAGTCAATATATGAAAGAAATCGGAATAACCTTTCCGAACTTAGACAACAGAACAAATACAAAGACATATACGTAATGGTATATTCTATGGTTAAAACTGTGGTTAAAACAATCCTTTTACTAGTTTAGAATCCGAAATAATAAACAATATTGCCACAAAGAAAATATGATTTCTTCTCCTTCATCTTTTCTTTTATAAATTGTCCATAGTATATGACTCATAGTATATGTGAAATGCTCTACTTCCGACTATGCGCATGAAATTATAAGTCTAATCCTCGGTCTAAACGAGGGAGACAGAAAGAAGTATTTATGTATGCACCGTGGTGTTGTCTTCCTTTTGCGAGGTCTTTTCTAGACCCCAACTAGCAATATAGAAGTATTAAACACATGGGTAATTAGGCCATATCGGGGGCCATATTTATTCAAAGAAGGAAGAAGAAGAAAGCTGGCAACCCTTTAGTTTCGACTACGCACTCGACTACGCATGATTTGGCTATCCATGATTTGACTACGCATGATTTGACTCCGCATGTCTTCGGTACTGATTATTCCGTTTTCGCTTTAGAGATTCACAGTGAACTATAAGACCTAACGCACACGAACGATTGTCGGTGACCGACTATTTTGTAGGAGGTTAACGCACACGGACGACAGTCTACGAATAAAACCAAATGTAGCGCGCTCCGACAGTTTTGTAGGTACGACTAAAAGTAGTTCGTGTGCGTTGATGCATTCACATACGTGTTCTGCATTTCGACCGACAAAATTGTAGCTCACCGATTGTCGGTCGTGTGCGTTAGGTCTAAGTGAGTTTGAAACTGATACCGAAAGTTTCTTCGGAAGTGAAACCTCAGGTAAGTTATATTTTGCCAAGTATTTTGTTCATTCTTAGCAACATCTGCAAAAGCAATACAGGACCATTTCAAGAACGGAGTAAGATCGAATTATGCCTATGTAATTATGGCCCAACCTATATCACCAGCATCGCCAGGTTATTGTCTTGCCATCTTCGGCACAGATAACAGATTCACAGCCGCCGATGTAACGAAAAGGTGGCAATATATAAAATTGAATTTGAAGGAGCGAGGTGTTATTGTATTGGGTTTTGGATCTGATGGCGATACACGTCTTCTGAAAGCAATGGGGCAAGGTGCTCAATTATCTTCCTCTACAGATTCGCCACGACCTGAATGGGGATGGTTTCGAGCAAACTACTCTTCAGAAGACTGCGCTTCGTATATTCAAGATACAGTACATATAGCTACCAAGCTACGTACTAGACTGCTTAATGATAAAATCAAGTTGAGGATTGGTGATTTTTATGCAACTGCCAAACAACTCGAACAAATGATTGCAGACCACTCCAAAGACAAACATTTATTAACAAAATCTGATTTGAAATTGGTGGACAAGATGAATTTCAAAGCCGCAGAGAAATTATGTTCGAATAATGTTATCAATTTGTTAGAGAAGGCCCCACAAAATCAAGGCGTTGTTGCTTTTTTGAAATTGATTCGGTTGATTACTGATTCATTTCTCGATTCGAAAATAGATGTTACTCGTCGAATTTATTCGATTTGGTACTGCGTCTTCTTTCTGAGAATTTGGCGCCAGTGGCTTATATCAAACAAACATATAATCGGAGAGCATTTCATTTCATCGAACTGCTATGCCTGCGTCGAGTTGAATGCGCATTCTTTAATTAATATTGTAATGAACATCCATGATAATCCATCCTTGTCGAGCGACATGTTCTTGCCTGTTCTTTTTGGAAATCAGAAATGTGAACAGACGTTTAGAACCATGAGATCCATGACCTCCACATATTCGACTGTTGTCAACTTTAACGTTAGAGATATTCTGAGGCGTCTAGACAGAATTAAGACGGTTAATAATAATCTAAACGATCTGAACAATGTCATTATATTTCCAAGAGAACAAAAAAGGCAAAAAAAAATGAATGTTGATACGAATTCTCAGGTAGATTTGAAACAATATACGGATAGTATGATAGCCGATGCTGTAGAGCGTGCACGATTTGATGCGTTAGGGCATACTCGAGGACTTGGCATGTCTGTAGAAGAAAACAGCTTGAATTATGCTGCAATTTCACCATTGAAGGACCTCGTAAGAGAGGATAAGTCTAGAAGATGAAGAGGATATGCGGATAGACGACAATATTATCGACAGTAGTGAAAGTTCATCCCTCGGTTCAGCAAGTGTTTCAACAAATGATTTTCAACAGAGGCTTCAACATTTTACTTCTCTACCGATAGAAGATGAAGGAATAAACGACGATGACTTGAACAATCCAAATAGTCATCTGTTTGAAGATTTATGTAATATGTCAAATGTCGGAGTAATGGATAACTTGATTTTACGAAGTTATGATCACAAATTGTTGGATGAGACAATTGAAGATGGTTCATATGTTCGAGTCACTCTTGGAAATAAGTCGAAAATTGTTAGAAAGTCTTCGCTTTGTTGGTTGCTAGAGGAAACTAAAAATAGGGATAGTACAGATAGACTACAACGTTTCGTCGTGAAAAGTATAGGAAGACCCGAGGGAAGACCTCAGAATACTAAGGCACTAGACTCGGCACTAATAGAAGTGGACAACAAAAATTCATCAGACCCCAAAGTGACTAATAGAAAGGGGAGGTCAGAGAGAGGTAAGAGAGGTATCTCGAGAGAGAGCACAGACAGTTCAGAAGATGATGACATCATAAAATATGACGATAGTCCAGAGACCGAAACTCTCTCTGACTCGGAAAATGATATGCGAGTCAATATTAATAAAAGCGAATATCAGGGAGAAACTCTAGACAAAACAAACGAAAAAAAAATGAATTCAAATGGCCTGCCAAAGAAGATTTATCCAAAGTTGAAACTGGATACATATTTTTCGGACCTATATCTATGAAGGAGAATAGGTCAAATATATTCAATATTACAGAAGATGTCTTAGGTCAGATCAACATTGCCTACAGAAATAAAAAACAGAACTATTGACATGGTATGAGTCAATAGTAAATGTTTCACGAGATGTTTCATTATTTACTTGCCCTTTTCACAAAAAATAGTTTTTTATATGCTAATAAAAAAATTTAAAAACCTTTTAATTCATCCTATTACTGCCCCTTCACTAGCATCTGTGCCGTCAAATCATTTGCAAAGTGTTCATCAAAAACAAAAACCCATAAGTGAATCTATATAGGATTTACGGAAATTTTTTCTCATTCAAGGGAATTTATTCGGAATTATTGGGAATCATTTGAGGATTTATTCGAGATTATTGGGATTTAAATAGGAATTATTGGGAATTATTCGGAATTATTTGGAATTAATTGGAATTATTTGGGAATTATTGGAATTATTTGGGAATTATTGGAATTATTTGGGAATTATTGGAATTATTTGGGAATTATTGGAATTATTTGGGAATTATTTGAAATTATTAGGAATTATTGGGATTTATTTGCAAAAAAGGAATTATGGTGTTCAACATTTTGGGCAGATATTTACCCCTCGGTCTACATACTCCCTAATAATACTGAAAGAACGACTGACTTTCGTTCTTGCATTTGGAAGTTGTATAACCAATGATTTATTTGTTATTTCGATGTCTTCCACTGATAAATTACACAATTCTTCACGCCGACAGGCTCCAAATAATCCGAAAATAGTTGCAACCTTAACAATAAAGTATTTCTTATCTGGTGCCTCCTTTATAAACTTTTCAACTTGTTCACGAGTGAGAATTTTCCATTTTTCGGGACGATAACTTCACTTTGCCGTTTCAAATATGCTATTACCTTGAAATATTTACTAACATCCACACCATTTTAAACAAGGGCGCTTGGATAGGAACCAAATTCAAATGACAGCTTTTTTTCTCATTTGTTAGTAATTATAACTTTGGCAGCGTTTGCCATTCACAACAAGCTTTTAATTATCTGAATATTAAAATGCATTTGAAGTTTATTGTCATTGCAAATTCGCCCATTTCGTTATCAAAATAGGGCAGTTGTACAAAAAACATTGTATGGTATTTTTGTTGGAAGTGATTTCATATTGTTCGTGAAATTGTTCAATTAGCTCTGCTTTTCACTCACAAATTAAAAGGTCACTGTTAACACTCATATCATGAATAACCACTTTTGTTCTTGCTTTATTTAATAAGATAGTCCTGATTCATTGTAGAATTCTTGGGTCCACAGAGGAGTAACTGATTGTGAGTGAAATTCTTCACGAGCAACCTATTTAAAAGAATATCACTGACAAGAAAATACTCCAAGAAATAGAAAGCGATATCTCCGCTCAGACGGAAATAACGTTGATAAATAAACATATACAGGGTGAGTCGGGAGGAATGGACCAAACTTCAGGTGTGTATTCTATAGCTCGAAATAATATAGAAAAACTCATATGTTGTTATCCGATTTTCATTTGTTCTCAAACTACAGACTCATTATAAAAAACAACATTTTCTATATTGAAATAGTTTCATTTATAGCATTATTTTAATAAATGCACGAAAATCCCGCCATCAACCTCGAAACACATTCGTCTGCGAAGGTGTCTCGATGCTTTTCTGATTGATTCGTGATTTTCTTTAAAAAGAAATGCCGTATTTCTAATGCGTCGGATTAGAGCATCCCGAGTGTCAACTTTAACTTAGTATACCTCGTTCTTGAAGTAGCCCCACAAACAATAGTTCAATTGTGTGAGGTTTGGAGATCTTGGAGGCCAACTAATACGACCACAGCGACCAATCCATAGTCCGAGAAACTCTTGATCTGAATATTGGTTGACCTTATTTAAATATTCTAATTACCCTATAGTTTGAAAACAAATGAGAATCGGATAACAACATATGAGTTTTTTGGAATTATTTCGACCTGCAGAATACACACCTGAAGTTTGGTCCGTTCCTCCCGACTCACCCTGTATAATACTAACCGAATTGTCTGTTAATGATTTTCCTGAAAACTTAATATGGGTTTTCTCTCTCAGTCTCTGAAACAAGAAAGAATCAGAAAATTTCTTTGATAATATAAAAAAGGCCCCTGCGTAAAAATTTTGAGCACTAATTTGTCAGGGGCCAAAACATTACGAGAAAAAATTGGTGCCTAACAATGAACAGAAAAAAAAAATGAAAACACTTTGAAATCTCAAGCGTAACGTTTCGGAGTCTAAAATCAGACTCCTCCGTCAGACAATAACTGATTTTCATGCAACTTTGTAGAATCGTGACAATTTTTTTTGGTTTTCGGATTGACATGTCAATCCAAAAAAAAAATTTTTTACAAAGTTGCATGAAAATCAGTTATTGTCTGACGAAGGAGTCTGGTTTAGACTCCGAAACGTTACGCCCATTCATACCTATCTCCCTGAATCGCTGCGACATTCTGGACACACTTGTATGGGAAACTCCAAACCTTTCTGCAATTCTTGTGTATGTCCACCCTTCTTCTCGAAAAGCTACCGCTTGGGCACATTCCTCTTGGGTCAAATTGTGTGTTTCGCGTTGCATAGCGATCAAGTGTAGAAAATCAAACGAAAGAAAAACTATTGATCACTAGAATTGATCGAGAACAACTGTTTTTAGAATGGAGCCAATACATTCAAAATCTGATAATATCATCTTTTCTCATTCCTGCTGGGAAAAAAACATCTGTATCGAAGAAAAACGTTGAAAGTGGATAACATATGCATGCATAATTTTGATAAAAATAATTATCATTGAGAACACCTTCAGTTGTTGAATAAATTTGAGATTTCCATAATGTGCGTTAATTTTTTTGCGCAGTGTATTTCCATTTGAAAAAAAAAACTAGTCACGACCTTTGAGGAAACTCTGGTTCCCAAAGCTGAAGCTGTTCCCAACACAAGAAAAATTGTAGTGAAACTCAATTCTGCTTCTTTTTCGTCTATTTCAGAAAGAACAGAGACCAAGGATATGAAATTAAAGATCTTTCTGCCTCCTTTTGAGGATTTAAGAATCGCCCACCACCACGCCGAATTAAAACAAATAGACCGTCCAAAGTGACCCAGGTTAACGACCAATTCAGTTAAATCACCACCATTTCCCCTGTTCATTCAATAATCCTTCAAATGACCATCGGACCCAAGTTTAATTCCCTCTTTACTGCCATTTTCTCACATTATCATCCGTATCCGAAGACAACCACGCGCCAATAACATAATAAAAAGGTTATAACAACCTAACCCTCCGTTCAGCCAGCCCTTTTACCTGCTCAACAAAACCCTCCTTTAGTTCCCATCGAGGAATAAAATTATAATATATTCCAAGGCCTCTTTACGACCGACCATTCCGACAGATCGTAGGACGTCTAATAAGCAATTTAAAAAAGGATTACCGGTCCTGAATTGCCCATAACAAGGACCCCGGATTAGGAAGTTTAACACGGGCCCATACAGCGAATAGCTGGTCCTTCGAGCTAGGATCGACGTGGCCGCAAGTGTTGAATCGACCGTCAATCCATTAGGATCGCTGATCCAAGACACATAAACTGGGAACTAGGAGGGGGCTCTGTTGAGACAGATGGCGCGCTTGCCAGAATCGGGCAGAATAACGTAGGTCGAAACGACTTTGACGTGGTGAAAATTATGTTGCCGCTTCTTGGCGATTATTCCTGGAGCGACTGAAATTGATGGAAGTGGGGGATTTTATCTAATTTGTGTGGGTGCGCAGTTAATGTTGAGTGAGGAGAAATATAAAGACGGGTTGAAGGAAACCACCTTCTTATATCTGATAAAGGATAAAGAAAGGAATCTAAAATTAATCACATCAACATGAATCAAAAACATAAGAAATAGGAGTAACCAAGCAAATAATCAATCATCATGCTCACAAAAAGTGTGGGGTATTCAATAATAAAAAATAACAAAAATTAAAACAAATCAAAATATCGTCATGATTCTGCGTTATATGAAAAATAAAAATTGTCTGACGAAGGATTCTGATTTGGACTTCGAAACGTTTCGCTTCAGAGTTCAGAGTCTTTTCTTTTTGTTCATTGTTAGGCAACGATGTTTTCTTGTGAAGTTTTGGTCCCTGACAAATTAGTGCTCAAATTTTTACGCATTGTTTCTAGTTCCAAACTTTTCCATTGCACAGGGCATAAACGAATACCCCCACCCTTTCTGGACACAAATGTTTTGAAAGACTTAGACTTTATCTGAAAGCTCCTCTCAAAAATTATTGACTTGTCCTTCAAAATTTTCTCGATTTGAATTGAAGGCTTTCAGCTGATATTTTCTGTAATTTCTTATACAATTTTTTGCTCCCATTTTCCAACTGTCATTTTTACAAGATGAAATTATAGTAATTGCATGAGGAATTGTATCAGGAAGTGAAGTGATAATAACCCAAACCAATATTTGTGATGAAGAAAAAGAAGGAAAAAGGGTGATTTCATAAACTGAACCACCTTTGAATTTGCCATGAAAAAGTAGTTTTAAAAATTTTATTTCTCCATATATTGCATTTGTAGCGGAGTACTTGAAATCTTTCAGATCATCTAATCAAGGATGAAATATTACACTGCTCAACACGAGTTAGGGATATTGACTTAAATTCCAAAAAAAAATAGTTTAAATGAGATTTTGTGATGAAAATTCATATAAATATGACTCCAAGTTGCAGGAAATTAAATTGATTTTAGCCTATAGGTTTGGCGTATACAGGGTGATTGAGTAAAATGACGAAATTTTATTCCCAGAGAATTCGAGACTATCAATAGAATGTATGGCCTCCACGGGCATCAATAACAGCTTGACATCTTCTTTGCATACTACATACGAGGTCGTTGAACATTTCTTGAGGAATTTGGTTCCATAAACGGGGCAGAGGCTCTTTCAGATCACTTAAGGATTCTGGGGTAGGTTGATGATTATCTAATCTTCTTTGGAGCATATCCCATGCAATTCAAATCTGGTGAGTGCTGAGGTATTGGTAAATTTGGAATACCAAGCTCCTCGCGCGCATTCTCAACTATGGCTGCAAGGTGCGGTCTAGCGTTACCGTCTAGAAATTGAAAAGTTTCAAGAATAGCAGCGTGAAAATTTGGCAAAACATTGCCAATGATCTGCCCTCTATAGTGTGAGGCGGTCATATTCCCAGGACATTTGTGTAGATCTGTGCGCCCATTGAAACATATACTGGCCCATACCAAAACACTACCCCCTCGGAATGGATGGACTTCTTAGACATAGCGTCGATTACGGGGTATGCTTGGAATTGTCCATACCCTCATTCTTCGAAAATCTTAAAATCGTCCATATCTGGATTCATCAGTGAAAAGGATACTACGACATTGATCATTTCAATTGATGTTGACTTGCTCATTCCAGTCTTTGACGCTCATTTTCACGTGTTAATGAAACTCCTCTTAATGGAATCCAGAATCTAGATTCACCTCTCTCAGACGTCGTCTAATGGTATCGATGCAAACTTGGACCCTATCTGCCTTTAGAAGAGTATTCCGAGGCATTCTACATGTAGATGTGGACTTTCTTCTCGCCGAAACGGTGATGGAACGATCCTGAGCAGGTGTTGTTTTTCGTCGCCCACCAAGCCTTGATCTTTCCACCACAGAAACTGTCTCCCTGAACCTATTCCAAAGTCGAGACATCACACTTTGGCTGACTTGGAGCCTTTCCGCTACAACAACCTGAGTCAGGCCACCCTGTAGCATTCCGATAGCCCTATTAGCCTCAGCCGTTCATAAACTGACTCCATTTCAAAATAAGAACATTCATGAAGCATATGCAAAGAACCAAACTTCAGAAAAAAGGGAGACCAGATTGACGAAATGTCTCATACTGATTTTTATTGGATCGATTCAGATGGTTATTGAGTTTTGAATGATTTTACAGCGATTTTCTCAAAGAATACATACTTCTCAAAATGATTGATAATAATATCCCTAACCCTTGTGAAGCAGTATATTAGTACTTCAAATTCGAAGCTGTCTGTAATTGGTCGATTCAGCAATGGCGCGCCCAGTTATAAGTGCTAAAGTTCATGTGGAATGATAGTTCAAAGTTTGTCCATTCAACTAACTTTGAAGTATCCATTGGTGGAACTTTACCCGGCGAAGATATATACTATCTGCGAGACCGATAAAACTTCGATTGTAAAATTCAATTTATCATCTCAGTGTCGAATTTCCAGGGAAACGTTCTGATAAAGGGTGCAGATTAGAAAATGGAGGGGCGCAGAACATTTTACAGGATATTTCCCGACATTCAGTTGCGACACAAAGTCGTCAAATGGGGATAAAATTCAGAACGAAAAAACTTGAGAACAACCCAATGTTGTACGAAAACACGTTGACAATTCCATTCTTTTTCTATGATAATAGCTACGGCATGAGTTACAAGTAGTTTTTCCAGAGATAGTAAGGGGAAATCACTCATGAAGTGAAAATGTTTCTTCCCAGTCTCTGAAACAAGAAACTTTGTCAGGGGCCAAAACTTTACAAGAAGAAATTGTTGCCTAACAATGAACAACACTTTGAACTCTGAAGCGTAACGTTTCGGAGTCTAAATCAGACTCCTTTGTCAGACAATTACTAGTTTTCATACAATTTCGTAGAATCGTGACAATATTTTGATTTTTTGATTGACATTTGTCAATATATGATGAACATAAATTGATATTGATTACAAGATGTTTATATCGTTATTTTATTACAAAATTACCTGAAACCAGTTCTTTTTTTAATAAATCCATCCAAATTCGATCTATTCCTACTGAACAATTGGCGAGATTATAAGCCTCATCCAACAAAATACAAGCGGACTCCTTAATTTTTCTTTTATAACCATCAGGTTCCGTCATTAGAATTTTTGTGCCATTCCAATCCATCATGTGATTGCCGGTATTGGAACACACATGATGTGCTATCTGCGATCTACCAATATCTCTATTTTTTATGTTATTCTTATGTTCACTCTTTCTGATTTTTAATGGTCATGATGTTTCTCCTGTATAAGATTTTCCACAAATACAGGGATTATTGTAAATACAATTTCTTGATTTTTGGTTCCCATTCAAAGATTTAGATTTTGTTAATAAAGATCGTAAATCATTTTTTGTTTCGAAAATAGGTCTTATGTTGAATTGAGAACGAATTCTTTTAATTTTTTCCGTAAGTCCATAAACATAAGGAATCAAATTTAATAAAATTGGTTGTTCTTGACGGTTTGTTGTTGGTTCCTGATTGTCATTATCGTTTTGACGTAAAATTACTCTCTCTAAATTTGAAATAGTTTTTTTCATGAAATTAGTTGGATATTGATTATCCTCAAAAATATCTTTAATAAAATTAATTTCGTCATTTCGTATTTCAGTTGTCGATGAAATTATTTGCGCTCTATAATAAAGTGTTTTTAAAATACTTCTTTTAAAACTCATTTGATGATTAGAATAAAAATTTTGATATCGATTTGTGTGTGTCTTTTTTCTGAACACACTTGTTTTAAAATGATTTGGAAATTTTCTCATCGAAACATCTAAGAAGGAAATTATTTTATTTCAACTCCATTGTGAATTTTACTGTAGGTTCTTTTTCTAACTGTTTCTTGTTTCAGAGACTGGGAGAAAAAACCCAAATTAAGTTTTTCAGGAATATGCAAAGACCTTCCAGACAATATTTCAATAGATATCTGAAAATGTTTGTATCCTCATTTTGCAGAATGATGTAAAAAAAACATTAAGACGTGTCAAAATCCAAATTATAAGTTGCGCTTTTTGTCTCAATTAGAAGTGTTCAAGATATGGTGTGCATCCCTAGAACTTTCTCTTATATCTATGATTTTTTTAATGTTTTTTTTGTCGTTGAGGTAATGCCCAATGCTGTCATCAAATTACTTTACATTCAATAACCTGATGGTGCTTTTCCAATCAACATCCCAATGGTAACAATTCAAAATATTGAACACAAGCTCACAATGTTACCGTACACCAAAACAACCCCGATTCTGAATGATTTCCAGTTCCACCCCAATAATAATACGCACATTGTTGAAATTGCGAATTTACAGGGCAGCCATGGGCTCGGAAATTTGCAGAGCAGCTATTAAACCATAACTCCTGCGAACTACCGGGTTTCATCTCATTTATTACAAGGCTCGGCCTGTTAGCTCTCTCACGCTAAATTATAACTGTACGTTAATTTACATGAATGGGCAAAAATGGAATTCCATAGCTCGAGGTCGCCTCGTACCATTGACGTTATTCATCGAATCAACATCTTTGAACTTTAATGACATGGAAATGCAGTAGAACAATGTCACCGGCGTAATAATATGCGATAGCTGTTTGAATTGACCTTTGTTCAATCATGTTATATTGTTGTGTTGGGAAGGATGGCTGTTGAAGTGTTCTAACACTTATTTCTTGATTAGGGCCAAGTTTGGTTTTTACGATGCGTTCGTCACGATGTTTCTCATCATTGTTCGAGATACTTGTACAAAAACAAAGCGTTGAGAATTCCATGAAAATAACTGTTTTTATTAACACCCTTGTATCAACTTGACCTACCTTCTGTCAAAAAAATACCGGGAATTCGTGAATAATTAAATATTTTACATTGAATCATCGAAATTTTTATAATCGCCTTCAAAGTGTTTCCCATCAGAGGCTAAACAATTGTTCCAATGTTTTTTCCAATATTAAAAAAAATCGTATATAAGCACTTTCTGTAATGGCATTTCATTCACGCTCTCGCTTCAATGGACCACGGAGGGGCCAGTTTAATTTCGGGAATATAAAAAAGTCACACGGGACTAAATCTGGCGGTAACGGTGGTTGCTTCATGATTTCCATCGACTTTTCTGCATGGTATTTTTCGCAATTGTAGCTCGTCGTGGAAAATCCACCAGTTGTTTACCCGAATGATCCATTTAAATGGTACGAAAAATCTCTTGAAAGATGTTTTGAGTCGGTACGACGATTTTCACAATTTCTTTCGCTGCATAGACGTTAATGTCGGTTAGAGACGTCGATGATCGTCTAGAAATATTTCACGGCCCTCTTTGAACGCTTTGTACCATTTTCATGCACGGGTTTCGGATAAAACTGAATCACGATATGGCTTTTAAAACAATTTCAATGCGTCAGCACAACAATATGCGTTTATAACACACAATTTAAGGCGAACTCTTCCATCATGTTAAAAATCGGCAAGTACCAACGAGGTCGACTCCTTTAACAAGTTGTTTGACAGATCAAACTCAAACTTGGCATAAAAATGAAAGATAGTGTAATAAACCTGAGTAAAAAAATTAAACATCCATTCCAACTACTTTTTGACAGAAGGTATGCAACGGAATCTCCCAGAGTAATTTTCACCGATTTCGAGAAGTTTGATCAACTTGAAAAAGGACACACGTTTCAAGGGCCAATAAAGGTACAATTTCAACTTTTCATCAGTATACCATGAGAGATTGTCAGAATAAGAAAAAAAGTAGTTTCGGTGACCAGCTCATTCGCCAATTTGCAACACGAGCACAAAAATATGACGTCGTAGCACCGTCTATGAACTCTCAACTTGTTGAATGTAACATGACAATTTCTTGTGTGTCGAATCTTTACTATCTCATCATTTAAATGAAAATAATAAACCAGCAAAAGATGTTTCTTTTCCGGGAGAATACAGGTGTATTTCAAGTCAATCAGGTCTCAGCGAATGAATAGAGTTCAACCACACAGGAATTTTTCGAAAAATTCCTCAGGAGAACAATTTCCAGAGAATTAGCTGGCCAGCAAACTCACCGGACATTAATCCAATTGAGCACGTGTGGGATAACTCATATAGAGAACTATCAGAGCGCCAAAATTCACTCTTCAGGAATTGAGTTTAGTCCTTCGGTAAGAATGGAACGATATGCCTGAACATTTCATTGATGATTTGATTCGGGGAATGCTGAAAACTGTTGGAAAATTGAGTTTGGTGTCACTTGTGGAATAACTATAATCTATCAAAAATAAATACCAATTGAAAAATTTTGATTTGTTCTCATTTCTCATATTCTGTCACATCCTGCACGAACAAGAATTTTTTATCAAATAAACTGCTCCACAAGAGTAAGGGAAATCGTATTCAATCGTTTTGTGTTCTACGAGAAAATCGCTGTAAAATCATTTAGAACTCAATAACAACTTGAATCGATCCTATAAAAATTAGTATGATACATTTCGTCAATCTGGTCGCCTTTTTTTCTGAAGTTTGGTTCTTTGCATATGCTTCATGAATGATTTAATTTTGAAATGGTGTCAGTTTATCGACGGCTTCGATTTGAAACGAGTTTTCTGAAAATGCCAAGACGTAAATCAAAAAACGCTAAAGCTGATAGGGATATCGGAATACTACAGAGTGGCCTAACTCAGATTGTTGTAGAGAAAAGGCTCCAAATCAGCCAAATAGTGATATCTCGACTATGGAATAGGTTCAAAGAGACAGGTTCTGTGTTGAAAAGACCAAGAAAACACTTGCTCAGGATCGTTTCAATTACGTTTCACTGAGTAGAAAGCCTACATCTACGTGTAGAATGCTACGGAACAGTTTTCGAAATGCAGATGGGGTCCAAGTAAAACCATCAGACGACGTTTGAGCGAGGTGAATCTAAGTTCTAGACGTCCATTAAGAGGAGTTCCATTAACACGTGACCATAAGCGTCAAAGACTGGAATGGGCGAGGCAACATATCAACTGAAACGATCAATGGCATAGTGTCCTTTTAACTGATGAATCCAGATATGGACGATTTTCAGATTCTCGCAGAATAAGTGTATGGATAATCCCACATATACCTCGTAATCGTCGCTATGTCCAAGAGGTCCATCCATTCCGAGAGCAGTCTTATGGTATGGGCCGGGATATGTTTCAACGGGCGTACAGATCTACACATTTTTCCTGGGAATATGACCACCGTACACAATAGGGGGCATGTCATTGACAATCTTTCGCCAAATTTTCACGCTGCTATTTCTAGACGAAAACGGTAGACCGCGATTTGAATTGCATAGAACATGCATGGGATATGCTCCAAAGAAGATTAGATAATCATCAACCTACCCCAGAATCCTTAAATGATCTAGGAGAGCTTCTGCTCTGTTTATGGACCCAAATTCCCCAAGAAATATTCAACAACCTCGTGTGTAGTAAATGTTAAGCTGTTATTGATGCCCGTGGAGGCCATCATTGTATTGATATTCTTAAAATGCTAGAATTCTCTGGGAATAAAATTTCGTTATTTTACTCGATTTATTTCAACCACTCTGCAGACCTACAAGCTGAAATTAATTTCATTTCCTTCAATTTGAAATCATATTATTATGAATTTTCATCACAACATCTAATTTAAACCAAATTTGTATGCAATTTATTCCTAACTCATGTATAGCAGTTTATATTACAGTAGGAATAAGGGAAAAAATTCATCTTATTTCCAGAACATAGATTGTTCATTGCTTGGGAAGCATATGGGGTGCAAAACTTTCGACTATGTGTGTAGATGCAACCTTCCTCTGCCTTTGCCTTTTTAATGCTTCATTCATCTACGACACAATTTCGTTTGATGCTTCTAGATTAGCCGAGAAGCAGTAAAATAAACACAGATTAAATCCCGAATAGGATCCCAAATAATGTCTAACAAACGTCCGTTTCATTTCAGTGAGCTCTGGATCAGCAGAACCGTCCCAACTGCCGAATAACCTAGTCACTCAAACTGTATATGGATTCCTAGATTTCACAACGACAATAGGCAACACCGTTATGATTTTCTCCCCACAAAGCACTTCAGTGAAGAACATTGGTGAGTTAAATTCCAATTCCAAGTAAATGTTTTAATTTTTCTGAGAATTTTTTAGGGTTTTTCTTTCAGCCTTTGAAATAAGGATCGATTAGAAGTTTTTTTTCAAATAATAGAACAAATTCTTCTGCGTAAGACTCGTGCACTCATCCTAAGTATGCGAAAAAAACAACATTTTGTGTTTCAAAAACGGTTCTTCATGTTGCACTTCTTTGATACTGAATTTTTCATAAGAGAATCATTATCTTTCCTCATAAATTCTGTCACTTTTCGACAAAAAGCCTCACCTCAAGAAACAATACGAAGAAAATCCTCAGATGTAAAAAAAAAACATCAAATCAATTTTCTCAGCAATGAATCAGTGGAGTGGAAATGACCAGGCAAATCAAACAGGGGCGTTCCATAATGATCCACCTGAAGATGCCCTTTTCATCATTGAAAACGCGTTTGCTCCCTCCTATAAGTGAGAAAAGAGAGTCCCTCAGGGCAATTGACCCCGGACAGAGCCGGCAACATGTTCATCCATCTCTGTCGCACCCTCGCTGATATCGTGACAATATTCAGGCACCCACCCGGCAACTTAGGAATATTATTAAAATTTGGAGGGTGCCTTAGGATTTATATAAAACTGTTTGACAGTGAAAGTTAGGGCATGAATTGATTTTATCTCTGGTCCCTTTTTCACAGCCCCTTTATAGCGGGGCGTGAATAAACAAACGCACGTGATCGACGCTTCGTGGGAGCTCTATAAATTTTTTTTAATATGGTATTGAACCTCTTTGAGATAAATTTTGCATGAATTGAGAATTCTCAAGAAGAAATTTTATGTTACAACTCTCGGAAATAGAGGAAAGTGGTAGTTTAAATAGATAGATCTTAGATTTCATACAATGAGCTCAGTTATTTGTAAACGTTACGCCATCGAAATATACTGCTCTATAAGAGTTGGGGATATCGTATTCAATCGTTTTGAAAAGTATGTATTCTTCGAGAAAATCGCTGCAAAATTATTTAAAACCCAATAACAACTTGAAACGATACAATAAAAGTCAGTAGAGACATTTCGTCAATCTGGTCGCCATTTTTCTGATTTTTTTTTCTTTGCATATGCTTTATGAATGTTCTTATTTTGAAATGGAGTCAGTTTATCAACGGCTTCGATTTGAAACGGGTTTTCTGAAAATGTCAAGACGTAAATCAACAAACGCTGAGGCTAATGCGGCTATCGGAATGCTACAGGGTGGCCTAACTCAGGTTGTTGTAGCGGAAAGGCTCCAAGTTTCAACGGGCACACAGATCTACATATTTGTCCTCGGAATATGACCACCTTACACTATAGGGAGCAGGTGATTCACAATGTTTTGCCAAATTTTCAAGTTATTGGTGAAAAATTTCAATTTCTAGACGATAACGCTAGACAGTACCGTGCAGACATAGTTGAGAATGTGCGCGAGGAGCTTGGTATTCCACATTTACCAATACCTCCGCACTCGCCAGATTTGAATTGCATAGAGCAAGCATAGATATGCTCCAAAGAAGACTAGATAATCATTAACCTACCCCAGAATCCGTAAATGATCTGAGGGAGCTTCTGCGCCGTTTATGGAACCAAATTCATCAATAAATGTTCAACAACCTCGTGTGTAGTATGCAAAGAAGATGTCAAGCAAAATGCTTGTATTCTCTGGGAATAAAATTGCGTTATTTCACTGAATATTTCTTAACCAACCTATATATGCTGCAGACCTTTAGGCTGAAATCAATTTCATTTCCTTCAACTTGAAATCACACTAAAATGAATTTTCATCACAAAATATCATTTAAACCATATTTTGTTGCAATTTAAGTCAATATTCCTAACTCATGTGGAGCAGTTCATATTGATACATTTTGTGTTTTTCCTTTCTGAAATTTTTCATTTATTGATGTTTCTTAACATGACAAATGCATCATGCTTGTTTCCGTTTGAATTTTTTTCCAGTTATGATTTTGTACGGCTCCTCTATTAAGCAAGATGTCATCTTGTTGCAAACCTTTAGCAAACTGACAGAGTCATTTGTTAGAATTTTATAAGATGTTCGGAATTCATACTTGATTATTTTTTATACAACTGCCAGTAAACAATGTTGAAATTGATTGTTAACCTGGAAGCGTGTTAAAAATATTTTTAACATTAGTGTTGAAAATATTTTTAGCACTCCATTTTCTTATGATGTAATCAGATGGGAAAAATTCAGCAATTGCAAATTTCTATTACCAATATTTAACAATCATCACTTATGAACTTACCATTAATCCTGAAACTAGAACAATTACTAACATTAATGCCCTGTGACGTTAGGGAGCTTCGCAACACATTAGAATCCTCAGCACCATCAGTACTTGTAGAAACCGGTAGTACAATATTGAATGATGATGATCCAAAATCTGTTGGGGTTGGGAGAATTTTTTCAGCAATGACATTTCTATATGCAATGGAATGATGAACATAGCCCTCGGCTACCGTCGTAGACTTCCATCCACCATATTTTTTTATATCCCTAATATTTGCTCCTGATACTGCTAACAATGAAGCGGAAGATCTTCGAAAACAGTGTCCTGTATATTGCTTTGGTTCTGGCAGTTTGAGGAATTCAGCAAAAATAGATGGAATTTTCCTAAATGTATTAATACCAACTGGATTGGCAGTGCATTTATTATTCATGTATTTCAGGAAAAAACGACGATGTTTGATGACAGAGGGGTGCAGTGCAAAGTACTTATGAAAATAGTCTACATACTTTCCAATAATACTGAAAGAACCACTGACTTTTGTTTCTGTAATTGAAAGTTGTATAACCAGTGATAACCAATGACATAAAATTTTTTATTTCGATGTCTTCCATTCACAACATCCTTTTGATTATTTGAAAATCAAAATGCATTTTGAAGTTTATTGTCATTGCAAATTCGCCCATTCCATTATCAAAATAGGGCAGTTGTACAAAAAACATCGTATGGTATTCGTGTTAAAAGTGATTTTATTTTGTTCGAAAAATTGCATTCACAAATAAAACGTCACTTTTAACACTCATATCATAAATAATTATCATTATTCTTCTTAAAATTTCGAATATTCAACACACTGAAATTAAATAAATCAAAGTTTCCACCTTCAGACGAATCAACGGATACCTATTTCGATTCTCCCTCATCATAACCTCTCAAACTTTCAGATCCGCCCACAACCCAGCCCCCTCCAAAGAAGGAAGTCATCGAGATCAAGCCCCCCACTCTCGTAACGACCTCTCCGATCGACATCAAGCCTTCCAAGATCGCCAAAGTCGTCGAGAACAACCCAACGAAACCTGTCGACGACGTAGTGACAGTCGTTAATGTAATCTCCCAGCCCTCCAAACTCCCGGACAGTAAAACAACCGAACCCCGACCCGCTCCCCCTTAAACGTAATTAAGGCGTCGTCTGAAAACGTCTCCAAGCCTCCATTCATAATTTCCAGTCGAGTGGAGGTGGTAGAAGCGGCCACAACTTTACCTATTGGAGTTGTATCCAAAGTGGAGGTTGTAAGTAATGCAGTGTCTCCATCTAGAATCGATATAATAGGAAAGAAGGACCCTGAGCCAATTCCTGATGTTGGAGACTCTTCTTTGATCTTCGGAAACAACATAGGAGAACCAGAATACGAATTCTTATCCAGACAACCCTCAGAAGTCGTCGAAGAAACCTACAAAGTCATAAACTTCAAACCTTCCAGCTCAAAATTCGTCTTAAAACCCAGACAATCCACCGACCACAAACACAAAGCCACAACCAAAAAAAACAACGCAATCCACCCCACAGGATTGGTGACAAAACTCGGAGGAACCTTAGTTAAAGATGGCACCACTATAGTTCACGAAACTAGCGTAATTGGCACTTTTATATCCGGTAAATATGCCCAAGTTCTCCAAAGCAGCTCGCATATAGTTAACACGTCGCCAAAAGGGAAGATTTCTTCCACCCCGACCTTGAGGATATTGAAGACTGCAGCGCCATCTGGGCAGAAGGGAGGGAAGCATAGGCATCTGGAACCGACATCTTCGGGTTCGGTTAACGAGGATGCTGGGGAGGGGAATCATCAGGGTGGTTTTAAGCCGCACAAGAAAATAGGGGGGCAGAAGAGGTCAAAGAATAGGGTTGGTGAGGAGGCGAATGGTAACAAGGATGAACATAAGGATAAATCTGCTGGAAACAAGAGGAAGTCGCCGAGTAGGTCTAACTCTAGGAGTTCCAAGTAAGTTCATTCATTCTTTTTCGACTCATCTTTATCTCTTGTATATTTATAATTTCCTCTTCTCGTTTCCTTTTTCTTTTAATTATTTAGTATTGTATATATTATGCATGTTATGGTGTGGATATCAACTCTTGGACCCTATGAATGATTATCTTCTTGAATCTGGATGATGCTTAGGGCTATCAAGTACATCTCTAACTCTCCAAAAAATTCTCAATGTGCAAAACACTGAGCATAAGTTCCCCAGCTTAACAAATTCTTTTATTTCGAGAGTTGATGAAGGTGTGAGCAAGTCTCATGATGATATTAAATGTAACTTAGCTGTCGAGTTCAAACCTCAAACTAAGAATCCTCTGAAGATTTCTCCCACAGATGTTGGCGCAACGTTGAGTGAAATAATTTCTAATAGACCATGACTAATGAGCCCGGAAGACTCTCTTAATGTCATTATATCCGGTCTTGAAAGACTTAGGGCCATTTGCATCAAACTCACCTAATGTTGAGTTTCTCTTGAAATGAACTCTTTACTTGAATAACGTTGCACTTGCTGTTTGAGTGACATTTTGTTGGCAAAAATTAATTCAAAATTTAAGTGTTCATGTAACGATGATTCAAATACACTGCGAAAAAAAATTAACGCACATTCCGAAAATATCAATTTTAATGAAAGTTAACTCTACATTGGCTTTATAACTTATTTTTTTATGATCTCTCGGGAAAGTTTTGAATGAAACAAGACACATTAAATGGAAGAAAAATTCAGGATTTCACCGAATCTTATGTGAAAGAAGAGAAATGAACAATTTTCAAAATACTGAAATGCTGATGAGTGATTTAATACTTGGTTTTTCCACCCCTTGCGTTAATTACAGCTCGGCAACGACAGTTCATACTCAAAATGAGTGATCTTAAAATGTTCTGATCTAATCCTTTCCAGATTTCTCCGAGTTAGATTCCTAAGTCATCGCATGATGATTTTCTGAACTTCTCAGCTTTCTATTGAGGTTGTCCCAAACCTGCTCAATTGTATTGAGATTTGGACTTCTTGCTGGCCATTCCATTCGAGAGACTTCAACCTCTTCAAGGTACTCCTGAACGAAGCGCGCACGATGGGGTCTGGCATTATCGTCCATAAAAATGAAATTTTCACGAATGTATGGGGCAAAAGGCACTAGCTCTTCAAGAATGTTCCTTATATACTTATCAGCATGTATAGCTCCATTATCAACGACCACTAGGTCTGTGCGAGCAGTCAAGAATATTCCACCCATACCATAATCGATCCTCCCTCGAAACCAGTAGAATTCAGGAAATTGCACTGAGCATATCTTTCATTTGGACGTCTGTATACAAGGGAACGTCGATCACAATGGTAGAGGCAGAATCTAGACTCATCTGTGAAGAGAACTCTTTCCCAATCGGCCTCTTCCCAATGGATATGCTCTCTCGCAAAATCCAAACGCGCCCTTCGAATGGCTGGGGTAAGAGCTGGGCCTCTTGCCGCGACACGAGGCCTTAAACCATATTCTCTGAGACGATTTCTTATTGCCTGACTGCTAATTTGCACCCCATGAGTTTGCTCAAGCTGATTTTGAAGGAGGCGAGCGGTTGCAAACCGTTGTCACAACGAAGAAACTCTCAAGTAACGTTCTTGAATGGCAGTTGTTACCCATGGTCCACCCTGTCCTGGTCTTCGGACATTCATACCTGTCTACCTCGCTGCAACATTCTGGACACACTTGTATGGAAAACTCCAAACCTTTCCGCAATTCTTGTGTATGTCCACCCTTGTTCTCGCAAAACTACCGCTTGGGTATATTCCCCTTGGGTCAGATTGCTTGATTCGCGTTGCATAGCGATCGAGTGTAGAAAATCTAACGAAAGAAACACTATTGATCACTAGAACTGATCGAGAATCTAATAATATCATCTTTTTTCATTTATGTTGGGAAAAACCATCTGTATTGAAGAAAAACGTTGAAAGTGGATAACATACGCATGCATAATTTTGATGAAAATAATTATCATTGAGAACACCTTCAGTTGTAGAATAAATTTGGGATTTCCATAATGTGCGTTAATTTTTTTGCGCAGTGTATATTATCTAATGCAGAAATCAGTGAACGATATTCATGGGAAGGAATATTTAATGAATTTCGGTAAAAATTAGAGAAATTATAAATGAATTACGAATGAATCATTTCAACACTCGTTCATTCATTTTATACTCGTGTAAGAATGTTAATGCCTTCTGCACTTGTATTTTAAATAACTGTATAAATTTTGCAAGGTTAGATGGCTGTCAACAATTCTTCTGTTTGCATTTAGGGGAACAAATCTTCTTTTCTCGAGAACCTTATCATTCTATCTCTTCGTAAACAACCCTCTGCACTTTCGCACAATTCCACATTGCACTTCTTTACCACCCCATACCATAAACCTAAGTCCGAAACACGAAGCACTAACACTTGTAAATAAATACAGAAAAAACACAACACACAGAACCACCAAATCCGGTCGACGTAATAGAAAATCAACCACTACAACACCACCGTCTGTACACAGCGACGATGAACCGATCACCCCCACCACCAGGAAGTACCAATCCAGCGGAAACAGGCGCAACAAGCAGAACAGGTCGAATCCTGCCGAATCCACCGCAGGATTCAGCAGGAGGTCGTACAAGCCCAAAGTTCAGACGTCTTCGGTCGAGACAGGCACTTCGACGAAGCTGTACAAGTTCAAGCTTAACAGATCGCCCGGCAGGTGGCAGTACAAGACTACGCCGAAGCCTAGGGTGGCCATTAGGAAGCAGAACAATCATTCGGAGGAGGAGGATTACAAGAATGTCACCTTGCAAATTAGCTCAGAGGGTCCTGTGTTATCGCAGGAGGCTTCGACCCAGCAGTCGAGGCAAGTTGAGGAGGTGGATGGTTTGGAAGGGTCTGAATCTGTGGCTTCGATAATTGATGACGATGGATCGAGTGAGAACAAGGTGGATGTGCCGTCGTTCCCTTTGGAGACTATCAAAGTTGAAATTTCTACGCCGCCGGACTTCAAAGATGTCTATTATGAAATTGCTACAATCAAGTCGCCGTACACATTTCAGGTAAGGGTTATTTTAGGTTGAAGCTTGATTGGAATTGATTGGAATTTGAGAAGACGGCAAGGTATCTTGCGACATGAATTGAGTATCGTGTGAAAATGATAAATTATTTCTAGTAAAAACCTCTGAGTGAATAGCAGACCTCTATTTGAATTCTGTGCTATTTTATACAGTGTATGGATGAAGTAATTGAATATTGAATGTTCTCAGAAAAAACATGAGAAAGAAAGTACATATTTTGAATCAATGAACTTGATGTCTATCAACCCTCAACTGGTATGATGATTTAAATTCACTTTCAGGCTATGGTAGGGTCAATTTTGACCCTGTGTATTTTTTTTATCAAGTTCAGAAAAATTTAGTTTTTTCTTCACGAGAAATTCTCTTCAATAATCAAATTACACAGTGAAAATGAATTTATTGTGATTCAAACATAAAGATACTTGAATAATAAATTTTTCAGAAACTGCGGCAAAATACTAATTTATATCTTTGAGAAGAAACAACTACGAAAATAATGGATTTCAGCTCGAATAACGCTTTGGTATGAGATAAAAACTTTCAAGAAGCACTCTTTCACTTGGAATTATTTCTTTTTATATCTTCAAAATTTTTTTTATGATATAAGATGAAAAAAAAAATGCGTCCGTATTTAATATAAAAAAGTGGTTTTTTACCAAAAAAAAATATTTGAATATGGTATCTTATGTCCGGTGAAAAAGAGCTTCCAGAAAGTTTGACTCATTTTCAGATAGCTTCGTGAATAAAAAAGTTATGGACACTTTCAAAATCGATAATATATCAAAATTTAGGAAAAAATTAAGATATCGTGAAACGTTTTTCACTAATGGTGTTTTCACGAAAATCGAACCCAGGACACGTTTCGGAGTTTTTACCCATCTAGTTCAAAAAAAGTGATGATGCCGTCAACTGCATTTTGTTTTCGAGTTATGGGCCAAAATTGAAATTTGAGGGATTTCAACTTTGGCCATTATGTCCATTTCTGTTTGTGCTAGAATGTTGAAATGAGAACTTTATACAGGCACTTTTTTCATAGCAATCCAGTGGCATATTTTGTTTTGTTTTTTTCCCAAGAGGTCTCCTTGCTGAGCTATAACATAAAGTTGTGTTTTTTCTTTTGGAAACAATAGTTTGAAATGGCTTTGAGAGAATCGCTCTGATTTCTCGTTTCAGAAATATATCATGCATCATACTTCGTCTTCAGATTCATTCAGATTTAATGCAAAATATAGTTTGTATTTGAAATTTGATTTATTGAGTATGGAGTAGGCTAAAGAACAGAATAATTTGTCTCTTCGCATGGTGTCATTATTATTTTGCCAGTGAATACATGATTCAACTCTCCGCGGTTTGATCTCTGTTCAAAACAACTGTCAATTATTAGAATTCCAAGTCATTATTGCCGGAAATATAGAAATGTTCGAAAACTACGAGAAATATGATATGTTAAAATGTTTTACTTATACGGCAATAATGACTTCGAATTGAGAGTTGTTCTGAACAGAGATCAAACCACGGATAATTGAATAAAATATTCAATCGCAAAATAATAATGATACCATGCGTAGAGACATTTTATTCTGTGATTCAAACAACTTAATACTGAATGATTCAAATTCCAAATACAAACTATATTTTTCAAGATAGCTGAATGAATCTGAGGGCGATGTATGATATATTTCTGAAACGAGAAAAAACTGGAGATTCTGTCTAAGCCATTTGCAACTATTGTTTCCATAAGAAGAAACACAACTTTATGTTATAGCTCAGCAAGGAAACCTCCTGGGAAAAAACAAAGTACGCTACTAGATTGCTATGAAAAAATTGCCTTCATAACGTTTTCATTTCAATATCCTTGCACAAACAGAAACGGAGATAATGGCCAAAGTTGAAATTGCCCAAATCACAATTTTGGCTAATAACTCGAAAACAAAAGTAGAGAGAGGAATGCATTTGACGGCATTATCAGTTTCTCTAAAAAAGACCACCGCAACGTGTCATTCATTTTCCTCTATCTCTCACGGTTAAAAGGTTGTAGTTCAGTTATAACCAATTTTGCCCACCCTGCACGTCTAATCATTAAGTCGAAAATTCCGTGTCATTGGTTCTTCTGCACCGCCTCTAATAATTGTCAACGTTATGACCGTCTACCGTCTCGTTCTCTGATCGACTCTCCCCAATTCTTCTCGAAGTACCCCTTGATCTTTTTTCCACGCCAGACCTAGGAAACTCAAAATATTGCATTTCCATGATTCTTGACTTTTTTGAATCAACACCTGCAAACACTCAAGAAATCTAGCATTTGGCGTCAAGTGCCTCGAGGCTGCTTCAAAAAAAGTTTCAAACTCGTGCAACATTTTTCACAAAAAGAAATTCATTCTGGGCTTTGCAGTTTCTATTCCAGTCAGTATATCTTGTTGCATTTTTCAATACAAAATAACTAAATCAAGATCATATCTATACAAAACTGTCGATATGGAAATTTTCCATCAGGGTCAAACAACCCTATCTTCTCCTCTATTCATTCGAAATTTTTCCAACCTCCTGAATAATTCAGTAAACGCGAAGCAAACTCCGCATTATTCCCTCCCAAAATGACAATTTCCACTTCGAAAATCTCTCCTCAATCGCATAAAACATCCATGGGTTCGAATCCCGCAAACCCAACCCTAAATCATTGTTGTCTTTCTAACCGCTTTATAAATTTATAGGTTGGCAGCGTGAAGAACACCAGATTTATCACCGTGACGTCGACGTTCGAGAGAAGCCTGATCAATACGGAAGAACCGACGGTATCTCCCACCCCCTCTGCCCCCCTGACCGAAAACATCCTAGCCACGTCCAGCAATTACGACAAAGACAACAATTTCCTGGATTCCAGCGTCGCTACCTTGCCCCCTATCTATCTAGACTCCGACATGGCAACCCCGCCTCTGGAGACGGTCACAGAGACCTTCAGCACGACAGAGACGATGTTGAAAACACATTTATTGCCAATCATCAGAAGTTCCAATGACACAGCTACTCTATCTCTTATCCAGACTTACTTGATAACCCGTCTGGTAACTGCCACCAAAACAAAAACCCCCTATGGAAGCTTACGACTTCATACCAAGCAAGACTCTTAAAGACTTCAACAGCCATCTGGATGAAGCAGGCTCTGAGCTTCACTTAGAACTCGAATTTGGAGATCAAAACGAACAAGATGACGGTGTACCAAAACGTGTATTTCCACCTGACATCGATCTATCTGACATTGGAAGCAAATTCGATTTGTCTGACGTTGACAAGAGTAAAGCTCCAGAGAATCATCTCAGGTTAAAAAAGGCCCATTCCACCACTCCAAAAAATCAACTTATCCCCGACCTGAATCCTGCAGCAAATTTAAAACCCTGAGCAACTCCAACAATTGGCATTCCTACGCTTGCTTAATCCTGCAGCTGCTCTTCAACAACCTCAAGTAATAACAACTTCCAAACCTGTTCTGATACTCGAAACTCTATACGAATCCCACGTGATTCCTATAACAAATGGACAGCATACCTTCTCCACAACTCTATCAAAAATAGTTGGTACAGTCACAAGAACAGATTACGAGTTAGCAACCAGTACCATAGGTCCTGGACTACCTCAACCCTTACAATTCCCTCAAGCTCCTCTATTCCTCAAGTACCACAAGTACATCCACAGTTCACTGTCACTTCTTCTCCAGTTGTACAAACTACAACAGTAACAGAAACTAGGAGCAAGGTTCTTAAGATAACCTTTGGAGCGAAAACAGCTTATACTACAGTGTTGTCTTCAACTGTAGTACCTACAGTGGTGACGACTTATGTTACTTCTTCGATTGCTGTGCAACCAACTGCTGCGTTCCCTGGATTCTTTCCAGCACCCTATCCACCTTTTCCCTACGTAGGATGACGATTTGTGAAGAAGTGATTTCCCAAGACTATAAGTGATGTACAAAGATGAAGTTTGAGGTGTACATATTTTTTTTACAGGGAATGCTCATTTTGATGAAAATCTGTAACTTTTCTGGATTTGAGATAAGACAACGCACATATTGAACGTCATAGAACTGATACCCTTGTAATGTATAAATATCGAAGAGTTCTTGTAAATATTGTTATTTAAGTTTACTATTATAATTTTCTAAATAAACATTCGAAATGATTCAAGTTTTTTATTGATGAAGAAGAAGCAAGAATTATTTCAGATATGAGCAATATTGATACGATAAGGTAGGCATAGATACAAAAGAATCGATGAGGAAAAAAATGAATACCCTCTAAATAAATGTTGGGTTCATCATTGTTTTCAAATTAGAGGAGCTTATAAACAGAATAATATAATGATGTGGATAAGAATTTAAATGGAAGGAATTAAGCGAGAGACAGTTAATTAAAGCAACCTGACTCTGAATTTCAGCAACGTCGATTGAAATTGAAGGGTCGATTACAATTTGAATTTTTTATTGAATCGGATATTCCCCAGACTGTAGCTATGGATACTCTGTTTAAAGGAGGATTAAACTCTTAATCGACCCTCAAATTTTAAGAGACGATGCTGAAACTCAGTGGATATAAAGTATTCACGGAAGAGACATCAGAAATTTTTAATTGAATGAAAAAGAAACCTACTAAACTTGATGAATGAATCAAAAATCAATATAAATAATGACAGAGCATATTTAACTGTGAGGTCAATTTGAAAAATCTAACTTGTTTTGAATCATTTCAATGTTTCATGTATACTGCTTAAGACCAATCAAATTTTAGTTATGTGCACTAGAGCCGCTATATGGAATATCAATTTTCACAGAAATATCCTAGAAAGAATTCACCTCTCACTATTAGAAAAGGAATAGTTGGAAAGATTGTCTAACTGGAATGTAAAAAAAAACTACTGTACCTTATCATGTGAAAGAAAAAGAATCTATGAAACTGTAGAAATTACACGAAGTACAAATCCACAAGGCAATAACGGGGCTGATGATAACCGAAAATCCTGATCTTCAAGAAAAAATAAAAACTATTGTATGCCAATCATCAAAAACGTTTTAGAATAATATACAGGGTGTACCAAGTTCGACGGCCTATTAGACGTTTCGGGAAAACTGGACCTATTTGAAATCTGAAAATTTGGATTATGATATTGTTCGACATCATCTACCGAGCTAAAATATTCTTAAAGCTTGAAAATCTTCACATATACAGGGAATGAAAAAAAAATTTCAAGAATTTTTCTTCTTTTTTCTCGTTTCCAATTTTGAAAGAGTGTTCAATTCGTTGAATTCGTCGAAATACTTTTTGAAATATAGGGAAAAAACTGAAAAAAGGAGAGATAAGAGTATTCGGTATTATGCTTGTTATTCCTATTGTAAATATCCTAAGAACAAACCGTTTTCACATTTTTGGAGTGAAATACTGTGGAAATATTGTACATTTCAAGAATTTTGACAAACTCATCACAGGGTGTTCCAAATGTTGGGTCTGAAATTGGGATCAAGATTGGCCCATAACTTCTGTTTTTCAAATTAGAATCCTGTTTTTTTATAATTGCGTTAGATTCTGTGGAGAAAAATAATGATTGTATTCTTACATATTAATGCTGCTAAAATAAATAAATTTCTTGTTATTTATGATTTTCTGATTTTATGTCGTATGTACATAGAGTCAAATTCATAAAATCTGTTTCATATCAACAATTATCTATGTCCATAGAAGATAAATTATCTCAATATTTTACACGTGACAGATCATTTTCTAAATTAATTTATTATTGTTGATATGAACAGATTTAAAGAATTTGAATCTACATACGACATAAAATCAGAAAATCCTAAATAACTCAAGAATTATTCATTCAAGGAGCATAAACATGTTAGAACACAATCATTATTTTTCTTCAAAAAATCCAACGCAATTTGAAAAAAAAATTGGGTTCTAATTTGAAAAAACGAAAGTGATGGGCGAATTTTCATCCAATTTAGAACACCCTGTAACGAGTTTTTCGAAATGTACAATATTTCCACAGTCTTCGACTCCAAAAATATAAAAACGGTTTGTGCTTAAGATATTTAGTATAGGAATAACAAACATAATACAGAATACTCTTATCTCTCCTTTTTCTTCTGTTTTTTCTCGATATTTTGAAGAGTATTTCGAATAATGCAACGATTTGAATGAGAAGATATTCAGAATTGAATACTCTATCAAAACCGGAATGGAAAAAACATAAAAAGAAATTTTTCAATTTTTTTTTCATTCCCTTTATATCTGAAGGTGATCAAGCTTCAAGAATATTTGAGCTTCGCAGATGATGTCGAACAATATTATAATCCCAATTTTCAGATTTCAAATAGGATCAGTTCTCCAGAGACGTATAATAGGCCGTCAAACTTGGTACACCCTGTAGTACTTAGCTTAAGAATGAAGGAGAATGTTTAGATGAACTATTATGAAGAACTTTCAACAAGTAAGCCACAATAATATTAGCTTTCCTTGGTTTCACAAACTGAGCACCAAACAGGAGAAAAACAACTAAAAGACAGAAGTAGTCGTGTATCTGAAGAAATAAACAGAAAAAATTGAATTATTCACGGTTGGGATAGAGAAAATTAAATTTTTTTTTAACGAAAAGATCAATATTTATGAAATTTTGCAATGGATCAAAAGTTCTAATTTTTTTTGAAAATATACTTCTGGTTGTACAAGAAATATACTCAAGTTTTATTATTTATATTAGACCCCTGTATCTCTTTGCAGATGTTGAAAGAGCTTTGGATTTCGTATTCATACATACTGGGTTTAGTTTAAGAATCTGCATACACGTTGATCTCACTTTAATCAATCAACAAAAAAAAGTACCGTACATCAGATGCACCTTTGCTATTACCTGCAAAATTACATAAATATAGCCCTTCTCGTTCAAAAGATACTCACTCTGTTTCATACTTTATCTCAACCCTGTAGAGTTAATACTATTAAATATACAAAGGACAAAGGACTGTTGTGAAAGCCTTGTACGATCTTTTGATTTGTCTAAAGCTTTCAACAATATCTGACTCCGCTTTCACGAAAACTGTTATGTACTTAGATGTTTGAGAGCGAACAGATATAGATATAAAACACAATAAACCTCGTGAACACAAACAGTGCACTAATGTTTTTATGAACAGAATCCTCGGATAGAAGCTATCAGACTTTCAGGCACTCGAAAATACAAAAACTTCGAATCCAGTCGAAACTCAATCAATTCGCGAGGTCTTCACGATTTTCATAATACCGAACATAAAGCAATAAATGTCAAGCCGAAGTTATTCCATCCTTCCTTGAGAAGTTTACCCCCAGGCGCACTTATTCCAATTTCAACTTTCAGCCATAAATTCCTTAACACCGCTGCAATTTAGCTCTTAGCCATCGCGCCATGCCCGCATTAAATACCATTAAAACTGGAGATTGCACTAATGAGGATATTTCATTGTTTGATATCTCCTGTTTCGAGCTAAGAGCTCTTCTTTACAGGCACTGAGAGAGACAAATAATGCGGATCCATTATGAAGAGGAGGATGCTCTTTCCTTTCTTCTAACTGAGAGGAATTTCTTGCACCGTTTGTGCTAATATGCGTTCAATTAACGCAGAAAAAGTAAGCTTGATTCTCAGCTTAGCCATGTCAATTCTTAAGATAAGATAATAAATGGCCCAAAAAAATTAACGCACATTCTGAAAATATCAATTTCAATGAAAGTTAACTCTACATTGACTTTATAACTTATTTTTTATGTTCTCTCGGGAAGGTTTTGAACGAAAGAAGACACATTAAATGGAAGAAAAATTCAGGATTTCACCGAATCTTATGTGAAAGAAGAGAAATGAACAATTTTCAAAATACTGAAATGCTGATTAGTGATTTAATACTTGGTATTACCACCCTTGCGTTAATTACAGCTCGGCAACGACGGTTCATACTCAAAATGAGTGATCTCAAAATGTTTTGATCTAATCCTTCCCAGATTTCTCCGAGTTGGATCCCCAAGCCATTAAGAGTAGCTGGATGATTTTCTGAACCTCTCAGCCTTCTATTGAGGTTGTCTCAAACCTGCTCAATCGAATTGAGATCTGGTCATTCCATTTGAGAGACTTCAATCTCTTCAAGGTACTCCTGAACGATTCGCCCACGATGGGGTCTGGCATTATCGTCCATAAAAATTAAATTTTCACTAATGTATGGGGCAAATGGCACTACATGTGCTTCAATAATGTTCCTTATACACTTATCAGCATTCATAGCTCCATTATCAACGACCACTAGGTGTGTGCGTGCAGTCAAAGATATTCCACCCCATACCAACGAAGAAACTCTCAAGTAACGTTCTTGAATGGCAGTTGTTACCCGTGGACTACCCTGTTCTGGTCTTCGGACATTCATACCAGTCTCCCTGAATCGCTGCAACATTCTGGACACACTTGTATTGGAAACTCCAAACCTTTCTGCAATTCTTGTGTATGTCCAACCTTCTTCTCGCAAAACTACCGCTTGGGCACATTCCTCTTGGGTCAAATTGCGTGTTTCGCGTTGCATAGCGACCGAGTGTAAGAAATCAACCTTGAGGAAAACTATTGATCACTAGAATTGATCGAGAAAAACTGATTTTAGAATGGAGCCAATACATTCAAAATCTGATTATATCATCTTTTTTTATTCCTGCTGGGAAAAAACATCTGTATTGAAGAAAAACTTAGAAAGTGGATAACATATGCATGCATAATTCTGATAAAAATAATTATCATTGAGAGCACCTTCAGTTGTAGGATGAATTTGAGATTTCCATAATGTGCGTTAATTTTTTTGAGCAGTGTATATGTATAGGGTGGTTATAATTCGATGTTTTTGTACTACATCTCCTAAATTAAGCGAGATGGAAAAAAGTAATAAACATGTCATGTCCTCTTTTTTCGAGAAACATAAATTGCAGAAAACCGCAAGTCATTGAGGTGTCTAGTTTCCACGCTATAGGGTGAGTTTGGAATTTGGCCAAATATTATAATTGACTACTACTTGAGCAGTATTGTGAAATAAAAGTAGATTTTTCAGAACTTTTTACCACCACTATCGTAATTCCAATGTCGCTTCAAATTTTAGAGAAATTAAAATTTTTTTCTTAAAAAGGAGTTGGCTTTGATATGAAAATTGTTCACACACATTCTTCACACTCTGCTGTATCCATAATTAAAAACTGTCTTTTCTATTTCGAAATAACTGTCAAGGATGCTGCAACGGTACACTGTGAAAGTATACTCACATGGCTTCTCCTATAACAATGAGTACTTCTGAACTCTGGCTCCGCCTCTTGATGTTATTTCTGCATCGACTTCAATCGCACCCTTTTAGCAAGATGTTCCTTTTCTTCTTATTGTTTTATCACTTACACTGAAACGAAATGTTTGGGCATTCGAGAAATTCTTATTTTCAACGAACAAAATTCTTTTGAACTCTCTTCAGAGACCTCCCTGCAACTTTAAAGCTTCCGTGCGAAAGCACGAACTGTTGATTCAACTTCCAAACCACCTCCTAAATAATCCAACGGTATCGATCATCAGTAGGAGTGAATGGACATGAATGGCATGGATAAATAAGTAATTATGACGAAACATGCGAAATGCATTATCGAGACGTCCTAGTAGATCTTCATTTGGAAGCCAGAGTTTCGCAGAACCAACGTTATAGGGTTATAAGTTGACAAACGCTACGGGGTATACGTTCACCACTAACATTGCCAGATTGAAATATTGGGTTACGAGTTCAACTGTAGGATTATTAATCTTTCGCAGGATTCGTTTCGATGTTAGTGGGGGTTTTTCCAGTTGTGTTTTGAGGAAAATTGATGGACAGAGGAAGCTTTGTTCGTCCTAGAATGTGAGTTTCTTAAGATATACAGGGTGTACCAAGTTCGACGGCCTATTAGGCGTTTCTGGAAAACTATACCTATTCGAAATCTGAAAATTAGGATTATATTTTTGTTTGAATTTATCTACCGATCTGAAATATTCTTGGAGCCTGTCGACTTTCAGTTATACAGGGAGTG